>JBBBDQ010001105.1:1970000-1987500 GCA_037127315.1 Ascarosepion bandense | reverse complement strand
AGCTTTACGTCACTTTCTGCAAGGTTTCGTATTCAGATATCTATTTTCTGTGGTCTCAACTTTCCTCTTCATCTGAGAGGTGATTACCCAGCATTCACTGTCCTATAAGAGGATTGATATTACATAGCAGTTCAACAACCTTTTCTTTGTTTCTAGCGAAACTTTACTGTTTCTTAATATTCCATCAGTTTTTGAAACAGTTTTTGATTTGTCTAATTTCAGTTTCACAATTACCGCCATTTCTTAAGTGGGTAAGAGAAGTGCATGAACACTGATGAGAGCGGAGTGGACGGAGAAAGGAGCATGAAAGAGAGGAATCAGGTTAGTGAGATAGGAGATGACGATTGACTTTACATTTAAATTCTTGGATATTGTAGCTGTCGGGGAAGCAAATAAATGGAAGGGAATTCTATCTATCTATCTTTTTTAATAATCATATCCCCCCGAGCAAGGCATTTTACTGCCACTGTTTTGCAGGGGGGTTACATAGGAGGAAAGTTATGAGAAAGAGTGACAGGTTATAGAGGGTGTCAGCAAGTGGGTAAGAGAAGGATGAGAATACTGATGAGAGTGGAGTGGATGGAGAAAGGGGTATTAGAGAGAGGAAGAAGGTTAGTGAGATAGGAGATGACTATTGACTTTACATTTAAATTCTTGGATATTGTAGCCGTCGGGGAAGCAGATAAATGGAAAGGAATTCTATCTATCTATCTATCTATCTATCTATCTATCTATCTATCTATCTCAGTCCATTCCTATCTATCTATCTATCTATCTATCTATCTATCTATCTATCTCAGACTGTTCATATCTATCTATCTATCTATCTATCTATCTATCTATCTATCTATCTATCTATCTATCTATCTCAGACTGTTCATATCTATCTATCTATCTATCTATCTATCTATCTATCTATAATAATCATATCGCCCCAAGCAAGGCATGTTACTGCCACTGTTTTGCAGGGAGGGGGTTACATAGGAGGAAAGTTATGAGAAAGAGTGAGTGGTTATGAGGAGTGTCAGGAAATGGGTAAGAGAAGGATGAAAATACTGATGAGAGTGGAGTGGATGGAGAAAGGAGCATGAGAAAGAGGATGCAGGCTAGTGAGATAGGAGATGATTATTGACTTTACATTTAAATTCTCGGAGATTGTAGCTGTCGGGAAAGCAAGTAACTGGAAGGGAATTACACAGGCCGGAAATGCGAGAAAAGAAACTGATGGAGTAGAATGTGCGTTTACAATTTACTGGTTTCACCGTAAAAGGATGGGATCTAGTTGATTATTTTGTGGCTCGAGTAAATTTATATATAGGGGGGACCAGTGAGTTAAGTTCATCTGAGCAGAAGCCGTATGAGGACGATATATATTTTTTATATATCAAGAACAATACTGGGAAAAATGTATGACAAAATGTAAAAGTTTAATCCATAGCGTTTCGTCCTTTCAGACTTCATCTGAGTAAAGTTGTTATGTTGATGCGACTGGATATGCGCACGAGCGAGGGCTGCTGGGAAGTTTAGAAAATTTTTAGATATTTTAAAATTTTATCGTGCGTATTTTATCATTTAAAATCTTTTTCATTTTCTTTCCATCACATTTATTTTTGGATATTCTACATTGATCTACACATACTAGATGGGAATACACACACACACACACACACACACACACACACACACACACACACACACACACACACACACACACACACACAAAAGAGGGTAGGAATATACAAACGCAAAATAGACTCACAAACGGGATATATACATACATTAAAACACACAAATACCTAAAACCATTATTAGAAGAGAATATGTCAGTCAGTCAGTTAAGTGCCATACGTGATACACGCTTGGGCGATCATGTCTCGAAAGAGACATGACTGACTGGGCAGAAGATTATCCCGCAGTAGGTTGCCATTGCTTTCTGCGGTAGATTGGTTGCCGACCAAGGCTATAGAACCCAATCTGTCCTGCTATTTAACCCATAACTGGAAGGAAGAGACGGATTAATACCTTTCCCAATGGTATTTGCGCGTAAGTGAATACAATTGATTCAACTGGAATTCGAACTCGGCTCCCCGGTTTCTCATTCCGAGCCAATATGTACGCATACAAAAAAGGGAAAGATAGAAATAGACAATAATATAAGCACACAGACATAAGCAACTAAAAGAACACGGAGGAGAGAAGGAACAGATTATAAAGAGAAAAGGGGACCGATAATACAGTTACAATATATGCTGGCACAAAATTTTTAAAAATAAAAAATATTTTTAAAAGCATTTTCAAAAATTTTTTAAAACGTTTCTCTTTTAAAAATCTGTTTAAAAAACAAAAAGGTTATAAGAGAACATATACAGAAAATATTAATATATAAAATATATTAATATATAAAATATAATACTGATAATGGAAAAGCAGCCAATGTAGTAATAAAAAAAATACAATCACAAGTATTTTACGCTACAAAAATGATGTCAATTTTCAACCAATTCAAATATAGAAAAACTAGCAGTATAGCCCGGCGTTGCTCGGGTGCAATGAAAACTTTAAAACTAATCCATTGTCCTGGAGCTCAGACTCTTTGGACGTTGGCACGAAAGACTAAAAAGCAATGGTTCTTTCCAGGTAAAGCGAAACCGTACACTGAAAGAAAAATGAATGGATGTAAGTCAAATTTTGATTTCCTGGTATCGATATCAAATAAGTTTTTTTCGTCGTAAAATGAATTTTGAAGACTAAATAAGTCCTCTGAGTAAATGGTATCATAGCTGAGACTAAGAACTACAATTATACCTACTTAGAGCCAAACCTGAAGCAAAAACTGAAATAATAAGGGCTGAAAAAAATACAGACATACAGGTAGATAAACAGACACACACACAAACATCTTGCCTTTATATATATATATATATATATATATATATATATATATATATATATATTATCGATTTTCTGCACTATTGTAAGAACTGCAACCTTGAAACTTCTGAATATCGTTTCTTATGTCATTGTCTATTAGTGTATCAAATTTGATTACAATCGGACCATTCCTTCTATAACCCGATATTTTCGATTCTCAATTTTTGATATTTATCGAGGGTACCTCGACACAAAAACCTAGTTAAGAACACTCGCAGGCGCTTATAGTACAACTATAGTACAACTTTCAATAAAATCGGTTCAGCCGTTTCGGAGTCTATAGGTAACGGACACAGACACACAATGTTCCATTTATAAATAAGTTTATATATATATATATATATATATATATATATATATATATATATATAAGACTCCGAAACGGCTGAACCGAAAACTTCTACTCAATATCACCAGCCAAATACACAGCCCTAATAAAAAAAAACTTAACAAAAAACTATAAAAAGACGAACAGCAACAAATTAGATATAGTCGACAAGATAGATACAACCAGCAAAACAATCACAGATAAACTAAAAATAAGTGAAAAAGTAAGCAAACTCCACACTAAGGAAGCATACATCACATTAAAAGACCACAAAACAGACTTCCAGATAAACCAACCCACGAGAATAATAAACCCAACAAGACCAGAAATTCGTAAAATCAGCAAAAAGATCCTCGAACGAATTAATGAACAGATAAAACAAAAACACGGATTACTCCAACGGTCAAACACCACTGACGTCATAAATTGGTTCAACAACATCGAAGAAAAAACAACTGTTCTTTGATCCAATTTGACATAGTGGATTACTACCCGTCAACCTCTAAGGACCTCTTTACCTTAGCACTGGAATTTACCACACACTACCCAGACCTAACAAAGGACGAATATAATATCTTAATGGCGGCCAAGATATCTGTTCTTTTCCATAACCAAGAACAATGGATAAAAAATAACTCTGTAAACCAATTTGACATCACAATGGGTGCGCTGGATTCCGCAGAGTCCTCGGATCTCATCGGGTTATTTACTCTGTACAATCTCACCGCTCACCAAGACATTGACACACAGGACATATGGCTATATAGAGACGACGGTCTAATGATAGTAACAAACTCCACACACTTTAAAACAGACAAAATCAGAAAACTAATACATAGAGAATTCAAAGTTTTAAACCTAAAAGTTATAGTCAACACAAATTTAAAAGTAGCAAACTTCCTCGATGTCAGACTAGATTTAGTCAACAACAATTACAAACCATACATAAAACCCAATGAATACCCACTATACATCCACCCAAAGTCAAACCACCCTCCTAGTATTATCAAACATATGCCCTCTTCCATGGAACATAGAATCAGCCAAAACTCGTCCAACAAAGAAATATTCAACAAACACAAAGCTCTCTACAACCAGTCTTTAAAAAAAGAGGCTACAGAAACAAAAACATCCAATACATAATAAACAACAACCACAACAAGAAAAGTAGAAACAGAAAAATCGTTTGGTACACACTTCCTTTCAACCAAATGATCAACACCAAACTAGGGCAGAAGTTCCTGAACTTAATTAAAAAACATTTCCCAACAAATAACCCCCTCAGTAAAATCCTCAACAAAAATACACTTAAACTTAGCTACAGCTGCACAAACAACCTAGAAAAAATCATAACTAACCATGACAAATATATCCTTAATCAACACGTAAACCAAAATAAAACGGGCAACCAAAACACAACCAAATCCAACAACGAAAACATGTGCAATTGTAGAATCCCTAGCAACTGCCCACTACAAAATAAATGCAAAACAAACTCAATAATCTATCAATGCAACATAACATCCATCGAAAATCCAATTGTAAATAAAGTGTATATCGGATCAACTAAGAATACTTTTAAGCAGCGCTGATACTTGCACCTAACCTCATTTAAAAACAGCTTATACCGAAACCAAACATCCCTTTCCACATACTTTTGGAAGCTAAAGGATTCAAAACAGAAACCCAAAGTAAAATGGAAAATCCTAGAAAAAACTAGAACTTGCAACTCACTTAATGACATCTGCCCTTTATGTCTAAGTGAAAAACTACACATTCTCCAGTACCCTAACAGCAACGATTTATTAAACCGTAGAGACGAATTAGCAGTAATATGCAAACATCGCAAATATTTATCGCTAAAATTTAAGTAAACAAAAAAAACACCACAACCAGAACCTCCCCCACCAAAAAACACAAAAAATACACACAACCAACCCTATAAATAAGCAGAAAAAAGAAAACAAAACCTATACAATACCAACAAAAAATAATGCAGCTGCAGCAGAATAGTAGATAAATAAATTAAAAAAATATATTTTAAATTTATGAAATATATTTTGTGAAGGAAAGATTTTGTAAAAGAAATATATTTCTTAAATATTATAGAATATTATATTTTATAATATTATAAAATAGTTTAAATACTATAGAATATTATAAAATATTTTGTTATGAAAGATATATTTTATAAAAAATATATTTTATAAAAAACAAAAAACAAAACAAAACAAAAAAGCACACACCCCAGTACCAAATAACAAATTAAATTAAGAAGAAACCAACCCCAAAACAAAACAACACGTACCAACCCCTAAACCAAATAACAACACGCAAGGAGCCAGCAGCCTCAGCCCTCACAAGATTAATAGATTAACCTATCCTGAACTCAGCCACAAACAAACACTTAACCCTAAGACCTTAAAAAGGTCGACAGAACTCAAAATCCAAACCAACCCCTCTAACACCCAAAAGAACAAATCCAACAAAAATAAACTGGCTTTTCAACTAGATAATTCTCATTTCTAAAAAATCACCTGAGGATGAAGTCAACAACATAATGGGCTGGCTTCGAAACATGAAAATTTTTGTGTAGTGATACTATGAATTTAAAAACATTGTAACAACCATTACAGTATAACGCTCTACATTTGTATCGAGCACTCTTTATAAAAGTAAATGCATGAACAAAAGGTTAATAAACCTACGAGTTCAACAACTTAGTTACAATAATATATATATATATATATATATATATATATATATATATATATATATATATATACTTAAAAACTAATAATTATTTTACTAAATAAAAGACCCGCACAATACTAAATTAGTTTTCTTAACTACAATATACTTTAATATACTATAATTATTTAATTATAATTATAACAAACATTTCAGCCCCTTTACTCATGAAGTAGTTTTAAAAAAAAATCCAACTTGCTGTTAAAAATCATTTACCTATTTAAGTATTGTGTGGGTCTACTATGTACCTTACTCAGACAAAATAATTTTCTTTAAAATTTGATTAATTACAATGTTTCATTTATAACTTATAATGTAACATAATTAAAAAAAAAGAAAATTATTTTAATAAAATAAATGACACATACAATACTTAATTGTTGTTCTTAATAAAATATGACTAAGTATCCCATAATTATTTAATCAAATTCTGACCTACACTTTCCAGCCCCTTTATTCATCGAGAGTAGTTAAAATTATTGTCTACCCATTTAAAAATTCTATGGTTCCACTATGTATTTTATCCAGAGAAAATTAAAAAGTGAATGTCTAGATCCAAGCCATCTTGCTTCCTTTCATAATCCAAATATTAAATCTCCATGGTTACATAATTCTCAATTTTGATTGAACAATATTGACACACATAAAACATTTCCTCCAACTACCAGCCCTAATTTTCTAGATAACCATAAATTCATCTTATATTTTAAAAATAAATCATTTTACCCATTATATTTTAACATATCATCTGAAGAGGAACAGTTTTGTTCTGAAATATGAAAATTTTTGTGTAGTCATATCATTTTAAAAATTTTTTTTAATCATTTCACCCAGCATGCAAATCAGTTTTACTGCCACTGTTGCGAAGAGGGTTACATAGAGGGAAAGTGATGAGAAAGAGGGTTAGGTTATAGAGGGTGTCCACTGTATTAGGAAAATTACAATATATATATATATATGGTTAAATAAAAAGAAGACAAGAGTAAAACTGTATTTAAATTGCCTACGCATTTCGTCCTGTGATAGACTTTATCAAGGCAAAAAAACAAAAAAAAAACAAAACAAAAAAACAAAAAACAAAATGAGCTTTATTCCAAATTACGTATATCTATAAACAAACAGTGTTGGCAACTATAAAAACGCTCACAAATCATTCAAAAAGATTAACAGAATATTTTAGTTTTAGAATTCCTTCATGTGCAGTGCAAAGTCACGAGATGTTAAAATGAAGGAAATTCAACCGTTTTCTTTGAATGTTTTATTATATATGTTAGTCTGTTTTAGTATAATTTCCGTAAGCAAAGGTGAGATTGGAAAATTCTGGGGCGCAAATTGATGTTTTGGTAGGACTGGATAGCGGCGCTCTCGAGAACTTTTCTTCTGAACAAATTGCTCACTCTTTTTACTAGTGTGGCATTTTTAAAATCGAAATTTTGGTTGAATTTATTTCTGTGAATCACTAATGCATTTGTTAGATTATAATTAGTGATGTCTCTTTTGTGTTCATAGATAAGTTTTTTTAGATTTCTACTTGTTTCTCCGATGTACATAGAGGAACAATCCCGACAGTTTATTCTGTATACACTTGCTTGCTCATCAATTTGATATCGCTTATTTTTAGATCTGATAATGTTCATAATAGTTTTCGAGCTAGTTGTTACTATGTGTGTGTGTTTTTTTTATATGAGATTGTTTTGGATATTAGATGCAATCATATTTAATTATCTCATATAAAAACATACATGCATAATAGCATCATCCACATGCAAAAGAAGATTAAAAACAATAGAGGCATTACTAATAAAAAAGAGAAATCCTACACTGAATAACATCAATTATGAACACGGTAACAATGTACTTACCGTGTTCGGAACTTAACATACACAAGACTATATATGTATATAAACTTTCCACATGTTTATTTACAAGTAAAACAAAATTAATTCTTGATAATGGCTAGAAGTATAACCGAAAGCGCTCGAAAGTACAAAACCATTGGACAATTCTTATATAATTTGAGTTCTGAAAAGAAAAAATTATACGAACACATGAAAAATTACATAAAAAAACTTAATACCTTTTCTGTTATTTTTAATGAAGCATAATTATATAAATAAAACACCATAAAAAAACACCGTTTAGTGAGCGTTCTTAAAAAAACGGTAAACGGTAAAATCAGTTCTTTCAAATTGCCTGAGGCACCCATCATGGTAGAAACCTAGGTCGTGTAATAACTCGTTTACAAATGGAAAATATTCAAAAGTTCTCCAATATAATTGGATTGAACACTTTTTAATACAAATGTGCACTGGTCTAATCTTATTATAACCAGTAACTACGTAATTAAACAATCATGCGCTTATGGCTTAGGTGGGTAGCGACTCCGACTGACACCAAGTTTTGATCCCGGCCAGAAGCAAGTGGATGTATCTAGCCACACTGATGAGTTGTGATACAGAGAAACAGGATTAGATGTGGATCACTAATATATATATATATATATATATATATATATATATATATATATATATAAATTAAGACAGACAGGTCATTCCATGGTTAAGCGGAAATGTAGGCCTATTTCAGGTGAACCATCATCAGCTTTCGTCTTTATTGTACAGAGACGGAAGCTGATGAAGGTTCGCCTGAAATAGGCCTATACTTCCGCTTAACCATGGAATAACGTGTCTATTTTAATTTATACATATATTTGCTCTATATGTATTTATATACAAATATTTTTAGAGCTCTCCTAGAGAGAAATCCTACCACTTTATGTACAGAGAACTCCTTTGGATTCTTCCATATCTACACCGCATGTTTATATATATATATATATATATATATATATATATATATATATCCTTTCTGTAATGCTCAGGTGTTTGGATTATTATTTTTGTTCTTTATATCTTAATGTAAGATACTCGATAGGGCATTAATATATATGTTGGCATCATATTAGACGGCAAATCGATATAAATATTTTGCCGTCATTTTTTGACGGCATGGACCCACTCCTGTATATATAAAATTATCTCCGAAAATATAGGAACGACAAAGCTAGTTCCTTTGTTTTTATTGTTCATTGCACTGAAGACATTTATTGTTCATTTATTGTGGCGTAATGGATATCAGTTTGGAATGAGAAATCGGATATATATATATATATATATATATATATGAACCGCGTCTAGATATTATATGCAAGTTATGAATTGGTATAAAGAGTTGCGTTTTTATGTTAAAAGTCCTATTATGATGTTGTTTAGATTCTACTCAATATTATTAACTTAGATATTTAGTGATAGAAAAAACTATTGTTTTTGGTTGGTTAAAATGTTACTAAATTAACAAAAGAGACTAATTTGAATGTTAGTAGTTTATTTGCAACTATTTATTTTGATACTTTTACATTATTATACCTTGTAAAACTAATGTAAAAATAATATGAAAAGATTTTAGAACAAATTTGTCAAATTCTTAAGAAAAACATAAAAAAACATTTTATTTTAAAAATAAATATATATTAACAAAAAATAGTAAGAACCTCCTAAAATTTATTGCACAAATGCTCCTTTCTTTTCAATAGCTCTTAGCAGCCTATTGTCAACATCTGATGTTTGATTTGCAATTTTAGTGACTGGTAAGTTGTTTGCAGCAAGTTTAACTACCTCCCCGAGGTCACACTTGTTGTTAAATTGCCTTCCATCAGAATAAATATCTCTCTTGAGGATGCTCCACCAGTTCTCAATGGGATTTAAGTCACTGCTATTTGAAGGCCAGTCCATAAGAGAATCTTCAACAAATCCCTTTTGTCTCAACCAGGATTTAGTAAATTTTGATGCATGACTTGGTGCATTGTCTTGCATAAAAGATCATAGATCTACGCTTGGCTAAAGACTGGTTATCAAGCAATTCAAAGAAATATTACTCTAGAAAATCACAGTAACTTTTGGAATTCATTTTAACCCCGTCTTTCAATTTAAATGGACCCACAAGCTCATTACCAATAATCCCAGCCCATATCATGATCCCATCGCTGCCTTGTTGGCACTTAAAAAATTTTCTTGAGTCATGTTGCTTGCAAACCCATCCTCGAGCCCATCTATTGGGCACATCGAGGGTGATCCTTGATTTGTCTGTAAAAAGCACTTTACTGGAATCAGTTTTCATGTATTTTTTTGCCCACTGCAATCTTCTTTCCTTATGGTTTTTTGTTAAAATGTGTTTATTTGATTTTTTATATCAGCAAACTTCCTTAATGATTTACGCCCTGTTTCCCTTGACACCATAGGAGCTCCAGCAGCCTCGAATATGAACGCACTTGACGCATTTAGGTTTCTTATTAATTCTCTTTGGATATGTGATAGATCTCGCTTTGTTAAATTCCTGAATTCAGCCTGAGACTTTTTCCTTGGTTGAATTCTCATTTGACATATTTTTTTGATTGTTCGATGATCCCTTTTCAAATCCTTAGAAATTTGAAGCGAAGACTTTCCTTTGCTAATTTCTTTGATTATATAGTTCTTTTCATTCATTGTTAGTTCTTTTTTATGAGTCATAATACTAAATACTAGTTCTTGCAAATAATCTTTTGACACTGCAAATTGCTATAATTGCTGAAAAAAATACTAAATATAAATCTGAAATTGAAAATTGGGACTTGCTTTCATGCTTACTCGCTATACATAATAGTACAAATTATTTCATTGGATAACACATATCTATGAGTTTTGCATAAAATATTTGACAATACCTCTTTTGCATATAATCTCTAGACGCAGTTAATATATATATATATATATATATATATATATTCTTCATTTGTAAACAAGTTATTACGCTTAATAACTCCTTTACAAATGAAAAGTTTAAAAATAAAGAATATTTTAAAGTTCTACAATATAATTGTATCGAGCACTTTTTAATACAAATGTGCACTGGTTTATGACCAAAAACTAATATATATATATATATATATATATATATATATATATATATATATATGTGTGTGTGTGTGTGTGTGTGTGTGTGTGTGTTACGGAAAGTCCTGAAGATTAACGAAATGTTTTTAACAACCAACATATTTAATTTATTTGTTTGACCATTGTTTGCAATATTACTCATGACACCCATTTTCGTAACAACATTTTTCGTAAATAATCAGACAAGAAATAAATATATAAATGTAATGATTAAAAACAGAATATCTACTCAAGTACGAGTATCGATTAAAAGTAATGTTCAAACAAATAAATTATATATATATATATATATATGTGTGTGTGTGTGTGTGTGTGTGTGTGTGTGTGTGTGTGTGTGTGTGTGCGTTGAGATTAACACCAAGCGACCTCAGTGTAGTTCATTTGAAAGCAAATGTCAAGACATTTGTCTGTGCCTTTGTTGGACTATTTATATATGCTGGTCAATGATGCATTCTGGGTTTATCAGTTTGTTATCTTAACTCAGCCAATAGCCATTAGGATATGTTTCAAATCATTCTCAAAGCTATTGAGTGGAAATAATTATGGATCAGAATGCAGTTATTTGTGGTCATTTTATAATATTGATTGTTAAGATTTTACTTGTCATTTATCGTTGATAACGTTATTACGTGTTCTTTCTTCTTTTTCTTCTTCTTATTATTATAATATATTTATGTGTGCATTCCTAGTTTGTTATTTTATTTAGTATTTACTTAATTTGTCTACTTATTGATTTAGATGTTTGGTTCATTTGATTTATTTTCATAATTTGTATATATTTCTTATAATCGTTTTTCAAGTAACATAGTATAAATAAACATTTGTTTTGCATTTTAAGATGAGTTCTGTTCTTTTATTCAGTAATATGAGTTGAAGGTAATTATAACTATTTTATGCGTTTTGGTGTATTGAATATCAGCTCGGAACGAGAAATCGGAGAGTCGAGTTCAAATTTCTGCTGAATTCGTTTCATTCACTTTCGAGCAATTATCTTCGGAAAAAGGTATTAATCCGTCGTTTCTCCCTCCAGCTATGAGTTAAATAGCAGAACAGATTCAGTCCTACTGACCTGGTTGGCAACTAGTCTATCACAGAAATTAATGTCACTTTACTGTGGGAAAATCTTCTGTCCTGTCAGTCATGTCTCTTTCGAGACATGATCGCCCAAGCGTGTACCTCGTATGGCACTTAACTGACTGACTGATAATTATAGGCTCAAGTGTTCAATATTGTGGATAGTGCGTATGTAAATAGAAAGGTGAACATTGCAGTCAACATTCAGCGGCGACATGTTTCATGCAAAAAAGCAGGTTTCCGTATTGGTTTAAAATTTTATTATTATGTTTTTTGATAATATTTTCAAGATTATCAGAACATGTGTGACTTAATTTAAGAGACTTAAAAAAAATCTTACTAAGGGTATAATCTATAGTATAAACTAAATTGAGAAACTTCCGCTCTAACTTAGTACTAACCATTTGGTTAAATGGGGGAGTGTACCAAATTATTTGTCTCTTTCTGTTTTTGCTTTTACTATTATTGTTATGTTTGCTCTGATATCGGGGCATTTTTGGCCACTAGTTTTTAGGGCAGTGTTATAAAATAAAAAAATGTTTATAAAATATGTCTTTACTGGATGAGTTACTGCTTATTCTATATTCTGTGAAGGAGGGGATATGTTTGATTATGGACAGAGAGTGATTACATTTTCGGTGGTTATATGTTAGATTTGCGTTTTTTTTCGTGTAAAATTGGCATGTACTATTTGTAGCGGATAAAAAATTAATTAAAATCAACTCTCTTCTTCACTTTTACAAAAATTCACAATGATGTGTGAAATCCTGGTTTTCTCAAATAGAAAAAGGACTGACCATGTGCTTAACGAAAAAGTCGAAACCAGATTTCGCAAGTAGGTGTTAAAACGATTTTTGACCAATGGGAGCGACTTGTAAGACTTGAAAGCACTTAGCGATCCAGTGCAAAATTCAAAAGGACATATAAATGACTTCGCGGCATCAGAGACTGAGAGATGGGAGCAGCGTAAGTGAATCACATCTAAAATGTAACTTCAAACTTCAAGCGACCCGGACATTGTCCTCTTTCTCTTTTTCCTTATATCTTTCAACAATTACTATTATGAACATTTTGTACGAACTCTACTCTTAACCTCTTAATAATGTTTCTAATTGCACATGAACTCCTAAAACTTAAGTTAATCTTTCCCTTTCATAAATTTCTATTTTTAAATGCAAAATGTATATTTTATTCTTCTTACGCTATTCCACACAATACCACATATTCCAAACCTGCCGACAACCAACCTTCTGATGAAAACCTTCTGATGATTATAACTCTGCATAAAACTTGTAAGCTGTAGGGAGTTCGGTTAAGTATGACACAAGGCCGAATCAAAGAGACAATAACCAGCTCCCTAAGCTACAAATCTTACTTCTTTAACGTTAACTTCTTTTCTTTAATGTTAATCTCGTTTCTTTAATGTTAATCTCGTTTTCCTAATGTTTATTTTGTTTATTTAACATTTATCTCGTTTATTTAACGTTAATATCGTTTCTTTATTGTTATCTCATTTATCTAATGTTTATCCTTTTTACTTTAACGTTAATATCGTTTCTTCTAGCTAATGCAGATTTCTAGTGAGATAAAATTATTTATCTGATGACGTCGTATTATCTGCAAGACCCGTCAAATTTAAATAAATATTTCTAAATTTTTTTTTATCTACTTAGCATTATTTAGAATCTGCATCTAACTTCTCACGGACATATACACTTGCCATATTCTATTGCAAATTTGTATTTACGTATAGATACTTAATTTTCTATGTTTATTGTGAAGATATCGAAGTTAGAGCATTTGTAAACATAGACAGTGTGAAAATAGGTATCAGAACATCAAGAGGATTGTTGTCAGATTTACGTCTTGACGCTAGAAACAGACAATTACCATGCTATATTGATTTCTATGACAGTCAACATTGAGTTCATCTCAGTGTTTTGAGTGAAAGTATGAAAGATATAGAATGATATGACCAAAGCCAACTGAAGACATACTGACTCGCAGAGATACGCGACACCACACATGCAATAGACAACCAACCTTCTGATGATGAAAAACCTTCTGACATTATCACTGAATAAAACTTGTAAGCTGTTGGGGGTTCGGTTAAGTCTGACACTCAAAGGCCGAATCAAAGAAATATTAACCAGCTCCCTACGCTACACTGGTGACTCCCGACGTTGAAGAAACACGCAGCCCACGCTACACTGGTGACTCCCGACGTTGAAGAAACACGCACCCCACGCTACACTGGTGACTCCCGACGTACAAAAAACACGCACCACTACGCAACATATTACTAGGTTTAGTGTAGCATTAAGGAAATCTAATTTTTTTTTAGATTAGTGTTAACAAAGGTTGACGCTTTTAAATTTCTTATATATTAATTTCCCAATTTTATCGGCTTTAATTTTAGCAGTAGTTTTTTCCACCATAAGGCCATGATCTCTATGTAATCGTATGCTGTCAATATTGATTTCATCGTTAGATCATACAAAACATTTAAAACAACAAAGTCTGAAGACCCAGCAGAGTTTAGCGATCCTACGGTAATATCAAATTGTTTCTCAGATTAGTTTTATTATTAATATCGTTAAACCAATTAATGACATCTGAGGTATTAATCCAATGACCCAATTCAAGGCGTTTTTTAACTTGTACATTAATTCTATCTAGAATAATCTTGCTAATTCTACCAATTTCTGGTCTGGCGCGGTTGATAACCTTGGTAAGGCAATAAATTTCAAAATCAAGTTTGTGGTCCTTAATTGTGATATATTGTTCCATAATTTAAAGTTTACTGTTTCACTGGTTTTTAGTTTGTAAACCAAACTATTTTAAATTAATTTTTTTAAAATTTGTAAACCTAATAAGTTTGAAAAATGGTAACAGATTGTTTTTAAATTTCGATAAAAATAATTTCCAAAACCAGTGACCAACCATCGCATTCATAGTACTGAAACATGATAGTTTTTGTCTAACGATGTAAAATGTTTTTATTATAACTACTTATACTAGAAATATTAAAATAATGATATTACCCTACTTTGTATTGAGCACTTTTAAAAGTAAAAGCCACGAACTGTGGATCGTTACTCAATTTCTTCTTACTTATATATATATATATATATATATATATATATATATATATATATATATATAGGAACGAAAATCTAAGGGTGGGCCAACAAAACCCTTCTTTTCCCTCTGGGTTAGTTCCTAGTGGGTTTCAAGACGTTGTTAGTTGTACTCACCCTTAGATTTTCGTTCTTGTTTGCTCTACTTTCGCGTTGGGTACTTCTTATACTCTGCTTTCGTATTGAGCTCTTTATTGTTAAGGTTTTCGTCTTGGTTTTTTTCTTTCTCACGAATGCTTGACTTTTTGTTCAGATACTTCGTTTGTTTCTTTTTTTCTTCCCCTTCTTTTCCCTCTGGGTTCGTTCTCCGTGGGTTTCAAGACGTTCTTAGTTGTAGTTTAATTTTTGATAATCTTGACAGAATTAGTTTTGTCGATATTGGCATTATATATATATATATATATATATATATATGAGGAAAGCAGAAAGGACATTTTTGGTACTAAAATAGGCACATCAAAGGTAATAAGATAAAGTGAGAAGCAATAAAAATAAATGAAAAAGATTAAAAAATTGGGAAAATAAAATTGGTTAAAAGTAGGTTGACACTTTGACCGTTAGGGAGGAAAAAAGGAAGGAATGAAGAAAGGGACAGAAAGAAAAAAAAAGGAAGGAATGAAGAAAGGGACAGAAAGAAAAAGAAAGGAAGGAATGAAGAAAGGGACAGAAAGAAAAAGAAAGGAAGGAATGAAGAAAGGGACAGAAAGAAAAAAAAGGAAGGAATGAAGAAAGGGACAGAAAGAAAAAAAAAGGAAGGAATGAAGAAAGGGACAGAAAGAAAAAAAAAAGGAAGGAATGAAGAAAGGGACAGAAAGAAAAAAAGGAAGGAATGAAGAAAGGGACAGAAAGAAAAAAAAGGAAGGAATGAAGAAAGGGACAGAAAGAAAAAAAAGGAAGGAATGAAGAAAGGGACAGAAAGAAAAAAAAGGAAGGAATGAAGAAAGGGACAGAAAGAAAAAAAAGGAAGGAATGAAGAAAGGGACAGAAAGAAAAAAAAGGAAGGAATGAAGAAAGGGACAGAAAGAAAAAAAAAAGGAAGGAATGAAGAAAGGGACAGAAAGAAAAAAAAAAGGAAGGAATGAAGAAAGGGACAGAAAGAAAAAAAAAAGGAATGAAGAAAGGGACAGAAAGAAAAAAAAAGGAAGGAATGAAGAAAGGGACAGAAAGAAAAAAAAAGGAAGGAATGAAGAAAGGGACAGAAAGAAAAAAAAGGAAGGAATGAAGAAAGGGACAGAAAGAAAAAAAAAAGGAAGGAATGAAGAAAGGGACAGAAAGAAAAAAAAAGGAAGGAATGAAGAAAGGGACAGAAAGAAAAAAAAAAAGGAAGGAATGAAGAAAGGGACAGAAAGAAAAAAAAATAAAGGAATGAAGAAAGGGACAGAAAGAAAAAAAAGGAAGGAATGAAGAAAGGGACAGAAAGAAAAAAAAAAGGAAGGAATGAAGAAAGGGACAGAAAGAAAAAAGGAAGGAATGAAGAAAGGGACAGAAAGAAAAAAAAGGAAGGAATGAAGAAAAGGACAGAAAGAAAAAAAAGGAAGGAATGAAGAAAGGGACAGAAAGAAAAAAAGGAAGGAATGAAGAAAGGGACAGAAAGAAAAAAAAAGGAAGGAATGAAGAAAGGGACAGAAAGAAAAAAAAGGAAGGAATGAAGAAAGGGACAGAAAGAAAAAAAGGAAGGAATGAAGAAAGGGACAGAAAGAAAAAAAGGAAGGAATGAAGAAAAGGACAGAAAGAAAAAAAAGGAAGGAATGAAGAAAGGGACAGAAAGAAAAAAAGGAAGGAATGAAGAAAGGGACAGAAAGAAAAAAAAAGGAAGGAATGAAGAAAGGGACAGAAAAAAAAAAGGAAGGAATGAAGAAAGGGACAGAAAGAAAAAAAAGGAAGGAATGAAGAAAGGGACAGAAAGAAAAAAAAAAGGAAGGAATGAAGAAAGGGACAGAAAGAAAAAAAGGAAGGAATGAAGAAAGGGACAGAAAGAAAAAAAAAGGAAGGAATGAAGAAAAGGACAGAAAGAAAAAAAAAGGAAGGAATGAAGAAAGGGACAGAAAGAAAGAAAAAAAAGGAAGGAATGAAGAAAGGGACAGAAAGAAAAAAAAAGGAAGGAATGAAGAAAGGGACAGAAAGAAAAAAAAAAAAGGAAGGAAAAAAGTAGGTAGGTATTCCTTAGAAACTACTGGCCAAATTTCAAAGTGAATCTTTACTCTGATTGGTTAAAAGAAACGCACGCATGAATTTCAAATCTTCTCACATACATAAATAGCAAACCAATAGGTTTTGTATTAAAATCA
>JBBBDQ010001105.1:1930000-1967500 GCA_037127315.1 Ascarosepion bandense | reverse complement strand
GGAAAAGGTCAAATGTTAGAATAGCCCTCCAATTCTCTTGACAAAAATGAACACCTGAAATCAAAAACTCTGTTCAAAGAATGTTGTTTAAGTTGCGCTGATTCATAAGAATGCTTACAATTTATGGCTTTTCATATTTCGTGATTTGAAAGAAACAATTTCGGGTGTTTTTGAAAAGATTTGTTATCGAAGAAAAGTCATAAGAATGGCATTAGAGAAGAAATTATTTTGTTCATCTCGTAAGCTTCTTTCTTTAACCATGTTTGTCATATTTTTGCGTTTTTCTTTTGATTTGCCCTTTCTTCTGGTCTTGTCCTTCCTTCCTATGACTTTCTGCTCTTCCTTTTTGTTGATTGGACGCTCTTCAAACGACTTGTTCTTCTTTTCTTTCGGTTACCAGTCCTTCATTTTGCTTTAACCTCTTATCTCTTGGCGTCCGGCTTTCTTTGATTTGCCATTTCATCTTCTAGTTTGTCCTCATCTTGTCTTGTCCGTCTTTCCTTTGAATGTCTTTGTTCTTCTCTCTCTTTCTCTCCCTTCCTTTCTTCACCTCTCCCTTCCTTCGCCTTATCCTTAATTTTGATGAATTTCTTTTTCTTCTACTGGCTTGTCTACTTTTCTTTACCTGTTCTCCTTCATTTGAATTTTCTTCATATATTTTGACACCCTTCGTTCCTGTAATTTCTACTAAGATTCATCATTGGCGGCAAAAATTTTAACCTTAATCCTGGGTATGACGATAAACTATATCAGGCAGCAAGATCTCTGATCGAGAGATTAAGGGTTTAGAGGAGCCGAAAACCACACGTAATTTCGGTTGTTCCCAGGTCTACCCAGACCCTCGGTGCTAGCACTTGTTAGACACCCATATATGGATAAATTGTGACCTCCCCCCCCCCAGAAAACACTATGCAATTATAAAAATATATATTTATAGTAATATATTTTTATAGTAGAATTCTCCAATGTATTTTATTTATAGTTGAAGTGATACAACTACATTCAAAATAGAGTTGAAGCCATAAAATTGTGTTGGAAATATTTACATTTTGTCATTCAATAACATAATATAGCATGAATGCTAAATGATCTCCTCACAGATGAAGAATAGAAGAATAGAATTGAAGTAACAGAAACAAAGGAAAGAGTCATGAACTATTTAGTAATATCGGTCCTTCTAAAAATAAAATTTCAAATAATGTTTAAACAAATGAATGAAAAATATGTTGGAGTTAATCCATTTCATAACGTATTTAATAAAATTTCGTATATATATATATATATATATATATATATTTTTTTTTTAAACATATACTGTTAAATATAAGAGACAATAATGTCTATTATGGCATGTAAATTGATAAACTACATTGGTTTTCTGTAGAGGATTTAGTTGCGTATCAATTTACATGCCCGTTCAGAGATTTTATCTCTGGTACTCATAATAAACCCAGTACATATATTGATTTTACTACAACCACGCTCTCCCGTAGACTTACCTGTCACCTCTCTGATCAGAGTAGAATTAAACAACATTTCTCAGAAAAACATAGCTATGTAGGTAATATCAAACAGATTTTAGTCAACAATACAATAATCCTCACTCATACACACAGTAAAAAGAACCTTCAGATATTTTCAATATTTAAACATTTTCGATGGGGGGGGGATCAGTTTCTCATACAACGTTAATAGTAAATCGGGCATTCATTTTGTAACCAGTTGCCGGTACGACATTTACCGCCACCTGTAAATTTGTTTATTACAATTTTTTGGGACTTTTTTCAGTGCAATATTGTCTTTTACACCTTAAACTTTACGAATGACAAAAAAATTTGCAAAAATTTCAATATCTAAACAGTTTTATGGGCGGGGCCAGTTTCTCATACAATTTTATAGTGGATTGGAAATGGAGGATCGATTTGCTTTAATGTTGTATGAGAAACTGAGCCCCACCCCCCAAAAATTGTTTAAATATTTAAATTTTTTCAAATTTTTTTTTTGTCAATCGTAAAGCTAAGGGGGTAATCGATAGGATTGCGCTGAAAAAAGTTTAAAAAAAAAGAAGAAAAACAACGAAATTAAACGTGGTGGTAGTTTGCTTCAGGTCTGACGAAAAAAGGAAAAAGTACTAAACTGTTTGGTAATATCGGTCCTCCTATATCGTAACGAATGCTGGACAATCTCCTCCAAGATGAAGAGACATGAAATTACAGAAACAAAGGCAAGAGTACTGTACTGTTACCTGACATTAGTCTTGCTATATGGCAATGAATATTGAGCTAAAGATAGAGAAGAGACTTGATGCGAAAAAATGTGGTTCTACAGAAAGACGATGAGAATACCATAGACTGAATAAGTGAGCAATGACGAAATAGAAACTAAAAAGGACCGTTGTACTTAGGCAACTGAAGTTTGTAGAGAACATAATGAGGAAAGAAAGCTTGTGGAATTTAACACGCACAGGACATGATGGCAAGAGAGACAGAAGAAAGCTAGCGAATAACAAACCCAACGAGCTGAAAATGAATGATTGATAGAGCAGTGATTAGGAGGGATAGCAAAACGACACTGCTTAACAAGAAGCGCAAGCAACAGAAAATTATAGAGAGCCACGTTCTGAAGGGACACGGCACATAGAAAAGGAAGCATGGGAAGAAAATCAATTCTAAATCTAATATTGCTGTGTTTTCAAATTGGCAAACCCTGTTATACATTGTCAACCTTGAGAGACAAGTGAACATTAAGTGGGGGATCACTTCCTTTTTACAACCAAATCATAAACAGACCCCCTCTTTTGCCTGAGTAGATATCATATTTAAGTCTACTCCAAAAATGTAGCCGATTCAAGATTATGAAAATGGGGTACTTTTGAAAGAACGCTGCTATGAAATCTTGAAATTTGCGACTTCAACTTTTAGAGGGATACATTTAAAACAAGATGGGTTAATTTGGCTAACTAATCAAAATAAAGCCAGTTCAAAGTTTGGTAGAGTCGAAGTCATTAGTTGTTCGTAAATATGGAAACCATGTGCCAAAATGAAATGTGTTCTTTTTGTTAGATACTGAAAATAATACAGTATAAAAGATCGTTAAAATAAAGGATGAAAAACTGAAAGAAATCCAGGAATACATCTACTTAAGACATATATAATTAAACCTGGAAATTACATAAAAATTTTATATAGCGATAGTGTCGAAAGTATGTGCGTTCTCAGAATGAGAATTCGGAGAGCCGAGTTCAAATTCCAGTCGAATTCATCGCATCTACTTACGTGCCAATTCCCTTAGGCAAGGTATTAATCCATCTCTTGTTTTTTTCTGCAGGATAAATTGAGTTCTATATTCTTTGTTTGGCAACCAGTCTACCGCAGAAAATAATCGCAGCCTACTTCGAGAAAATTTTCTGCCTAGTCAGTCATGAAACAAAAGACATGATCACCCAAGCGTGTATCACGTATGGTACATAATCGACTGAGCTGGATAAAGGAATTGAATAGCAACACAGTCTTGATTGTCAACCAATCTACCGCAGATAGAAATAGCAACCTACTACGTGAAAATCATGTTATATATTCTCTTACTAAGGTGTATAATTTACCCAGAAGTGTATTTACATTGATAAAATAATTGTTTGGTGGAGCTGTGCAAGGCCGGAAAAATTTGAAATGAAATACTGATTTGAAAGGTCAGGAGTGCGAAAAAACAAGTGACAGGCGGAATTTTGTTTTAATATCAGTATAGTCAAATTCAGGTAATAAAGCAGCCGGATATAGTGAACAAATACGTAGAGGAAGCATGATGTGCCCGACGAAACACGTCTATATAAATAAAGTGGTGTGTGTGTGAGTGTGTGAGAGTGAGTGAGTGAGTAAGTGAATGAGATATATATATATATATATATATATATATATATTAAAACGAAAGACGGAGAGATCGGGGGAGAGATGGAAAAGAGATTTCATTGAAGAGACAACTCCAGCAGTCAACTGCCCTCGTAAGCATGTGTGCTAACTCTCCGACCAACCTCCACTCCAGACAATGATGTCACCGCACCGTAGTAAAAAAAAAAAAAAAAAAAAAAGAATAAAAATATAATTGTATATTTTATGTAAATCCGTGTCCGTTTATCATCGTTAATGCCAAGATGGTAGCAATTTTGGTTCCAGTTTATTTTTCGTCGAACTGGTATACAACATTCTGCCTAGTTAGTCACGGCTCATAAAAACACATGATGGTATATTGTATAATGAGTTCATAATTATTAATATTCATATATGTCAACATATATGAATATTAATAAAATCTAAGAATGGACTTACTAAAGATGCTGGAGAAAGGTTGGAACATTCTGCCGTTCCAAAATGTCCCTGAGTCATTTTACTAAGAGTTTTCTTTGCAAGATAAAAAAAAAGTTGCATTTCTACCAGTACAGACGTTCATATCTAAGATTCGCCATGCTGCGACCACTGAATCGAATCATCCATATTTCCCCAGTGCTCTAGTTGTAAGGAGGACGTTCCACTCAGACAGTTTTCTCCCAGGGAATTTCTCATTTGTGAATAATACTCCTATGAGGATACTTCCTTAACATTACAATTTTAGCTTCTTTAAATCGGGGATCAGTCGCTATCTATCCTCTGCATAGTCATAAACTTAATTTCATTTTGCCTACTCTTACATTCTCTTCAAGAACGTTCGACTATGAGTCGATCTTGGGCCTTGCATTGTGCGAACATCAGTCACAAAATGCCCGAAAATTAAAAAACTAAATCAGTAATAATTTAATTAGTTTTTCGGTTTTCAATCATATTCTTAACGTAAAAGAAATAGACATTGCAATTATTAATCTGCCGTTAGAATGCTTCTATGAAGACTACAACACTAAACTTTTCTGGTCAAGGGTCAGTAACTATCTATCCACCTGATTCTCATAATTTTCACTTCCACCCACATTTCTTCCATTCATATCAGACACTTAATCCAGGAACTGCTGGCTACAAATTATGAGAATGACTGCTAAGATCTTTTCCAGAATTAAACGAAAATTCCTACATGTGTATGTTGGAATGTTTTCCGAGCCAATAAAAAACAATAGAACTCGGTTATATCCCGAAGACGATATAAGGACACGAAAAGAAAAAAGGGTTACCGAGTGGGAAATAATATGAGAAAAGGAAAGACGTTATAAAGCCACAAAGAGGCAAAGGGTTACTAAGTGGGAAATAATATGAGAAAAGGAAAGACGTTATAAAGCCACAAAGAAGCAAAGGGTTACTGAGTGGGAAATAATATGAGAAAAGGAAAGACGTTATAAAGCCACAAGGAGGCAAAGGGTTACTGAGTGGGAAATAATATAAGAAAAGGAAAGACGTTATAAAGCCACAAAGAAGCAAAGGGTTACTGAGTGGGAAATAATATGAGAAAAGGAAAGACGTTATAAAGCCACAAGGAGGCAAAGGGTTACTGAGTGGGAAATTATATGAGAAAAGGAAAGACGTTATAAAGCCACAAAGAGGCAAAGGGTTACTGAGTGGGAAATAATATGAGAAAAGGAAAGACGTTATAAAGCCACAAATTTGCAAAAAGGTTACTGAGTGGGAAATAATATGAGAAAAGGAAAGACGTTATAAAGCCCCAAGGAGGCAAATGGTTACTGAGTGGGAAATAATATGAGAAAAGGAAAGACGTTATAAATTCACAAATTTGCAAAAAGGTTACTGAGTGGGAAATTATATGAGAAAAGGAAAGACGTTATAAAGCCACAAAGAGGCAAAGGGTTACTGAGTGGTAAATAATATGAGAAAAGGAAAGACGTTATAAATTCACAAATTTACAAAAAGGTTACTGAGTGGGAAATTATATGAAAAAGGAAAGACGTTATAAAGCCACAAGGAGGCAAAGGGTTACTGAGTGGGAAATAATATGAGAAAAGGAAAGACGTTATAAAGCCAGAAGGAGGCAAAGGGTTACTGAGTGGGAAATAATATGAGAAAAGGAAAGACGTTATAAAGCCACAAATTTGCAAAGGGTTAATGAGTGGGAAATTATATGAGAAAAGGAAAGACGTTATAAAGCCACAAAGAAGCAAAGGGTTACTGAGTGGGAAATAATATGAGAAAAGGAAAGACGTTATAAAGCCAGAAGGAGGCAAAGGGTTACTGAGTGGGAAATAATATGAAAAGGAAAGACGTTATAAAGCCACAAGGAGGCAAAGGGTTACTGAGTGGGAAATTATATGAGAAAAGGAAAGACGTTATAAAGCCACAAAGAAGGCAAAGGGTTACTGAGTGGGAAATAATATGAGAAAAGGAAAGACGTTATAAAGCCACAAATTTGCAAAAAGGTTACTGAGTGGGAAATAATATGAGAAAAGGAAAGACGTTATAAAGCCACAAGAAGGCAAATGGTTACTGAGTGGGAAATAATATGAGAAAAAGGAAAGACGTTATAAATTCACAAATTTGCAAAAAGGTTACTGAGTGGGAAATTATATGAGAAAAGGAAAGACGTTATAAAGCCACAAAGAGGCAAAGGGTTACTGAGTGGTAAATAATATGAGAAAAGGAAAGACGTTATAAATTCACAAATTTACAAAAAGGTTACTGAGTGGGAAATTATATGAGAAAAGGAAAGACGTTATAAAGCCACAAGGAGGCAAAGGGTTACTGAGTGGGAAATAATATGAGAAAAGGAAAGACGTTATAAAGCCAGAAGGAGGCAAAGGGTTACTGAGTGGGAAATAATATGAGAAAAGGAAAGACGTTATAAAGCCAGAAGGAAGTGAGCAAAGGGTTACTGAGTGGGAAATAATATGAGAAAAGGAAAGACGTTATAAAGCCACAAAGAAGCAAAGGGTTACTGAGTGGGAAATAATATGAGAAAAGGAAAGACGTTATAAAGCCAGAAGGAGGCAAGGGTTACTGAGTGGGAAATAATATGAGAAAAGGAAAGACGTTATAAAGCCACAAGGAGGCAAAGGGTTACTGAGTGGGAAATAATGAGAAAAGGAAAAGAAGACATTATAAAGCCACAAATTTGCAAAAAGGTTACTGAGTGGGAAATAATATGAGAAAAGGAAAGACGTTATAAAGCCACAAGGGAGGCAAAGGGTTACTGAGTGGAAAATAATATGAGAAAAGGAAAGAAGACGTTATAAATTCACAAATTTGCAAAAAGGTACTGAGTGGGAAATTATATGAGAAAAGGATAGACGTTATAAAGCCACAAGGAGGCAAAGGGTTACTGAGTGGGAAATAATATGAAAAAGGAAAAGGAACGTTATAAAGCCACAAATTTGCAAAAAGGTTACTGAGTGGGAAATTATATGAGAAAAGGAAAGACGTTATAAAGCCACAAAGAGGCAAAGGGTTACTGAGTGGGAAATAATATGAGAAAAGGAAAAGACGTTATAAAGCCACAAATTTGCAAAGGGTTAATGAGTGGGAAATTATATGAGAAAGGAAAGACGTTATAAAGCCACAAATTTGCAAAAAGGTTACTGAGTGGGAAATAATATGAGAAAGGAAAAGACGTTATAAAGCCACAAGAGGCAAAGGGTTACTGAGTGGGAAATAATATGAAAAAGGAAAGACGTTATAAAGCCACAAGGAGGCAAATGGTTACTGAGTGGTAAATAATATGAGAAAAGGAAAAACGTTATAAATTCACAAATTTGCAAAAAGGTTACTGAGTGGGAAATTATATGAGAAAAGGAAAAGACATTATAAAGCCACAAGGAGGCAAAGGGTTACTGAGTGGGAAATAATATGAGAAAAGGAAAGACGTTATAAAGCCAGAAGGAGGCAAAGGGTTACTGAGTGGGAAATAATATATGAGAAAAGGAAAGACGTTATAAAGCCAGAAGGTGGCAAAGGGTTACTGAGTTGTAAATAATATGAGAAAAGGAAAGACGTTATAAATTCACAAATTTACAAAAAGGTTACTGAGTGGGAAATTATATGAGAAAAGGAAAAGACGTTATAAAGCCTAAGGAGGCAAAAGAGGGTTACTGAGTGGGAAATAATATGAAAAAGGAAAGACGTTATAAAGCCAGAAGGAGGCAAAGGGTTACTGAGTGGGAAATAATATGAGAAAAGGAAAGACATTATAAAGCCACAAGGAGGCAAAGGGTTACTGAGTGGGAAATAATATGAGAAAAGGAAAGACGTTATAAAGCCAGAAGGAGGCAAAAGGGGTTACTGAGTGGGAAATAATATGAGAAAAGGAAAAGACGTTATAAAGCCAGAAGGAGGCAAAAAGGGTTACTGAGTGGGAAATAATATGAGAAAGGAAAGACGTTATAAAGCCACAAAGAAGCAAAGGGTTACTGAGTGGGAAATAATATGAGAAAAGGAAAGACGTTATAAAGCCAGAAGGAGGCAAAGGGTTACTGAGTGGGAAATAATATGAGAAAGAAGGAGCGTTATAAAGCCACAAGGAGGCAAGGGGTTACTGAGTGGGAAATAATATGAAAAGGAAAAGACATTATAAAGCCACAAATTTGCAAAAAGGTTACTGAGTGGGAAATAATATGAAAAAGGAAAGACGTTATAAAGCCACAAGGAGGCAAAGGGTTACTGAGTGGAAAATAATATGAGAAAAGGAAAGACGTTATAAATTCACAAATTTGCAAAAAGGTTACTGAGTGGGAAATTATGAGAAAAGGATAGACGTTATAAAGCCACAAGGAGGCAAAGGGTTACTGAGTGGGAAATAATGAGGAAAAAGGAAAGACGTTATAAAGCCACAAATTTGCAAAAAGGTTACTGAGTGGGAAATTATATGAGAAAAGGAAAGACGTTATAAAGCCACAAAGAGGCAAAGGGTTACTGAGTGGGAAATAATATGAGAAAAGGAAAAGACGTTATAAAGCCACAAATTTGCAAAGGGTTAATGAGTGGGAAATTATATGAGAAAAGGAAAGACGTTATAAAGCCACAAGGAGGCAAATGGTTACTGAGTGGTAAATAATATGAGAAAAGGAAAAACGTTATAAATTCACAAATTTGCAAAAAGGTTACTGAGTGGGAAATTATATGAGAAAAGGAAAGACGTTATAAAGCCACAAGGAGGCAAAGGGTTACTGAGTGGGAAATAATATGAGAAAAGGAAAGACGTTATAAAGCCAGAAGGAGGCAAAGGGTTACTGAGTGGGAAATAATATGAGAAAAGGAAAGACGTTATAAAGCCAGAAGGAGGCAAAGGGTTACTGAGTGGGAAATAATATGAGAAAAGGAAAGACGTTATAAAGCCACAAGGAGGCAAAGGGTTACTGAGTGGGAAATAATATGAGAAAAGGAAAGACGTTATAAAGCCACAAAGAGGCAAAGGGTTACTGAGTGGGAAATAATATGAGAAAAGGAAAGACGTTATAAAGCCACAAGGAGGCAAAGGGTTACTGAGTGGGAAATAATATGAGAAAAGGAAAGACATTATAAAGCAACAAATTTGCAAAAAGGTTACTGAGTGGGAAATAATATGAGAAAAGGAAAGACGTTATAAAGCCACAAATTTGCAAAAAGGTTACTGAATGGGAAATTATATGAGAAAAGGAAAGACGTTATAAAGCCACAAAGAGGCAAAGGGTTACTGAGTGGGAAATAATATGAGAAAAGGAAAGACGTTATAAAGCCACAAATTTGCAAAGGGTTACTGAGTGGGAAATAATATGAGAAAAGGAAAGACGTTATAAAGCCACAAATTTGCAAAGGGTTACTGAGTGGGAAATAATATGAGAAAAGGAAAAACGTTATAAAGCCACAAATTTGCAAAAAGGTTACTGAGTGGGAAATAATATGAGAAAAGGGAAGACGTCAAAAAGCCACAAAGTGGCAAAGGGTTACTGAGTGGGAAATAATATGAGAAAACAAAGACGTTATAAAGCCATGAAACTGGAAAATAAAAAATCGAAAAGACTTCCATAAGTGAGAAATTAGAGAGAAGCTGTTAGTATTGAAATTACGGCTGCATCTTGCTTATTGAACTGTAAAAGCTATTTCTGCGATTAAATTTATGAAGTTTACGTATTGCAGAGGGGGATGTGTGTTTTGGTGCAATGGATAACGTCTTGTAACCAGAAATGACATAGTACCGGTGGCGCAAAAGGTCGTCTTGATAGATGCCGAATCCCGGTTGCCATGGAAAGATTTGGTGAACGACATTGTCGCAAAGGAAACTATAAATATATTATTATTATTATTATTATTATTATCATTAAAAACATATTTTTGACTTGTATTTGTTTTATGACTACATGTCCCGTTATAACCAATGACCTAGAATGAAAAAAAGGATAGTATTTATTTGTTATTTCCGCTTAACTAAACTAAGGACGGTCCATAAACTTAAATGAAAAAACCTAATTGTAGAGAATGGGTTCTGTTGGTTAGAACTATTTTTGAATTTCTTGAAGAGATGGTGCGTCAGAGATTTTGTTGATTTACTTTTGAGTTTCTTTTTTTATCAGACCCAAAGCTCCAACAACAACAGGAGAAATTTTATCTTTTAAGTACGACATGTTTTTCCTGTTTCCAGGTCTTTGTGTTTGCTTAGTTTTTCAAAAACCCTTCGCAGATATGTTTTTGTCATTTGGTACGCTAATGTCAATCAATGTTCAATCATTTTTCTTTTCTGTTTTTGATAATCATATTGGTGCAATTTTCTTTCTATTGTTCCATCTGTGTTAATAGTAGAATCCTATAATATGATAACATCTGCTTCAGGGCGATGTTCATGCTAATTTACAGCTGTTTTTATTTTGTAGTGATGACAGTTTTCCCAATAAAAATATTGACCTATCCCATCATGACTGTTTTTGTACTCATTGCAAAGGGAGTATTGAACATCCTGAAATAAAGGGATCAAGAATTTCAATGTGTGGGTCACAGAACCTGCATATTAAGTATATACGATTATGCAAGATATTTGCTTGGTGATTGCTTATAATCAGGCATTTGGTCTTTTGGGCTCTGCTGGTTAGATCTATTTTTGAATTACTTGAAAAGATGGTGCGCCAGAAATTTTGTTGATTTGCCTTTGGGTTTCTTTTTTCATCAGACCCAAAGCGCCAACCACAACAGGAAAAGTTTTAATTTTGAAGAATCACATGTTTTTTTTTGTTTCCATCTCCAGGTCTTTGTGTTTGCTTAGTTTTCCAAAAACCCTTCGCAGATATGTTTTTGTCATTTGGTACGCTAATGTCAATCATTTTTCTTTTCTGTTTTTGATAATCATATTGGCGCATATTGGGAGTTATTCTTCTATGTGCCTTGTCCTTTCAGGACGTAGGCGATCATGGTCCTGACCTGACATCTCGACTTAAATGGCTTCCCTCTGTCTTTTCTATAAATATTTTTATGGCAATTGTTTTAAGGAGCTCTCTCTTTGATACCTGGACAGCATGAATTGAACTAAACTACTAGATTGGCGGATGCGCGTTGTGGTGCAGTGGATATCGGCTCGAAACAACAAATCGGAGAGCTGGGTTCGAATTCTAGTCAGATTCGTTGCATTTACTTACGCGCAAATACCTTTGGGAAAGCTATTAATCCGTTTTTCCTTCCTCCATCTATGGGTTACATAGCAGAACATATTGGATTTATTTAGCCTTGGTGGTCTTCAGTATGACGGTAAACTGCATCCGGCAGCAAGGCCTCTGATTGGGAGGTTGTGAGGAGCATGGAACCACCTTTTAATTGTTGTTGTCCCCAGGTTCACCCTAACCCGGAGTGGTAGTACCTGTTAGGGTTCCAATTAGGGGTAGATAGTTAACCCCCAAACTGGGGTCAAAACACTATGAAAATATAAAAATAGACTTTTATAGAAAAATATACATTTTTTAAAGGAAAAATTTATTACCAGCAATACATTTTTGAGTCTATATTGTGTTGAATACACCGGTTTCCGTCCGAACGCCGAAGTTAAGCAACATCGAGCCTGGTCAGTGCTTAAATGGGTAACCATTTGGGAATACCAGGTGCTGTAAACGTAAGAACCAAGAATGGTCCACCGGTCCTCCAGGTTTGGGGGTTGGGTGCAGGGCTAACAACCCTGCCCCGTAAAAACAGTTTGTTACAGAAACAAAAAGTTTTTGCCCTATGCACCATCTGGGTGTGATGGATAAATGATGATGAATATATTTTTGAACTAGAAGACATTTTCAGTTTTCTAAAATTAAAAAAAAAAACCTTTTCATCGAACTGACTAAATCAACCTTCTCAACTATTATTGAACATTAAAAACAAATACCTTAAAACCGTACTTTTTTGGCATTAAATAACCCACAGAAATTCATATGTCGTTAAACAAAACTCAAACTCTATAGCCTTGGTTGCCAACCAGTCTACCGTAGAAAGTAATGACAGCTTACTACGAGAAAATCTTCTGCTTGGTCAATCATATCTCTTTCGTGACATGATCAACCAAGCGTGAAAATTAACTGACTGATCATTATATTCTTTTATAGTGAAATCTCCTTGATTCAGCGTGGTTCAGTCCTGGATATTAACTTTACATTCACACAGCAACCGTTTTTAAATTGCAAAAACAATCATAAAAAAGATTTGAGATCGATAACTTTTATCCATTTCCCTGAAACAAATTTTTGAAATACTTCTTTCTTCCCTTCTTTCTTTTTTTACTTATTACTGGGTATGACGATAAACTACACCCGACAGCAAGGCCTCTGATTGGGAGTTTGTGAGGAGCATAGAACCACCTCTTAATTGCTGAGGTTCCCAGGTCCACCCTGACCTGGGGCTGTAGCACCTGTTAAGATCCCAGCTATAGGCAAATATTTAATCCCCAAACTGGGGTCACGACACTATGAAAATATAAAAATAGATTTCTATAGTAAAACAACCAGCAATGCATTTTCATATTAAAAATATTACCATCAATATATTTTTGTTTAAACAAAATAATTAAATTAGTAGCAAAACATTTTTTTGAATAAAAAAGTTACCAGCAATATATTCTGCTGTAGACTGGTTGCCAACCAAAGCTATAGAACCCAATCAGCCCTGCAATTTAACCTATAGCAGGAGGGAGAAGAGATGGATTAATACGTTTCATAAGGGTACTTGAACGTAAGTGAATGCAACAAATTCGAACTCGGATTTCTGATTTTTCGTCCCGCTCCGAAACCCACTGCATCAAAAATCCCATCTAATGCGAATGGTATGTTATAAAGCACTCGATTGAAATCGTTACATTCCATAGTTAGGAGACTTTAAAACCGTTAATTTCAATGAAATTTTTTTACAAGAAACTTCAACAGTAAAACCATTGAGTTTCTCCGGATATGACTGGATAATTAGTTTATGGGGGAATCTCAACTTCTGTGAAGACACAGGACTGTATTCGGAAATGAAAATGAAAACGAAAATATTATTCCGGATATTTAATTTGTGTCGAAATCTACGGCATTCCGACCAAGAATCACGTGTTTTGCAACAGAGCTACGCCTGCAAGTTCCGAAGCAGCAGATGAAATGGAAGCACGAGAAAAAGATGTAAGTGATTTGAAGCACCTTCTCCTCCTCCATGCCACTGTCTGTTCCACCCTACCTGTCTCACCCTGCCTCCGATATGACTGACAGTAGAGAAAGGTGGACGTGTCCAACAGCAAACTCTCTGGTATTATGTTAGCCAAAAGCTGGGCCAAGTTTTCCCGCCCCCGCCACAACCGAAAAGACTTTACTCCCCTCCCTGTCTGCAAAACCTCACATTTCATTGTGATGGGGTGTTGGCAGGTAGGGCAGGAGCAACAGCCGGGCCTGCCACTGGCATTTGCTCAGGTTGTTTGTCTCACCTACGTACCTGTTGGCACCCAGAATAGTTTTACCAACAAACAAATTCATTTATTTCTTTCGAAACGGTATTATTTCTTTAAGGAGCTTTTCTTTCAACTTTCTCTCTTCCTTATCTTTCGTTCTAGGCTTCTGCCTTTAATTTGAAAATTAAATTCTTTCTTTCTAAACTATATTCTTTTTTCTTTCTTTCATTCCTTTTTCTTTCTTTCATTCCTTTTTCTTTCTTTCATTCCTTTTTCTTTCTAAACTATATTCTTTTTTCTTTCTTTCATTCCTTTTTCTTTCTAAACTATATTCTTTTTTCTTTCTTTCATTCCTTTTTCTTTCTTTCATTCCTTTTTCTTTCTAAATTATATATGTTCTGTAGTTTATTTTTCTTTCTTCCTTATCTACGTTCTTTCTTTCCTTTTAAATTATATTCTTTCTTTCTAAACAATATTCTTTCTTTCTGAACAATATTCTTTCGTTTTCTTTTTTCTAAAATATATTCTTTTTCTTTCTTTCTAAACTATATTCTTTCTTTCCTTCTAAAATATATTCTTATATTTTTCCTTCTAAACTTTATTCTTTTCTTCATTCGAAAATATATTCATTCTTTCTAAACTATAGTCTTTCCTTTTATCTTTCTTTCTAAACTATTTTCTTTCTTTCCTTCTAAACTAATATTATTTCTTTTTCTTTCCTTCTAAACTATATTTCTTTCTAAACTATATTCTTTCCTTCTTTCTAAACTATATTCGTTATTTCCTTCTAAACTATATTCTTTCTTTCATTCTAAAATGTATTCTTTCTTTTCTTTTAAACTATATTCTTTCTTTATTTCTAAACTATACCTTTCCTTTCAAAATTATGTGCTTTTTCTTTCTTTCTACAAAGCATTCGTTCTTTCTTTCTAAAATATATTCTTCTTTTTTCTTCCTTTCTAATCTATATCATTATTTCTTTCGTTCTCAAATATTTTCTTTATTTCTAAACTGTATTCTTCTTTTCATTGTTTTTTTTTATTTTTAAACTGTATTCTTTTCTTCTAAACTATATTCTTTTTCCTTTCTTTTAAAACCATATTGTATCTTTCCTTCTAAACTATCCTTTTTTCTTTCTAAACTATATTCTTTCTTTCTAAACTAGCCTTTCTTTTTTCTTTCTAAACTATATTTTTCTTTTTTTCTTTTATTTTTCTTTTTTTCGTTTATTTTTCTTTGTAAAATGTTCTTTCTTTTTTCTTTCTAAACCATATTTTTGCTTCTTTTCTAAACAATATTCTTTCTTCTTTTCTTTTTAAAATGCATTCTTTCTAGCTGCCTCTCCTTTTTCCATTCTCTTTTTCATTCTTTGAAATTGTTTTCTTCGCTAGTTCTATTTTATTTATTTTTCAATTTCTTTTTTTTTATTACTAGCTTCATCCCAGACTACGTTTTTCTATCTCATATCTTTTTAAGGGGGTTCGTAATGCATCCAGTCAGGGCATTTGCACCGCGCGATCTTAATGTTATTTTGGCGTCGGCTAAAGAACGGTCGCCCTATTCGTGACCCACCCACGCGTGCTGTCTTCGTTCGACGTTGGCAATTGGCGGCGTGGCCGATGCACTTCTGTTGCGGTAAATTAAATCAAACACACGGTGCGGGTGTGACAAACCAGGTAAACACACGCTTCTTGCAGACAGTGTATCTTAAAGTCCGCTTTAAAACAACAACTAAGCTTAAGGCCATATCACGTTGAAACAGAGGTTCTCGTATGATCACCGATGTTAAGCAACGTCGAGCCTGATCAATACCTAGATGAGGTACCAGGTGCTGTAAGATACTCAATGGTAGGTACATCAATATATATGTTGTTATCAGTTTAGACAACATATCGATATAAATATTTTACCCTTATTTTTGAGGGCACAGGCTCACTCTTTCAAAAAAATAATAACTTATATTAGCAGAATTGTACGATAGGCACTGCGATCAGAAATAACAGCTTATTTAGATTTGCTTTTCATATAGATTAAACACAACAGATCATGAATATTAAAACATATATTAAAAAGATTTTATAAAGATCATTAGGGGGTCCATTTTGCTGTGTAAATTCATTGTAAATTGATCCACCAACATAGGGGAACTAAAACAAATATGCGCATTCGTGATTTCTCAATTTAAAAAAAAAAGTCTTGTTAGAAATTCAAAATCAGGAGTTTTTAACCTGCAACAAGGAGTGCATAATCTATAATCAGGAGGGTTTAATCTATAATCAGGAGTGTTTAATCTATAAACTGAAGTGTTTAATCTATAAACTGGAGTGCTTAATCTGTAACTGGGTGTGTTTAATCTTTAATCTGAAGTGCTTAATCTATCAAAATGTTTGAAAAAAACTTTAGATTATGATTTCCAATTTTGATTTCTTTACATTTTAAGATTACGTGTTATGAGAATATTATGTTTTGTATTCGATAGTATGATCAGTTTATAATGAATTTATATAGAAAACCCCTTTAACATTTTTACTGAAAATCAAATGTTAAATAACAATTTATCAGGACAATTACTGATTCGATGTAATACATGTTTTGTTGTTTCGTTTCTTTTAGTTTATTGTTCCTTCTTCATAATGATTTTTTTATCATGTTCTTTCAAACTCAGTAACCCCTTGCATCTTAGTAGCTTCAGTGCCTTGTTTAATGTGACATGATTTAAATAATCTGCTCGTTAGAGGATAGCAATTTTATCTCCATAAAACAGAGGTTAACTGAATAAAGGTGGATGCCTAACCCTATTCAACACAATCATCAAACAAAATATGGTATTTCTACAAAAGACCCTAAATAATCAAATTCTTATATTGCAAACAGATGCACGATTACAAACAGGATGAAAAAATCATAAAAATCTTGTTCGTACTAAAATACCTCCCGTGGATCCTAATAAAAATTTAAAATTAATAAAAAAATGTATTACTGCTAAACAAGACCTTCTACAGAAGGTAGCTGAACAAGTGACCAAAAATGATTACAAATAAACAAGAAAACTGAATGAATGGTTATCAGAAAAAAAGAGCGGTCCAAAATGCCAAATACAGGTGGGGGATACTAAAATCAAGCAGGTACAAAAATTTAAATACCTGGGAAGTGTTCTAACAAAAGACAGAAAGTATGAGACAAAGATCCAAAGGCGAATTGACACGGCAAAGGACGCATTCCAGAAGCTGAGTAGATTATTAAGAGACAGAAATATTTCACTAGAAACAAAAAAAGATAGTACTGGAATTGCTATGTGATGTCGGTTCTTCAATATGGTAGTGAATGCTGGACAATATCATCAAATATGAAAGAAAAACTTGAAGCAACTGAAATGTGGTTCTACAGAAGGATGCTGCGGATATCATGGATCGAGCATGTGAAGAATGATGAGGTTTTGAAATGGATGGGAACGGAAAGGAAATTAATACTGAGCATCAGGAAAAGACAGCTGAAGTTCCTGGGACATACAATGAGGAAGAAGGGCTTGGAGAACCTGATACTAACAGGTCAGATCGAGGGAAAAAGAGACAGAGGAAAGCAGCGCATAACATACTTGACTGGCCTGAGAAGGTGGAGGGCAGAACGGAGGTTGTGTGGTGTAACAGGAGAAAGCGTACTAAGAGCCACCCAGGGATAGGGACACATGGAAGGCCATGATCGCCTACGTCCTGAAAACACATAGTAGAAGAAGAAGAAGAAGAAGAAGAAGAAGAAGAAGAAGAAGAAGAAGAAGAATTTCACCTCACCAACTGATGTATTACGTAAAACCAACATTATATATAAATTCAAATGTCCCTTGGGATAATGTATCTCCGACAAATAAAAAAATAAATAAATAAGTAAAATATAAGAAACAAATATATATCTTGGATTTACAACTACATTAACAAGATGTCTTCCATTACACATCTCTGATCATTTGTCCATATATATATATATATATGCCGAAGGTGGGTTCTGTGGGTGTTCAAGAAACACAAGTGTACCCGAGCAAGCGTCTGTAATGAGGATTAGCAACCCGCTCCGCGTAGACGGAGTGTCCAGCCATTCTCTCTCTCTCTCTCTCTCTCTCTCTCTCTCTCTCTCTATATATATATATATATATATATATATATATATATAATGGCTGGCCACTCGTATTCGGGCATACCCTTCTCACGGGGCGTATTACATTACTCTTCAGCGATGAATTGAGCTCTTTCGGTGACTGGCGTGTATATACACCGCCTATGTATAACATGCTAAAATTTTCCTTCTCTGATTTCATACGCCTATAGCTTAGAAGTTAGTGACTCCGACTGACACCAAATCGGTTGAGTTTCGATCTCGGCTAGAAGCAAGTAGATGTCTAGCCACACTGATGAGCTGCGAAACAGGTTTGTATATGGATGACGAATATATATATATATATATATATATATATATATATATATATATACGGAAATTAACGAAGATTAATGAAATGGTCCTTAAACAACCGACAATTTGAAATGATTTGTTTAAACAGTATTTTTGATTGATACTCGTATTTAAGTAGATATTCTGTTTATATGGGCCTGATTATTTACGATAAATGTTTGTTACGAAAATGTGTCATTCGGCAGGATTCGAACCTGCGACTCCTATCCACATAGGGGAAGCCAACCAATTGATCTTAGACCTCTCGACCCCCGGTAGAAATAAATATATAATACTGTTTGATTATAAACATAATATCTACTTAAATACGAGTATCGATCAAAAATAATAGTCAAACAAATCATTTCATATATATATATATATATATATATATATATATGAGGTGTAGCTATAGACGAATCCAAAGGAGTATCCTGTACATAAAGTGGTAGGATATCTCTCGAGGAGAGCTCTAAATATATATGCATATAAATACATATACAGCAAATATATGTAAAAATTAAGACACACGTTATCCCCTGGTTAAGTTGACGTATAAGCCTATTTCAGGCTAACCATCGTCAGCTTCCGTCTTTATTGTAAAGAAGATTTTACACGAAATTGAATGTAAAATCTTCTGTACAATAAAGACGGAAGCTGAAGATGGTTCGCCTGAAAATAGGCCATGCTTCCGCTTAACCATGGAATAACACGTCTGTCTTAATTTTTACACACACACACACACACACACACACACACACACACACACACACACACACACACGTGTGTGTGTGTGTGTAACAGTCTGTTATCTGCTTTCTGAAGCGGTTTCATGCGGCTTTATAAAGAAATAATTTACTCTTCCGTTATATTCCTTTCTTTTTTTATTTTTATTGGCACGGCGAAATGAATTGTAAACAAGAATTTAAAAACTTTCCCCTTCAAACCGAGAATATTTGTTTTGTATTTTCATTTGTCGGTTGTAAGTTGAATCTTTCTCGACTAGACAAGTCGCCTTCTTGTTGAAATGACGACATTATGCCTGAATCAGTTGAAGGGCAAAATTTCCCTATTTCACCGTTTCGATTCACCCAACCTGTCTCTTCAGGATTACTTTTTTCCCAAACATTTAAGCTGCTTCTGTCCTGGCATTAACTAGTTCTGTTACTGGAAAGCTGAAAATATTTTCAATGTATTAATCGTTTCCTTGAATAGAATTGCTTTTAAGATGGGGAATGATTACTTGCTGCAAAGGTGAAATAAACACGTAGAAGGTGTTTTTTTTTTCAAAGCTGACCGCAGTCGTGCTCATAAAGTCATTGTAAACTCCAGTTGCCTTTCTTTAGCTGCGTCTTATGTTTTTTGACAGGGCTACACATGCCTTTGTATTCAATGTTGTTGTTTTCCCGAAGAGACCAGGGTAACCCACAATTCAACTACGCGAAGAACCCTAACCGTAAACCACCAGCAGCGGAATAGGTAAAGATCAAGACGATCTCAACGGCCAAAACGGATCCTAAATGACAAAGTACCTGGGGAAGTGTTCTAACAGAAGACGGAATGTGCGACACAGAGATCCAAAAGTGAATTGGTATGGCAAAGGACGCGTTCCAGAAGCTGAGTTATAGACAGAAAAAATTTCGCTAGAAACGAAAAAAATGTACTGGATTGCAATGTGATGTCAGTTCTTCAATATGACAGTGAATGCTGGACAATATCGACAAAGATGAAGTAAAAACCTGAAGCAATTAAAATGTGGTTCTACAGAAGGATGCTACGGATATCGTGGACCGACCATGTGAGCATTGATGAGGTTTTAGAAATGATAGAAACGAAAAAGAAATTAATACTGAGCATCAGGAAGAGACAGTTAAAGTTCCTGGAACATGCAATGAAGAAGGAGGGCTTGGAGAAGCTGATACTAAAAGAGGCAGGGGAAAACAGTGGATAACATATTTGAAGGGCCCGTTCAGGTGAATGACAACGGAGGTTACGTGGTGTAACTGGAGAAAGCATGCTAAGAGCCACCAGGGATAGGGAGACGTTCAAAGCCATGATCGCCTACGTCCTGAAAGGACAAGGCACATAGAAGAAGAAGATTCATCCGTCAGCCCGATGCAGCCGTGTTTTCAAGATGACGCCTGTGTCAGTTCTCTGAGAGAGGCGCGTCTGGACATATGTGTATGCTTCTCAGTTACACAAAGTTGTTCACCAAAATCAAATTAAGTTGTTATTCTCCTGGACTGGTTGCCAACAAAGCCTGAAAAGTCCAGTTTTCTCTACTATTTACTCATGTACAAGCAAAGAAGAGATGACTTTTAATCATTTAACCTCAAGCAAGACAAAACCCTCTACTGGTGTGCAGGGGGTTATAGTGAGAAAAACAAGGTACAGGGGATGTCGAAGAAAGGATAATAGATAGATGGGAATGCAGGGGATAGACTGATGGTAATTGATGTTGCATTTAAATTTTTAGAGTTTGTAGCTATCAGGGAAGCAAGCAAACGCAAGGGAATTCCACAAACGGAAAGTGCGAGAAAAGAAACTATTACAGTAGAAGAGACGGACGGTAAAAGGGTGGGGCCTTGATGCCAATCTTGAAGCGCAAGTAAATACATGGGGTCAGGGAGTCAGGGAAAAATGCTTGCCAGAGTAGTAGCCATGAAAATACTTGTAGAAAAGACAGAGGGAAGCCACATCACGTCGGTGAGAAAGTGATTGAAGTCAAGATGCCAGGTTAGGATCGATTATATTGCAGATCCTTCTTTAGATTTTGTCAAGAACTTCAAGATGAATAGTAGGATCATCCAACCATTTATGGCAACAGTATTAAATGCACAAAAATAATTTTAAAAAACTTATAATTTTTTTATGAGTGGACCAGTCTATTTAAGTAGTGTCGCTAAATTACATAAGTGACTGTGAGGAACCGCACAAAATAATAAATAACAAAAACAGATATGGAGATAGAAAATGTAAGTTATATTGAACGTAATATACAAACTGGAACGCGGGTTAGTCAATTCAGAAATACTATAGTCTTGAAGTGAAAGAGTATGTCCGGGTAACAGATTCTAGCTGAATGGAGCTCAGAGCAACCGCAACTGTGATTCCAGATCCATCTCCAACTAAAGTTTCTCACCAACTAAACTCTCAACTATATTTAGTTGTCCCTCCCAGTAAGGGCAACATGTGACATATGGTCAGTTATAACTGGGATTTCCTAGCCAAAAAATGTCTGTCTATTTTTGCCCAGTCGTGCTTCTACCCTTCGGCGGAACCAGGACTGAGTTATTGCTCTCTGCTCGGAAGCAGAGAGCGCCCTCTACCCGAAGGCAGAGGGCTGACAGTATCATAGTTGTAGAGGCAAATGCCAACTAAACTCTCAACTATATTTAGTTGTCCCTCCCAGTAAGGGCAACATGTGACACATGGTCAGTTATGACTGGGATTTCCGGGCTATATGTCAAGGCCAAAAAATGTCTATTTTTGCCCAGTCGTGGTTCTACCCTTCGGCGGAACCACGACTGGGTTATTGCTCTCTGCTAGAAGCAGAGAGCGCCCTCTACCCGAAGGCAGAGAGCTGACAGTGTCGCAGTTGTAGAAGCAAATGCCAACTAAACTCTCAACTGTATTTACTAGCCTTCCCACGCAAGGCCGGATGTGACACATGGTCATTTTAATGTGGGTATTCCCGGCCATATAGCCGGGCCAAAAATATGTCTGTCTATTTTTGCCCAGTCGTGGTTCTACCCTTCGGCGGAACCACGACTGGGTTATTGCTCTCTGCTAGAAGCAGAGAGCGCCCTCTACCCGAAGGCAGAGAGCTGACAGTGTCGCAGTTGTAGAAGCAAATGCCAACTAAACTCTCAACTTCCATTCTCTCTATAGGCAAGCTTATATGTACACTCAGTCGAGTCCATTATTATATACGAAAAGGGGAGATCCCACAACAGCTACATAATTATTTCAAGGTAACTGCGTACAATCTGACGAATCAATTAACTAAGAAGACGAATTAATTTATTCTTAACGACCGTTCTGGGATTTATGAACAGGCTCTGCTTGCTTTCGTTTAAAGTTGACTTCTTTTTATCATTTCATCTCAAGCAAAATAACAAAGCCACTAAAATGCCAGAAGGTTACTGAGGGTCAGAAAATATGAGAGAAAACTGGGGGATTTCGAATTTTTGAAGATCAGAGTTAATATAGTGCGTACGGTCGCCCATACTTTCAAAAATGGACACGTTACACAATATTACATATTTTATGCATAAAAATGTCACCGAACTAATGCATAATTTTAGAAAAATTAAAAAAGTATAATAAATTATTATAATTTAAAAATAATGAAAACAATTCTTGTAAAAATTCATTATTCATCGAATTTATTAAAACTAGTATTTTTAATAAATCGTATTTATGAAAGCAATTTTTCTAATTAAATCATTTCATTTTTAATGCATTTTTATTTTATAATTCGGAGCAGATTTTCGGAAAATGAGTAGCAGTTTGAAAGAAAACAAAGCATATGATGATTTACATTCTTCAAGGAACCCTGCTTTTAACTAATAAAAAAGAATTTACCGATGAAAATATAATTTCTTAAAATTTCATGAAATTAAGTAAGTGGGGTGGGGGTAATATATGTAAATAAAATTACTAAAATTTTCTAAAAAAAATTTAAAAAATAATTTCAATCATTTATGAATTAGTTATGGATTCTTTATAAAAAAAAATCTTACAACTATTTGATTTTGCAAGAATTTTCCAATCAGTGTGATTTTAACCGAGAAAAGCTGCAAAAAGAAAAAAAAGAAAAAAAGGAAAAGATTTTTAATCGAAATTTCGAATGTACCAGAAAAGATTAACTCATTTAATAAAATAATAAAAAGAATACTTTCCTCTTAATAATAACAAATATTTTAACGAAAAACTTTGTTTTATTAAGATTGGGTTTTTTTATTCATAATCCTCACTAGGTGCTTCATACAAAATTTGACATTAAATAACGCTTTAAGGTTTGACAGGTAAAAGAAAAAAAATCAACCATCTCAGAACAATATAGACTAATCATTAGCAGTGCTTGATGAGGTTTTGGAAATGATGGAAACGAAAAGAAATTTAATACTGAGCATCACTAAGAGACAGCTGAAGTTCCTGGGACATGCAATGAGGAAGGAGGGCTTGGAGAACCTGATACTAACAGGCCAGATAGAGAAAAAAAAGAGACGGGAAAGCAGCGGATAACATATTTGAAGGACCTGATCAGTTGGATGATGGAAAGAGAGTTGCATGGTGTAACAGGAGAAGGCGTGCTAAGAGCCACCAGGGATAGGAAGACGTGGAAAGCCATGATCGGCTACTTCCTGAAAGGACAGGGCACATAGAAGAAGAAGAAGAAGAAGAAGAAGAAGAAGAAGAAGAAGAAGAGTTCCACCCTGACATTTGACATTAAATAATTTAGCAAGTTCTGATTTATCGCAAAAAGCAACCAACCCAGTCAGCATAGGGTATTGGTCTGGCTGCTCAGTATGAATTTAGAACCTCACTGGGTGCCGCACACAAAAATCAACATCAAATACCTTAAAAGTTTGATATGTCTTAAAATCAGCAAACAAAAATGTATCTAACTATTGTCGCAACTTTTTGATTGTCATTCTTCGGACCGAGAATGAAGTTTCGACCAGAGGTTAATGTTTCATCATTATTTTTATTATTCGTGTTTTATCGTAGAAAGACGACCTGGTAATCACGATAAAATTCGAAAAAATATAAGTGAAAAAAAAAACTTAATTTCGGCTAATAATGAAAATAATGTAAATAGGACTATAAATAATCCCCCCCCCCAAAAAAAAAGAATGCATTGGTCATCTGTAAAAAGTGGAGCCAAAAATGCCAAATACAGGCGGGGGTGACTAAAATCAAGCCGGTACAGAAATTTAAATAACTGGGAAGTGTCTTGACAGAGGATAAAATGTGTGACACTGAGATCCGAAGGCGTCTTGGCGTCGGCCAAGGATACATTTCAGAAGCTGAGTAGAGGATTGAGAGACAGGAAAATTTCACTAGAAACAAAGGTGTACTAGATTTTTATGTGATGTCTGTTCTGCAATATGGTAGTGAATGCTGGTCAATCTCCACAAAGATAAAGGAGAGGCTTGAAGCAACCTAAATGGAGCTCACCAGAAGGATGCTGAGGATACTATGGATGGAACATATGAGCAACGATGAGGTTTGGGAGAGGATGAAAACGAAAAGGAAACTAATGCTTAACATTAGGAAGAGACAACTGAAGTTTCTGGGACATGTAATGAGGAAGAACGGCTTGGAGAATCTGATACTCACAACTCAGATAGAGGATGGAAACGAAAAGAAAACTAATATTTAACATCAAGAAAAGAGCTGAAATTCCTGGGACATGTAATGAGGAAGAAGGGTCCGGAGAATCTGATACTCACAGGTCAGATAGAGGATCGAAACGAAAAGAAAACTAATATTTAACATCAGGAAAAGACAACTGAAGTTCCTGGGACATGTAATGAAGAAGAAGGGCTTGGAGAATCTGATACTCACAGGTTAGATAAAGGAAGGAAACTATTACTTAACATCAAGAACAGACAGCTAAAATTCCTGGGACATGTAATGAGGAAGGATGGCTTGGAGAATCTGATACTCACAGGTCAGACAGTGGTGAAGGGAAGACAGGAAAAAGTAAACAGCAACATACTTGACGGGCTTGTGCAGGTGGATGGCAGAGAGGTGTTTGGGTGGAGTAACAGGAGAAAGCGTGTTAAGAGCCACTAGGGATAGGGAGATGTGGAAGGCCATGATCGCCTACGCCTTGAAAAGACACGTCACATAGAAAAAGAAAGAGCCACATAGGTAGAGCAACTGTCACGGAATGGCAGACTTTAATAACGGATGCGAGTTTTAATATTTCTAAAAAAATGTTTTATTATTTTTATTTTTGATTTATTTAATATTTATTAGCGTTAATACAAATAAAAAAAGTGACGGAAATTAAAATAAAATAGATACTGGTTATATAAGCAGTTACTTTTATATTCGAGGATGCTCATCAATTAGGGCGGCTAACTAATCCCTATTGCAGATGCCTACTCAGGCAAATTTTGTGTTTGTTCAACCCCCACAGAGACCGCTTGTGGTTTATATTGCAATTATACTGAGCAGACCTTAGTTACAGTTTCTGAGAAATCAACAGTCTGAACAAAGAGAGCACGCTCCTCGGTCACGATGACTGGTAACTTCGTGCAAGCCCAGCCATCGATGGCTCCCAAGAGTTCCGCTCAGCTAATTTCACACACACGGTTTGAGTCAACCGGTGGAATTGTTTTCAGGCTGTTTCTAAAGGTGCTTCACGCTGACGTTCATGAACAACAGATGCAAGTTTGACTAAACTGATTTATAAATGGAGCTTTGTCTGTGTGTGTGTGTGTGTGTGTGTGTATCCGTTACCTATAGACTCCAAAACGGCTGAACCGATTTTCTTGAAAATTTACACAGTTGTACTATAAACGTCTGCGAGTGTTCTTAGCTAGGTTTTGTGTCGAGGGAAATATCGAAAATCGATAATCGAAAAAATCGGGTTATAGAAAAAGTGGTCCGATTTTAATCAAATTAGATGCACTCATGGACAAAGACATAAGAAACGATATTCAGAAGTTTCAAAGTTGCAGTTCTTACAATAGTGCAGAAAATTTCATATCGATACCAGGAAATCAAAATTTGAGTTGCATCCATTCATTTTTTTTTCAGTCTACGGTTTCAATTTAATTGGAAACAACTATTGCTTTTTAGTCTTTTGTGCCAACGTCCAAAGAGTCTGAGCTCCAGGACCATGGATTACTTTAAAAGTTTTCATTACACCCGAGCAACGCCGGGCTACACTGCTAGTTTAAATAAACGCCAGACATAAATTAATCAAAGTTAAAGCAGCTTTAAGTAAATTTTATTAAAATTTTAATTCAGTTCCTTTAACCAAACTGAGAATTTTCTTTAAAAGAAAGAAGAAAAACTCTTCACGTTTATTACGCGACAAACCGGAAAAGTAGAAAGCACTCAGACAGCGCATACCTCCAACATTCGCACTAAAACTCGTCGTTTAGTTTAGTTGTTTGTTTTACCAGCGTATCTACCCTTTTGGATCATATCCACCCTTTTGGGTCATATCTACCCTTTTGGGTCATATCCACCCTTTTAGGTCATATCTACCCTTTTGGGTCATATCCACCCTTTTAGGTCATATCTACCCTTTTGGGTCATATCCACCCTTTTGGGTCATATCTACCCTTTTGGGTCATATCCACCCTTTTGGGTCATTTGATGCTGAAGAATTTGTTTGGTTTTTGTTTACTGCTTGTTGCTCTTTTGTAAGTATTGCTGTCGAGATATAAATAGAGGCGTTGTGATTTGATGTGTGATGGTTATATGCTATCTTCTTTTGCAACTATATTTTGTTATATAATTTTGCTGCTTTTAGAAATTCAAAAAGGCCATTTGGGTCAGCTTTGTTAATGTCTTTCAGATTGTTTTCTTGATCGTATCTTAATCGCATTTGTTCAAGATTTATGCAGCTTGTTAGTATATGTTTCACTGTGTAGATCTCCTGACACGTAATGTCGAAATAAATCTTGATTTATAACCATTTAACTATGTGTTGAGTTTATAGAGAGAGAGGGACATGATGGAAAAATTGTTGTCGAAATGCCGCAAAAATTAAAATTAAAAATAAATTAAAAAGAAATTGTGTTAAAAATATTGTCTACCATTTGTGCAAGATCTATGCAGCTTGTTAATATGTTTTACTGGATAGAGTTCCTGATATGGAATGCAAATTGGTGCCTCCTCACCTTTTGGTAGGTGTGAATGGGTGACAGCAGTGTGGCCTATTTGAAGTCGAGTCATTACTACTACTTCTCTTCTTGACATTTTCGTATTGGAAATTTTAAATTCTCTCCATTCTTTGAGGATGGGTTTAATTTTGTAGAGTTTGTTATTTTTGCAGGAGTTCCACAACTCTTGCCATTTGGTCGTAATAAAATTGTTGATTAGAGGTTTGTAATCTGTGTGGGGTACTTTTATATCACTAATGTTGATGTTTAATGATTTTTTAGCTGCTATGTCTACTTTTTCGTCGTGATGAAAGCTTAAAATAATTATTCAGAGATGACAAATTCCTAGAATACTTAATTCGAAAAGTTGAAAAATCTGGTGATGTTAAAAATGGTTAAATGTTTCGGAATGAGTCCTCATTCTTTTAATTCGCCTGATATACCATTCCACAAAATGATATACCATTCCACAAAATGGCGTTGAAAACGTTTGGAGATACTTTGTCGGCAAACAGACACGCCGATTGGCATAAGTGAATATATGAAGTGTTTCCCAACTTCAATGGCAGAGCTAAAATCTAAACTTAATCAAACACAAAGAATATGTGTTTAATCTAAACTTATTTATAAATGGAACTTTGTGTGTATGTGTGTGTGTGTGTGTCCGTTACCTATAGACTCAGAAACGGCTGAACCGATTTTCTTGAAAATTTACACAGTTGTACTATAAGCGTCAGCGAGTGTTCTTAGCTAGGTTTTGTGTCGAGGTACCCCTGATAAATATCGAAAATCGACAATCGAAAAAATCGTGTTATAGAAGGAGTGGTCCGATTTTAATCAAATTTGATGCACTCATAGACAATGACATCAACTTTGAAACTTCTGAATATCTAAAACGATATTCAGAAGTTTCAACGTTGCAGTTCTTACAATAGTGCAGAAAATCGATAATATATATATAAAAGGCAAGATGTTTGTGTGTGTGTCTGTTTATCTGCCAGTATGTCTATTTTTTTCAGCCGTTTTATTTTAGTTCGGGTTTGGCTCTAAGTCGGTATAATTGTAGTTCTTAGTCTCAGCCATGATACCATTTACTCAGAGGACTTATTTAGCCTTCAAAATTCAGTTTACGACGGAAAAAACTTATTTGATATCGATACCAGGAAATCAAAATTTGACTTACATCCATTCATTTTTCTTTCAGTCTACGGTTTCGCTTTAACTGGAAACAACTATTGCTTTTTAGTCTTTCGTGCCAACATCCAAAAAGTCTAAGCACCAGGACCATGGATTAGTTTTAAAGCTTTCATTACACTCGAGCAATGCCGGGCTATACTGCTAGTATATATATATATATATATATATATATATATATATATATATATATATGGTGCGATTGGTAAATTGTCGCAATTATTTTATTATTTCAAATATTCTTTAGGCTGAGTCTGAGCTCCAGGAACATGGATTAGTTTTAAAGCTTTCATTACACCCGAGCAATGCCGGGCTATACTGCTAGTAGCAACTAAACCCAAAAAGAGCCAACCAGACAGGCAGTTGTCGGCTTTCAAAACTCTTTAACGTCTTCACGTGTTTCATATTAGCGTCCAAAAATAGAATGAATTAGAAATAAATAAAATATAATTTTTAAATGGATTTTCTTTATCTGATATTATTTTTCATGACTAAACTTCACTTATTTTTAGTTGCTCCACGTGTTTGATTTGCTATCCATGTTTATTTTATTTTATTTCATTTTATTTTTATTATTTATTATTTATTTTTTATTAAGCCAGCCAGTTAAGTGCCACACTTGATACACGCTTGGGCGATGATGTCTCTTTTCAGACATGACTGACAGAAGATTTTCCAGTAGTAGGTTGCCATTACTTTCTGCGGTTGACTGGTTCCCAACCAAGACTATAGAACCCAATCTGTCCTGTTATATGACCAAAAGCTGGAGGAGGAAGTAATGGGTTATATTATTATATTAATTAGTGGGAAAACAGTTTATTACTTTATAATAATAGAAAGCAGATCCCCACTTTAGATACAACAGAAGCTTTAATTTCATTCGTTTCTAATTAATTAATGTCAACTAATTTTGGGTGATCAGTTTATTAGTTCATAACAATAGAAAACGGATCCCCCACTTTAGGTTCGACAGAATCTTTAATTTTATTCGCTTCCGATTATATTAACGTCTACTAATTCTTGGGGGATCAGTCTATTACTTCATAACAATAGAAAATAGATCCCCCATTTTATGCCCAATAGAAGTTCCACTTATATTTCTAACTTATAGTCATTTAATCAGTCAAATGCCATCCATGATACACGCTTGGGCAATTATGTCTCGAGAGATATCTAGGCCGAATATTTTTTGCAGTATGTTGTCATTATTTATCTGCGGTAGACTGGTTGCCAACCAAGGCTATAGAACCCAATATGTCCTGTTATTTAACCCATAGCTAGAGGGAAGAAACGGATTGATACCTTTCCTCAAGAGTATTTGCACGTAAGTGAATGCAACGAACTCAAGTGGAAATCCAACTTGGTTTTCTGATTTCTTCTTCCGAGCCGATAGCCACTGCACCACCCACGCACATCCACCCATTTAATTTATTAAGCAGTCAAATTAGTAAGAAGCGGCTTATATTGAGAAATCCTACAAAAGAGAGATTCTACTTGCGATAAGTTTTCTATCAGAGAAACCATTCCTATTGACCGAAACGAAACTATTTTTCGGCAATAATAGCAAGTGTTCATGTCTTTTCTAAGTTTATTCGCGTTAATTGAACATAATCCCGCTGGATTGGTATCTGAAGCTGTTTTTTTTTCAATTTCGAAGTATGAGTCAATAAAGGCAACGCTCATCAGTGTCCTCTTCTATTCGCCTATAAAATGCATTACTGATCATCACTAAGACGCAAGAGAGAGAAAAAAAGAATGGAGGTGACATAAGTGAGTGGGAAAGAATAAAAAAAGAATGTGTTTCAGAATGGCAGAATATGGCAATAATGCCACTAAGACATATGGAATGTTATGGCCATTATTGCTGAGTTGGTTCTTTCACCTAAACATCCAAAACTTGTTGAATGGCTTTCGCCGCTGAAATAAATAGGCAAAGAGAAAAGGAAAGATACAGAGACACTAGACGGACAGTTTTGACACTGATTTTATTTTTTTGGTTCCAACGACCTCTTGTTGGGGAAAATCCTTCCCGAACAGTTTGGCACGTCTTTACCATCCAAAGTCCAACAGAGAAAGAGATCGAGTTTATTTTTGGCACCAGGTGGCCTGTCTTTTTGCGCATGGGTCTTGCCTGTCAGAGGACTCCTGGAAGATTTTTATGTTTATTTTATTTCGTATTTTTATTTTATTTTGTATTTTTATTTTATTTCATAGTTTTTATTTTATTTTGTATTTTTTTAATGTTTTTTTAAAATTTTATTTCGTATTTTTATTTAATCTCTACAGACACAAGGGTTTACTCAGTTTGAAAGAAAATGGGAAGACTAGAAAGGAGAAAGGACAATAATAGAACGGGTACCAGGTAGAGATAATATGGTGACGCTGTATTTGCCCTTTTGCAGATTGTGGGTGGCAGGGTAACAAGATGGCAGAAAAAAGTTTAACCGCGAGTTGTCAGTTTTCTGGTTGTTGTATGCTGACTGGTAGCAAAGAGTTCAAACATTTTTGGTAGCGCTTAAAGAGGCTGCTCATTTTAAAAGTCGTATAATTTAGTTATTCTTGCTGTGCTATGTCGCGCATACATATTTGTCTCTTCAAGTAATTCCGGTGGGAAAACCACACTATGCTATAGTTTTCGCCACATTTCGACCAGCTTGTGTTGCCTTAGAACAATATGTTTCAACTTCATAGTGCACTTATAGAATAACGAATACTGGGCAATACCTTAAATTTTATTAAGGAAAAAAAATAGTCACGAAATTTGAAAATAGAGAACTAATAAAAAAATCTCTTGAAAAAAGCATTTATTTTCAAGACGTTACATTTTATGTTTAAGTCTATTTGTGTGGAACTTATGTTTGATATTCTTTGTCGATTCTTAGAGTGTTAGCCCTTAAAGTGTTAACATGCCCTTAGTTCCTCATTAATGCGTTTAATGTTTGATTTATTATTGAAAGATAAATTCATTCAGCACCTAGTTTAAAATATAAAATCATAAAAATTTGTCTTAGACATAGTAGCTATGTATTTTGTGTCACGAGTTTAAAAAAATAAAATTTAAATATACAAATAAATCAAAATTACTCTTCTCTTAATCTGTATCGTTCTTGGCTACCTTTGAGAGGCAATTAGTCGACCGGGCGCACTAGTCGAGAAACACTTGCTTAGACAATGGTCAGCGATTCACATTTTTTTTTAATCGTTTCACCCCAAGCAAGGCGTTCCACTGCCACTATTGCGTAGGGGGTTACATAGAGGAAGGTGGTGAGAAAGAGTGGTTAGATAAAAAAAATGTCAGAAGGAGGGTGATAGACACGTAAGGATACCGAGGATGAGGGTTGGGTAGATAGTAAGAGTGTTTGAGAGAATAGATGCGAGTTAGTGTGTTAGTAGGTGTCTATTGATCTTATAGTTAAACTCCTGGAGATTGTAGCTGTCGGGGAAGCAAAGTATGTGGAAGGGAATTCCACTGGCAGGAAGTGCGAGAAAAGAAGCTGTTGGAGTAGAAATTACGGTTACATTTTATCGGTTTCACTGTAAAAGGGTGGGATCTAGTTGCTAATCTAGTATCTCGTGCAAATTCGTACCTAGGGGACGCCAGTGATCTAAGTTCATCGGAGCAGAAGCCGTGAAAGTATTTATAGAAGAGGCACAGGGGAATCCGCGTCACGCCGTTGAGAGAGCTTTATTTTATTTTCAAAGAGAAGGTGTGGCAGTGCGAAGTCTAGAGTTAAACAAAGAGAACATGAGTTTTAAGTGCAAGAATTTTGGTAAGGTTAGTCATACATAATTTTTATAATATTAAAGTTTTAACTTAGTATTGTAGAGTTGAAGTGGAAGGTCTCATTAGCTAATAGGTCATTATTTCTTTACGTTTGGAATTGGTACAAGATGTGTAAACTTATCAACCAAGTCGGAATAAGCAAAAAATTGAGAATGACATGCTCGCCTGAAGTTAACAGGCTTTTTTTCGACCTTATAGGGACTAAAATATTAAATTCAGATTCGGATGAAAAGATTTTGTTAAACGTTGGTTCGTTGTGGTGCAGTGAATATCGACACCGAACGACAAATCGAGGAGTCGAGTTCGAATTCCAGTTAAATTCCTTGCATTCACTTAAGTACAAATACCCTTGGGAAAGGTATTAATCCTTCTCTTCCCACCAGTTATGGGTTAAAGAATAGGACAGATTGGGCTCTATAGCCTGGGCTAGCAACCAGTATACCGCAGAAAACAATGGCAACCTACTGCGGGATAATCTTCTGCCCAATCAGGCATGTCTCTTTTGGGACATGATCACCCAAGCGTGTATTACGTATGGCAGTTAACTGACTGACTGAATATAATAGTTGGAAACATAATTAAAAAGTCTAGTGGTCATAAAGTCGGGGTTCGGTTTTTTATTGTTATAAAGTAATAAACTGATTCCCCACTAATTATACTTAATATAATAATGTAATATAATTTCTTCTCCCTCCATCTATGAGCTAAATGGCAGGACAAATTGGGTTCTATAGTCTTGGTTGGCAACCAGTCTACCGCAGAAAGTAATGGCAACCTACTACAGGATACTCTTCTACTCAGTCAGTCATGATCGCCCAAAGCGTCTATCACGTATAGCATTTAACTGACTAACAGGTTCGTTGCAGTAAAGGGCTTGCCCAAGGAAGTTCACTGGCAGACCTTTCATTCCACACGTCAGACGGAATGCGAGTCAATTACTCATTTTTTAGCAAGGCTACGAACTCAAAACAATTTTTTCTCGTTCACAGTTGATTGTCCCAAACACGGAGGGCTGCAGTCAGTGAGTCAACTACTCGTGCCACATGGTAGCCAGGAAGATGATTGTCCGAGTCTGCCAACCTCACCACACTCGAGCAAAATTTCGACCGACTCGTCAACGTGGAAACGACGGACAAGTCAGCAGCACGGTTACTAAATGAAGTTAGCCCGTTAACCTCGTCTTTTTTTATGTTTTTTTTTATAACCCTATCGCCTCAAGCACGGCATTTTACTGCCATTGTTTTGCAGGCGGTTACATAGGAGGAAAGTTTTAAGAAAGGGTGACAGGTTATAGGGGGTGTCAGGAAGTGGGTAAGAGAAGGATGAGAATACTGATGAGAGTGGAGTGGACGGAGAAAGGAACATGAGAGGGAGGATGCAAGTTAGCGAGATAAGATGACTTTACATTTAATTTTTTGGAGATTGAAAAACAAGTAAATGGAAGAGAATTCCACAGGCGGGAAGTGCGAGAAAAGAAGCTGAAGGAGCAGAATTTACCTACCTACAGATATCTGTCTAACCACGAGCGCCGTGAGCTTCGACAGTCCCGAAGAACAAATGTACCCGCTTCTTTGCCGAATAAGAATCTCTATGCGACTTACAGGAAGGTATTCTTCCCAGGTGGGTCAATTAGTAGGAGAGACTGCCCAGCAGCTAAACTGGTATGTCTTAATCGCGGGATTAGGGGTCACGTAAAAAGCGCATGCCAGTAATCTACTTAACTTGAAATGAGAACCACGAACTGATCAACAAGGTGCAAGACAGCAGGGCATCATAAATTTATTTTCCCAAACATCATAAAATTCTTCCGAGTCCCGCTTTCCGCTGGCAGATGAAAACAGGGCCATAAAACTGGTTTAATAGCGCACGGTGCTGCGCCTCATCTTGCCTTTAATGGAAAGCGATTTGAACGAAGTGTTCCAGATTCACCGCCATCACTGACAATAGAAGGGACTATAATACATCAAACCCACGCTTCAACCGGACGCACCCAGACTGGTCCAATTAGCCCCAATAGTCATCGCATCCTCGATCAAACTTGTTCAAGTGGATCCAGAGATAGAAAAACTCCTCAGGTCCCGAGAAGAATACTTTGTGCCAATCGAATATGTAACATTACAGGCAACCAGCATCGTATAAAAGGCGTGTTGCTCATACTTAGAAGAACTGGCACGAGGGAGACACGACAGCTGAAGTATGTGTCAAACAACGTCTGGTATTTTACTTATCAGGATCTGTCCTGAAGGACCTAAAGCTGTTAGTACCTGATTTCCTAGCCCAGTGATTAAGGCTCAACTCGTTGAAGGGCGCAAAGGAAAATACTCCTGTACCTATGCCCACACAGAAAACCCATTTCAGCGATGCCTAATACCATCTTTTTCCATCCGAAAGAAAAGAACAGGCACTGTCTAGAACGTTGGATACGTGACCATTTCGAGTCCAACGCATTTAATACATGTTCACACCAACTCTTACAGATTATGACAAGAAAGCCATTGTACATTACCATCATCCCTGATGTGACGCTGTCTCCGGTCCACACACCGATCCCTGTCCCTCATCATCGGAAGAAGAGAGTGAATCAAGACTGCGATCAAGAGGTCGCATTGAATCTGATTGAACGGGTGCCAGTGAGTACTCCTACAGCCTGGTGCTAAAAGAGGGTAGTCGCACCCTAAAAAGAATTGAGCTATGCCTCCATGAGGGAAATCTATCACGTTTCGTCTCTAATCAGGTATCCATCGTTCCGGCTCAGATAAGGAAAACAGTTCTAGACGCATGGAACGGGTACCACAATTTAACGCGTTCCCCAGCCGTGGATTTATCACTGAATATGACCGGTACAGATATCTTCATGCTCTACAGGGATTTCACGCTTTCGGAGGCGTACACCCGTTGGTTTGATGATATTACAGTGGACATGGTTATAAAACCAAAACAAAACAAAAAACGTAGCGTTAGACGATAGCTTCTATTGGGACGATTCTGTAGAGCGATCGTTCTGGAACACAAAATATATAACCCACTGTGGGAAGAATAAGATTGCTTTTAACCCTGAAAAATTCCATTTTGCAGAGAATGAGGTAATAACGGCTGATGGTGCGAAACGTGGTTCTACAGAAGGATGCTGAGGATACCATGGAACATGTGAGGAATGATGAGGTTTTGGAGAAGGAAACTGATATTTAACCTCAGGAAAAGACAGCTGAAGTTTTTGGAACGTATAATGAGGAGAGAGGGCTTGGAGAATCTGATGCTCACGAGACAGCTAGAAGCGAAGAGAGACAAGGGAAAGCAGCGCATGACATACCTGGTGGACTTGAGCAGATAAATGGTGGAGCAAGGATTGAGTGGGATAACAGAAGAAGGGGTATTAAGGATGACAAAGTGTAGGAAGATATGGAGGACTATGACCGCTTATGTTCTGAAGGGACACGGCACATAGAAGAGGAAAAAGAAATTAAAACAATGACTGAGGCCATTATTCACTTTCCTCAGTTCAGTTATTACGGGCGTCAGGTCCTGGTTTGAGCAGTGAATCGAATATCTTATGTCTTTTCGCAAGCTGAGGTGATGGCCCCACTTCTGGGAATTACTCGGACGAAACACTTGACCAACGTTTTAAGGAGTCGAAGCGAGTAATCGTGCGGGAAACTGATGTCGGAGGAGATAGGTTCGAGACCAATAAACCGACATTTATTTTATCGGAATACAGTAAAACAAGTATTAAATTAAGTTCTTTTTGAAAAACACTGGAAAATTATTTGGGCCGGATCTCGCTTTACCAACGACGCAGAATCTCGTTATGCACCGGCCGAAGATAAAGCTGTGGCTCTTGTCTATAGACTAGAATCATATCAGTCAGTCAATTAAGTGCCATACGTGAAACACGCTTGGGCGACCATGTCTCTTTCGAGACATGACTGACTGGGCAGAAGATTATCCCGCAGTAGGTTGCCATTGCTTTCTACGGTAGATTGGTTGCCAACCATGGCTTCTAATCTCTCCTATTATTTAACCCGTAACTGGAAGGAGAAGAGATAGATTATATTACATTATATTAAGCATAATTAGTGGGGGATCAGTTTATTACATCATAACAACAGAAAATCGATCCCCCACTTTTTGCCCAGTAGAAGTTTTAATTATGTTTCCAAGTAATATTCAGTCAGTCAGTTAAGTGCCATACGTGAAACACGCTTGGGCGATCATGTCTCGAAAGAAACATGACTGACTAGGCAGAAGATTATCCTGCAGTCGGTTGCCATTGCTTTCTGCGGTAGACTGGTTGCCAGCCAAGACTGTAGAACCCAATCTGTCCTGCTATTTAACCCATAACTGGAGGGAAGAGACGGATTAATACCTTTCCCAAGGGTATTTGTGCGTAAGTGAATGCAATGGATTCAACTGGAATTTGAACTCGGCTCCCCGATTTCTCGTTCCGAGCCGATATCTACTGCATCACAATGCAGAATCATATAAGATGTTTATATTGGGATGATTAGATTTACTAGTGACTGTTGACCATCAATCATTTAAATTTCTTCAGATCGGACTCTCGAAAAGTTAAAAAAAAACTACGTCTTTTTAATTTCAAGGAAAGCTTACTAATGTACAAATTCAACATTAAACATCTCCCTGGAAAACTTACTGCTTCGCTCGACGTCTCCTCTTGGTACCCAATAGGGATCCTATCAGAGAATTTGACAAAACTACGCCCAAACATTATCTGTACACATACAACAGAAGCGTTACAATCATTCTTCGCGGCGACTACAACTGATGTAGGCGAACCAATCGACAGTGAAATCAAGGCTGCATCCATGTCCACATACAAGCATGACCCCAGATTGAGGGCGGTTACATGAGATGGGATCGTTGCTGCGACCCCCATTGAAGAAGAACGTCGGATTCTGGCGAAAATATATACAGACTGGTTTCCTTAAATGACGTCTAGTCGGTGATTTCTCGGTTTAGGCCAGTGCGCAAGGAATCGTACTGCATCGAATGAGCACTTTTACAATAAACATTATCTCCCACTTCGGAAATTACAAATTGGCGATTCTGTTCAGATCAAGAATAAAGATGTTTCTTACCAACGTCGGTGGACAAAAACAGGGAGAATCATGGAGATACTCAGTAATCGGCAGTACCCTGTTCGGATGGATAGAAGCAACTGTTGATTCTTCCGTAAGATCCACCCACTTACTGAGGTCCTACATCAGTCAGTTAAGTGCCATGAGTGATACGCGCTCTGGGCGATCAGGTCTCGAAACAGACATGACTGACTGGGCAGAAGATTAGCCCGCAGTAGTTTACCATTACTTTCTGCGGTAGACTGGTTGCCGATCAAGACTATAGAACCCAATCTGTCCTATTATTTAACCCATAACTGGGAGGAGAAGAGACAGATTATATTACATTATTATATCAAGTATAATTAGTGGGGGA
>JBBBDQ010001105.1:1525000-1927500 GCA_037127315.1 Ascarosepion bandense | reverse complement strand
TGTGTGTGTGTGTGTGTTATGATTAAAATCATTGTATCACAGGATTTAACGTAGGTCAGTTTTTTTGTTTTTGATTTTTTTTGTTCTTTTATAAATATGTATAATTTTATCCAAAAATGTTAATTGTTCGGGGTATATTTTGTGTAAAAAAAGTCCATCATTAATTTTCTTGTCTGTCTGCATATAATTTCTTTATTACAGTAAAACTATCTCGAGTGGTATTCAGGATTTGTACAGGGTGAACAAAATACCCCCACCAAAAAAAAAAAAAAAAAAAAAAAAGAAACAAACAATAAAACAAAAGAGAAACAAAAAAAACAACAAAAAACAAAAACAAAACGCATAAACTGAAATATTATTAATAATACGACTTGACTCTCGACGGTTTCCTGTTTGTAAAAGTCATCGTATATCGATAGAACGCCAGTTCTATCGATATACGATGACTTTTACGATTGCAGCGTCATATGTTTTTGCACAAATGTTTTCTTTTTTAGACTTAATGAAAGTGAAAACTGTATGGAATCCAATTAAGAAAAATGCTTACTTGTCAATGTGGCTGGCGCTATAACTCTTCGGCTAGAGCTTAATGCAAGCACATTTAAACCTCGGAATTGCACCAACCTCAAGATGTAACACACTCATCGGAAACACGAATGTAAAAGCTACTTCCAACTGTAAAGAGCGTTTAAAAATGATGGAAGCCCTTAAAGACAACCATTATGAACTCTGCTGGCTGTATTGGGAAATTAAAAATCTTAGTGGCTTTATTGCCTTCATGAGGCGCAAAAGATTAAAAAAATATGATAAAATAATAAATAAATAAAAAACGTTTACCAATCGAACATTTTTCCCTTTTATTAAAGCTTCATCAGACACTGATTAGTCAGTTAAATGCTATACGTAATACACGCTAGGGCGATCATGTCTCGAAAGAGGCATGACTGAGTATATTTTCCCGTAGTAGGTTGCTATTACTTTCTGCTGTAAACCGGTTACAAACCAACGCTATAGAAACCAATCTGCCCTGTTATTTAACACATAGCTGGATGGAAGAGACGGATTAATACCTTTCCAAGGGGATTTGCGCGTAAGTGAATGCAACGAATTCCCCGATTTCTCCTTCCGATATTCACTGTGCTAGAAAGCACATCCTATAAGAGAAGATACCAGGAATGATAAGTGTTTTTTTTTATTTGTTCTTTATCTTATTCTTTCATTTTATCTATGGGGGACCCTAAAGAATGTTGTGTATCATTGTGTAACATTAGCGGCTTTCATACAAAACATTTGAAAATGCTCGTGCATAAGTCCCACTGGAAACTTTGGCCAACGTTTTCCCCTAGTAGTAGTTTGCTGTGCAAATAAATGTCTGGAAGCTAGAGGTCACCATTTTGAGCATTTCTTGTGAGTGTAGAGTTCAAAGTTAATTTGGATTAGTTAATGTCTGAATAAATTTGGTATTAGAATCACTAGGCACATCTTTGCTTTCCTGATGTGTGTGTATATATATATATATATATATATATATATATATATATATATATATATATATATAGTGTATCGAGACAGCAAATAATTTTCTAAACATATACTGTTAAGTATAAGAGACAATGAATGTCTATTATGTTTAATCATGAGCCATTTTCTAAACATCGTATGTTAGCTTTAATTTCAGTTGAAAATAAAGACAAAAATTCTCCAACATTTGGATAATGTTTTATTAAGTTGGTTCTAAGCTTTCGGCTTACACGAGCCATCTTCAGAGAGGTTACAAGGACGTTAACACAAAAAAATCCACCATCAGCGACGATTTTATCTTGTGTTGACATAAAACTCCGCTAAGCAACGGCAACAGTTACCAAAAATAGCAAACGCATTTCTCAAATTTGTAATACGGTTCTATGTCATCACACCGCGTGAGAGCTCGAAATGTTAACAGAACCATATATTTAAATGCAATTTAATGTGTTATGACCAGATTTAAACGTGATTTTATTAAGTGTGGGTTGTTTGGATTTAATGTAGATGGCTTCCAATATCTGAAGGTTCTTTTTACTGTGTGTATGAGTGAGGATTATTGTATTGTTGACTAAAATCTGTCATATATATATATATATATATATATATATATATATATATATATATATATATATATATATATATATATAATAGAAAGTATGAGAGGCCGTGAACGTTTTCTTTAAAGTGTATATTTATTGTTATTATACATGTTATGATACTTTAAGTGTCCATAATGGTATTTGTGACGCTACACGTGTTTTGAGTCTAAACTTGACTCTCTTCAGGCAAATAAATGAGTGGATTTACGTATCGAGTTCCTTTTGCTTCTGAGGGTTATCTGTTTAGCCATTTATACACGTGCTGATGTGAGAAAACATGCACCAACATTTGATTTATTTTATCTTATTTATTTTATTTTATTGATTTATTTTTATTTTTCTACGTATTTATTTATTTATAAAACAACAACTTGGCCACCAGAAACAAAAGAAACTCGCTTTTGCTCGGTCAGTATCACCACAGTACTAACTGTCTAAGACCAGAAACGCATTTTAAAATCCAATTGTCAACGGAAATCCATTTAAAAAGAGCAACCACATTTAGAGACCAAAATTCATGCAACCGACCAGTTCCATTTCAACGAAATAATTCTCTGTATAGAAACGGATTTCACAATAAAGAACTGCTTTCATTGTCAAAACCCTGTTACATGAGGTTGAAATCCGTAAAGCTGTGAGAAAGATTCAAGTTTCAAACAAGAAAAACCTTCATCAATTCCCACAAACTTCTTGTTTTCTAAATATTATTTCCCAAATGACTCCAAGAAACAGAAAAAAAAAAAAAAAAAAAAAGAAGCTAGACCATCATTTCTCAACCATTTTAAGCAACGGCACACCCCGGAGCAAATGAAAACTCCCACTTAGCAACATTTTTCAAGGGCATCAAATAAAACCATAGAATTAAAAAAAGTACACACACAAATATGAAGTTTATTTTAAGGTTTTTATTTGACTATTTGTGCAGTTGATTTCGGGTGAAACATGTGTCTTTTCTACATTTCTTCAATGTTTGATTAATTATGCGATAAGCAGACCCTTTTTCCTTCTTTAGTTCAACGTAGTCTTTCTCGTTTCTTATTTTCGATGTTATTTAGGATTGAGAAGCATAATTTGCATAAATATGAAGCCGAAAATACTAACCCTGTACTACTACCACACCCACACACACGCGCGCGTCTGCCGTGTCAATATTTCGCGGTTCACCCAAGAAGACTGAGCGGCACATTAGTGAGCCGCGGTACGGCGATTCACAATCATTGCGTTTCGACAAATTCAATTGAATGTTGACGCCCTCCCATGTAAAATAGAAAAAGAATAATCGATGAATATTTTCTCTTTGGGTCTCAGTTCTTTAAGTTCAAAGGCCCGTCAGTGTATAAGACATGAAGATGTTTCGATCAAGTATTTTCGGAAAAGGTTTTTGTGCAGAATTAAATCTGCTGCTTTTTGGCGACTAAGAAAAAAGAAACAAAAAAAAAAAAACAACAACCAAAAAAAACAAACTGGTCGGCCGCTGTACGAGTTGATAATTTAGCGATATTATGGCCTGAAATAAAGAGTGAACTTATACACGGTGCCTTTTGATTAGTATGAGACGAAATTCTCAAATAGAAAAAAAAAAAATGAAGAAAGTATAAAAAAAAAAGAAACAAATTTAAATGATGAAGGAAAAATAGATGTTAACAATTTCAAAAGAACAATTCCAGACAATAAGGCAGAAATTCTAATAACAAAAAGATTTTAAAAAATTGATTGAATGGGCAAAGGAATAAAAATTGTTGTAGTTGGAGTGCGGTTAATAATAATAAAAAATAACGAAATGATAAAGAAAACGAAACAAATAAGAGATAGAGAGATAGAGAGAGAGAGAGAGTGAGAGAGAGAGAGAGAGTGGGGGGGGGGAGAAACTAACATCTTTCTAGGAAAAATGATAAAAAAGAAATGATATGCGAGCCAAAACTTAATGAAGAAGTTTTTTTTTTTAATCATATCACCTCGAGCAAGGAATGAAAAGATTGGAAAAGAGAAAGCCGGAAACCACATCCTAAACAAGGAAGAAGGGATGAGCCTCTTCACCTGTTCAATAGACGTGGGTGGAGTGTGAACCGGGCGATAGTTTAGTCTATCTACTCCAATTAATAAAAGAAAGTTTAAAATGTATTTCCTGTTATCCGAACGTGTAGAAAGAAAAAAAAAAAAAAAAAGGAATGAAAGAAAAAATAGAGAAGGAAAGTGAAGAAGCACAGAAAAGAATGAAATCATTTTTTTCAAAAAAGGAAAAAGTGTAAAAGAAAAAGTGAAGTAAGATTTTTAAAAAAATAGAAAAAATTAAACGAAATGAAGAATATTAGGAAAACATTAAGAGGAAAAAGGAAGAATTGAAAAGATAAAAAGAAAGTTATGGAAAGAAAGAAAGAAAGAAAGAAAGAAAGAAAGAAAGAAAGAAAGAAAGAAGGTAATAAAGAGAGAAGAAAAATTGGGATAATTGAAGAAAGAGAAAAGGAAAACGAAATACAATAAAGTTAAAGACGACAAATTGAAATGGAAAAAGAAGAAAAGACAGGGAATTAAAGAAAAAAAAAGGAAAAAGAAGAAAAAAAGAAAGAAAAATGACAAGCAAAAAAAAAAAAAATTCTTTACTAAATTAATACGAAGAAGTCCGAACATAAAAAGATGTCACCCACACCGCAAAAAAAACAAAAACAAAAAAAAAAAACAACAAAAAAGAACCACAAAAAAACAACAAACTATGGACGTAAAATTCACTTACCTTCTTATTTAAACTTCATCGACTAAGAAACGGTACAAAAAACCCAACTAATCGGCTCAGTTGGGTAGATCTGAATATATAGAGGCTCTGATCATCGGTGGGTGGGGAAAAGCATCGAGGTGGCGATGCGGCTGCTGTTAATGTTGGGGGGAGGAGGAGTGCGCGGGGGGTTGCGTGGGGGGGTATTTCGAAGGACTCGTTTCACAGCAGCAGCAGCAGCGGCGACGATGGCGGCGGAAGAGAAAGGTGGCAGGAGAAATATAAACTATTAGTATTTGTCGCGGAAGGAGCTGGAATTGTTGCTGTTAAAAAAAATAAAAGGTGTTGAATCTTAAAAATAAATAAATAATTTTACGAGCAGTAGCAGTAGTAGTAGTAGGAATTTCGCCAGGAGATTTTTGACTAACACTACTACTACTATGACAACGACAACTAGAGGTAAATTACCACTTAGTAATAATTGTTGGTCGTGGTATTTATTTATTTATTGTCAGACGAAAGATGAAGTAAACCTATTTACATTGGGCGTGTGTTTTGTATGGGTTACGGGGCGTGAAAGGCGGAAATATTAAGAGCGGAAGGAGGAGAGTGAAAAAGAAGAAGAAGAAGAAGCAAAAGAAGAAAATAGAGGAGGAGTAGGCGGGGGTAGAGGAAGGGTGGTTTATTGAAAAAATATGGGAGGCCAAAAAAAGATTTGTGGGCGGGATAATTACAAGTGAAAAGAGAGGGAAAATGATTAAGGAAGGTTGGGGTGAGTCGAGAAACGGATTTTGTAATTGGATGGAGAAAGCGAGGCGTAAAATTTGAGAGAGTGACAGAGAGAGAGAAAGACAGAGAGAGAGAAAGACAGAGAGAGAGAGAGATAGAAAGAGACAGGGGAAGAGAGACAGGGGAAGAGAGAGAGAGAGAGAGAAAGAAAGAGACAGGAGAAGAGAGACACGGGAAGAGAGAGAGAGGAGAGAAAAAATAAAAAATAAAAAATAAAAATAAAAAAAAATAAAAAAGAGAAATAAAAAATAAAAAATAATTAAAAAATGACGGTTAAAATTTGAGAAATTTATGTCACAAAAAAAAAAAAATTTGGAAGTAAATTCGTCTATTTTTGGTTTTAACTATTCGATAGAGTTTAATTGAAGAAATGTTATTTATTTACTTTTTATTTCTCTTTTTTATTTTTATTTTTATTCTCATTTTGAAATATGCACTGTTGCTGAGGGGACGTGAAATCTCTCTTAGGGATATCATGTTGAAATGTTCATTCAACAATTTTGATTATTGAAACATTATTTTATATATATATATATATATATATATATATATATATACTTAAATAAGTTAGTGCGAGCATACAGTTGATTAAGAAAAAATAAGCAGGCATGTGGAGGTTTCATTAAAAATGAAAGACAAGCTTTTATGGTTACTTTTTGATGTAATTTTTCATGCTATCTTCTGATTTTTTTTGAAGTCATACATAAATTATATAAAAATTGTCCAAATGTTTTGTTTATCTGAACACTTTCGGTGATACTTTTAGCCATTATCGAGGATGGATTTTATTTTACGTGTAACATTGTATGTAACGTTATGTATGTTTGTACAGTAGTTTTGTATGTTTTATGTTCCGAGCATGGTAAGCTGGTCCTCGGTATGACGATAAACTACATCCGGCAGCAAGGACTCTGATTGAGAGGTTTTGAGAAGCATAGAACCACCTTTTAATTGCTGTTGTTCCCAGGTCCACCCTGACCCGGACTGGTAGCACCTGTTAGGATTCCAGCTATGGGCAAATATTTAACCCCCTAAACTGGGGTCAAAACACTATGAAAGTATAAAAAAAAATACTTCTATAGAAATTATCAGCAAAAAGAGCAACCTAAAATGCCAAATACAGGTGGGGGATATTAAAATCAAGCAGATACAAAAATTTAAATACCTAGGAAATGTTATAACAGAAGACGGAAAGTGCGGCACAGAAATCCGAAGTCGAATTGGCATGGCGAAGGATACGTTTCAGAAGCTGAGTAAAGAATTAAGACACAGGAAACTTTCATTAGAAACAAAGAAGAGAGTACTGGATTGCTATGCGATGTCAGCTCTTCAATATGGCAGTGAATGTTGGACAATATCAACAAAGATGAAGAAAAATCTTGAAGCAACTGAAATGTGGTTCTACAGAAGGATGCTGAGGATATCATGGACTGAGCATGTGAGCAATGATGAGGTGTTGGAAAGAATGGAAACGAAAAGGAAATTAATATTGTGCATCAGGAAGAGACAGCTGAAGTTCCTGAGACTTGGAGAACCTGATACTAACAGGCCAGATAGAGGGAAAAAGAGACAGGGGAAAACAGCGGATAAAATATTTGAAGAGCCTGAGCAGTTGGATGACAGAACGGGGGTTGTGAGATGTTACAGAAGAAAGCGTGCTAAGAGCCACCAGGGATAGGGAGACGTGGAAAGCCATGATCGCCTACATCCTGAAAGAACAAGCCACATAGAAAAAAAATACATAAAAATAAACTTTTATAGAAAAAGATACAATTCTGAAGGAAAAAAATTACTACAAGCAATACATTTTGAATACAAAACTGGAAGACATCTTCAGTTTTCTAAAATAAAATAACAAAAAAAAAATTTCATCAAAATCTGACTAAATGAACCTTCTCACTATAAACAAACATTGAAAAGAAGTTCTTAAAACCCTACCTTTTTGGCATTAAGTAACCCACAGAGGTTGATATGCCGCTAAACAAAACCTAAACACACTAAGCACGTTGTTATCGTGTTCGTAATTGATATTATTTTTGAGTTTTCACTTTTTTTTTCTACTTCTGAGCTATGGGCGTTCGGTAAAAGGAGGCAGGCTTTTAGCGTGTGATATACCATGTAAACACACGCCAGTAGCTAAGAGTGTTCTAATTCATTAATGAATGAAAGATGCGTAGACGCTAGAGTAGCTATTGTTTTTTCAAAGTCTACCATTCTTCCCGAGTGCTCAAGTGAGAATTAAGCTGAACTATGGGTTTGAAAATTTGGGACGCGTAGAGAACATAGGTTTTAATCTATTTGTTTTTTCACCTTCTTCTAGTATTATATATATATATATATATATATACTACCGGCCATAATTATTACACCACCCCAGTTTTTTTTTAAATGATGTTTTTCATACTCTTTTTTAGTATTTATTGCCAAGTGAATAATTGTAAATGAAAATAGAATGGTTATTTTATTATTGTTACTTTGCAAAATTTTACAAGGCAAATAGCGACAATTTTCTCATCGCACCCTGAAGATTTGCGCTCTCGCTCTCTCTCTCTCTCTCTCTCTCTATATATATATATATATATATATATATATACTACCGGCTATAATTATTACGCCAGCCCAGTTTTTTAAAAAAAATGATGTTTTTCATACTATTTTTTAGTATTTATTGCCAATTGAATAATTGTAAATGAAAATAGAATGGTTCATTTGTTAATATTGCACAATAACATGTGCATCAAATGAATTTATAAATATTTCATAATTACCTATATTGCAGTTTCATCAATGAAAGAATGAAGAAAATTTAGGGTGATTCGGACGAGTTCATTTTTGCTTCCTTGCCTTGTAATACCATTAAACAAAATTTAAACTCAAACCCAAACACGGTAAACACGTTGTAAGTGTGTTCGTAGTTGATATTATTCAGTGTTTTGTTTTTCTTTTTTATCAATAATGCCTTCCTTATTTCTAGCTCTTTCTTTGCATGTTGATGATGCTATGATATTTGTGTTGTCAACAATTATGTTACGAATTTGGTAGGTCTCGTGTGTTTCATTGAGATCGAATTGAGCTCTGTTCTAAGATATGCAACGTGAGTCCTCGAATCAATTTCGTCGTCGTGCGGCTATATAATTATTTATGAAATAGGGTGGATCAAGAACACTACATAGATTCTGTTACACGTAAAATAAAACCCATCACCGATAATGGCTAAAAGTATAGCCGAAAGAGATCGGATGAACAAAACATTCGGACAATTTTTATATAATTTATGTTCTCAAAAGAAAAAAAAAACAATAACATCGCGTGAAAAATTACATAAGAAAATTTAACCCTAATACCTTGTCTGTCATTTTTAATGAAACCAGAATAAACCAGAGATTGCTGCCCAAATATATATATATATAATCATCCGCAGACAGATCTGTTTCGCTGTATCACAGCTTAACACTAGGTTTATATATTCGATTGATTTTAGCCAGGTTTTAACCCAACAGAATTGACATCAGTCGACGATTCTACCTCGGAACTATGGGCGCTCGGTAGAAGGAGGCAGGCTTTTAACGTGTGATATACCACGTAAACACACGCCAGTAGCTAAGAGTATTCTAATTAATTACTGAATGAACGATGGGTAGATACTAGAGTAGCTACTGTTTTGTCAAAGTCTACCATTCTTCCAGAGTACTCAATCAGGGTGTGAGAGCGTAAATAGTCATTCGCAGACTGAGATGTTTCGCTGTATCACAGTTCATCAGTGAGGTTAGACATCCGATTGCTTTTAACTCAGGATTGAAACCCGACCGAATTGACATCAGTTGGAGAGAGAGAGAGAGAGAGAGAGAGAGAGAGAGAGAACTTAACAGATAAGTAAACGTTTATAAATCCAGAATTTATTTCGGCAGTTGTAAAAATTACACATTCCTTTGTCAAACCCCCAAAATGTTACATTTAACTCAGAACAACAACAACAAAAAAAAAAAAAAAAAAAAAAAAGAAAAAGAAAATTTGGCACAGAGAGGAAATGAGGTTAAGGTAAAGAGTAAAGGTGTATAGAGTAAAACATTGGAACAACAGATACAAGAAGAATCTTCAATTAAAAAACATACATCAAATCAAACTTACACAAAAAATTTTAAAAGCAAAAATATATGCAAACACAAAACTGGAGGATAGATACAATTATACACAAAATAAGCAACCAATAGACATAATTAAAAGAGGCCATATATGCACACAATACTATACACACAATACTACACACACAATACTATACACACAATAATATTTAAATCTAAACTTCTTTATAAATGGAACTTTGTCTCTGTGTGTGTATATGTGTGTCTGTGTGTATACGAAGGTATATTAGATTTTGTAATATTGTAACAAAAATACAATATTAAGCTCTACACTGTATTGAGAACTCTGTATAAAAGTACATACATAAACAGTAGATTTTAATCTATCTGTTCTGTTACCTCCTTATAATATTTTCTATCTATCTATCTATCTATCTATCTATCTATCTATCTATCTATCTATCTATCTAAACTTATTTATAAATGGAATTTTGTGTATGTGTGTCCGTTACCTATAGACTCTGAAACGGCTGAATTGATTTTCTTGAAAATTTACACAGTTGTACTATAAGCGTCTGCAAGTGTTCTTAGCTAAGTTTTGTGTCGATGTATCCCCGATAAATATCGAAAATCGATAATCGAAAAAATCGGGTTATAGAAGGAGAGGTCCGATTTTAATCAAATTTGATACACTCATAGACAAAGACATAAGAAACGATATTCAGGAGTTTCTAGGTTGCAGTTCTTACAATAGTGCAGAAATCGATAATATATATATAAAAGGCAAGATGTTTGTGTGTGTCTGTTTATCTGCCTGTATGTCTGTATTTTTTCAGCCCTTTTATTTTAGTTTTTGCTTCGGGTTTGACTCTAAGTAGGTATAATTGTAGTTCTTAGTCTCAGTCATCATACCATTTACTCAGAAGACTTATTTAGCCTTCAAAATTCAGTTTAAGATAAAAAAAACTTATTTGATATCGATACCAGGAAATCAAAATTTGACTTACATCCATTCATTTTTCTATCAGTCTACGGTTTCGCTTTAACTGGAAACAACTATTGCTTTTTAGTCTTTCGTGCCAACGTCCAAAGAGTCTGAGCTCTAGGACCATAGATTAGTTTTAAAGCTTTAATTACATCCGAGCAACGCCGGGGTATACTGCTAGTATATATATATATACTACCGGCCAGAATTATTAGGCTATCGCAGTGTTTAAAAAAAAATTATGTATTTCATACTATTTTTTAGTATTTATTGTTAATAATACCCTTGTGAAAGGTATTAATCCGTCTCTTCCCTCCAGTTATGGGTCAAATAACCGGACAGATTGGGTTCTACAGCCTTGGTCGGCAACCAGTCTACCGCAGAAAGCAATGGCAATTTACTGCGGGATAATCTTCTGCCCAGTCAGTCATGTCTCGAAAAATACATGATCGCCTAAACGTGTTTCACGTATGGCTCTTAACTGACTGAATAATTGTAAATGAAAATTCTGCTTCGACCTATTACAGCGATTAGGGAAGGTTTGATCGAGACAAGTGCGAACAGTACGGACAAAATGAGTACGCAATCCTACTAGAAATACTCTGCTTGTCTGATTTATACGGGTATGTTATCAATGACAAACTTTTGCAGCATGTGTAAGGATGTGATACAAGGTTTTTTTAAGGTGGGGACTCGACCGTGTACAGAGGCGCAGAGGAACAAAAATTCCCCAGTCTCCTCAACCGCCGATTGAGCTGGCCCCGGTGACGATTACCTGGTCCAACCATCTGCTACAATGGGGTGGTGCGGCCGCGGGATACTGTTCCCCGGGACTGGGCATCTATCAGTGTAATTTTTCTCGGATGCAAATCTGCCCTTGCGGACGAAGCTACGAATAGGGACAGAGACGCAACTGAGAGGTGATTTGGGTCACTACCCGACACAAAATATGCCAGGTAAGTATGCAGCATGTATAACTAAACATTTGCAGTCACCATTGGAGTTATAAAGAAATATGGGCCTCTTACACCAGTCATGTAAACCTGTAACAGAAAATTAAAATTAACACAATTTTAACTCACTCTTTATATTTATATACAGGGTGTCCATAAATTTCGTGTGCATTTAAAAAAAATAACTTTATTTGTTTTTGCGATAGAAATAATATGTTAAACAATTAGAAAGAAGTAAATTTATATTTTTAAGGTTTTATTGAAATTTTATTTAAGTTTCTAAATGTCCTTCATCATTAGCCTTACAGAGGGTCAGACGATTTTAATAATAATATTTTTTTACTCATCTAAGAATTGTTGCAATTTTTTGGGTAAAGAATTATTCGTTAACTATACTTAAATTAGGTACATTAAACTTTATAACATTTTTTACAGATTATTTCTATCACAAATACAAATAAAATTATAAATGTTTTAAAGTGCACACGGACTTTATGGACACACTATATATATATATATATATATATATATAACACATTCGGATTTAAAAACCTACGAACAGCTCCCCTCACAGACAAACTTCTCAACTTCGAAAATGACTTGTTCGAAACCGTAAACAAAATAACTTTCCACAAACACAAAAATAAATTCCAGAAACACTTAGACACAATAGTCAACAACATACACAAATCTGATAAAATATTTGCTAAATCAGACAAAACATCGAACTTCTATAAGACGGACCCAAATGAATACAAGGATCTTATTAAAAAAAACCTAACCAAAAAAATACAGAAAAATAGACAAAGAACACAAAAACCACATAGACAGAATAAACCAGGAAGATAAACTAATTACAGACAAATTAAAAATAAGTGACCGAGTCCCCAAAATAGCAACGAAAGAAGCATATGTACTGTTGAAGGACCACAAACCTGATTTTTACAGCAAATTACCTACAAGGATAATAAACCCCACAAAATCCGAAATAGGTAGGATAAGTAAAACAATATTGGAAAGAGTCAACCAATAAGTAAAAAACAAAATTAAACTAACGCAGTGGAAAGGTACGGTAGACGTAATCGAGTGGTTTGAAAAAATTGGTGGAAAAAATAAGGCCACTTTTTTACAATTTGACATTGTAGATTTCTACCCATCAATTTCGGAGAACCTATTCAGCCTCGCCCTGGAGTTCGCAGAATTCTACTCGGACATCACAGAGGATGAGATCAGAATTATCCTGAACTGCAGGAAATCAGTTATAATCCACAACAACGAACAGTGGACTAAGAACTCAAAGGAGAACTTAGATTTATCCGTGGGTGCCCTGGATTCTGCAGAAGCTTCGGATCTAACCGGATTATTCTTACTGTACAACTTAACTGCAAATAAGGAAATAGAAACGAGCAGGATAGGACTGTATAGGGACGACGGACTGATGATAATTAATAATTCTACTGGAGGTAAGGTTGATAAAACCAGAAAATTAATCCATAGAGTCTTTAAATCCTTTGGCCTTAACGTAGTAATTAACCACAATATCAAGCAAGTAGACTTCCTAGACATAACATTAGACCTAGTATCGAACACTTTCCAACCTTACATGAAAAACAACGCTAACCCAATATATATAAACCCCAACTCTAATCACCCACCATCCATTGTTAAGCACATCCCATCATCAGTTGAACGTCGCATTAACACACACTCATCGAACAAAGAGATTTTTGATAAGCACAAAGTAATTTGTAATAGAATCCTTAATGAAAGCGGGTATAAATAATCAAATATCAGTTTTGTGGAAAAATTCAAAAGTCCAAAAAGCAAAAATAGAAGCAGGAAAATAATATGGTATAACCCTCCATTCAACCAATCGGTTAATTTCCAGCTGGGACATAAATTTCTTAAATTAATAGAGAAGCACTTTCCCAAAAATAACCCTCTAAGCAAAATCTTTAATAAAAATACCATAAAATTAAGCTATAGCTGTTCTAAAAATCTAGAAAAAACAATCAAAATGCATAACATAAAAATATTAAAAATACACAGCAAAAATAAATCCAACACTAATACAAGTCTGTCCCATGATAACAACCTCTGTAACTGTAGAAACCCTAACCAATGCCCCATGGCCAATAAATGTCTGACAAAATCTCTGATATATATGTGTTCGATTTCATCCTTAGAAAATCCTAAAGATGGAAAAATATATATTGGGAATACCATAAACGTATTTAAAAAGCGCTTTTACAATCACCTCTCATCCTTCACTAACAAAGAAAAACAAAATATGACATCTCTCTCCAAATACTTTTGGAAATTAAAAGACGAAAATAAAACACCTAAGGTCAAATGGAAAATTCTCAAAAAAGCAAGAACAGCAAAATCTATAAAAGAACCATGCTTTCTTTGCCTTCAAGAAAAAGTAGAGATCCTTAAATACATAAATAGTAACAAGCTCTTAAATCAGAGACACGAAACCACAGTAAATATAGATATTCTTATTATAAAAGATTAAAAATGCTATAGAAAAAATCGATCCAATAAATCCTTAAAGGAAGGTCTAATACCCACAAAAACATCTACATAAATAAAACGTAAAATTAAAGAAATAAAAAAGCTCCCAAACTATCACTAAAGCCTACGCCAATAACCTTACTTAACGCAATAACCTTACTTAAATACAAAAATATTCCGTACTGGAAAAATCAAAATTAAACAAATGGCTCCCAAACTTGAAAAAGAATCAAAATTCATATACTCAAAATTAAGATTAAATATACTACTTCAGAATAATTATATCATGCACAAAAATAAACTGTAAGCACACGTAAGAACTAACCCTACAATCACACTAAAAAATACTGGAAATTTGAATAGATATTTTTATTATAAAAGATAAAATTGCTATAGAAAAAATTGATCTAATAAATCCTTAAAGTAAAATCTAATACCCGCAAAAATATCTAAATAAATAAAATATATAAAAAATTAAAAGAAATAAATAGGATTCCAAATGATAATTTATAGAAAAAAGAATATAAAAAATTAAAAGAAAAAGCCGATCCTCTAAACTTTAAATTAAGATTAAATATACAACTTTATATAAAAAACTGATAAAATGCTAATTTGCATTTACTTCCTAAAAAATACAAGTTTAGATTTCTTGAAATAACTTCGCCTAAATACAATAATACTCCAAACTTGAATATAAAATAAAAAAAATATATTTAAAAAAAAAACCCTATAAAATAAAAAAATATTCCATACCGAAAAAATCAAAATTGGAACGAAAAAACACCCCACCCCTATCACGTCTATCTAAGAAACCCCAAAGTGAAAACCTAGCCACAGGATCAAAGTAAATACATGAATTACGTCCGCTAACAACAGACATGAATCAATTAAACGATAGCCAACCATAAAACTGACCACTCAACACGCCGCACTCTTAGAAATTCTAACCAAAAGATATACCCGACCGATAAAACGTACATTCCAACAGATAATACCATTAATCAACAATTTCACACCTACACACCATGTTCTTCAAAAGTCTAACGGTCAAAACGAAAGACACATTCACTTATCAATAACCCCAAACAACCCCCACCACAACAACGAACCAAATATAAACAGAGAATGATTCCAAACTCTTACTCTTTACTTCTCTCGATGATGTGTTTGAGTCCAAACACTGAAACAACCATATGACTGTAGAGAAGAGGACATATATAGAAAAAATTATGTACATGTTCTAAAGCATAATTTATAATATATATATATATATATATATATATATATATAGAGAGAGAGAGAGAGATAGAGATAGAGATAAAAAACAAACTGAAATAGTGAAATATATACATGCATGTGTGTATACATACGCATGTATATATAAAGATAGATAGGGAGATACATATGAACTGAGATAGATAAATAACGAATAGACTGAGATAAACAGGCAGACAGACAGACAAACGGACAGACAGATAGATAGGGTGATAGACGAATTAGGAGGTACGGAGGGAGAGCGTTAGAGGGAATGGGCGCGAGTTAGTGTGTTAGTAGGTGTCTATTGACTTTACATTTAAACTCCTGGAGGTTGTAGCCGTCGGGGAAGCAATCATGCGGAAGGGAATTCCACAGGCGGGAGTGTGAGAAAAGAAGCTGTTGGAGTAGAAATTGCGGTTACATTTCATTTGTTTCACTGTAAAGGGGTGGGACCTAGTTGCCAATCTAGTATCTCGTGCAAATTCACACCTAGGTGGCACCAGTGATTTAAGTTCGTCCGAGCAGAAGCTGTGAAAATACTTATAGAAGAGGCACAGGGAAGCCACGTCACGCCGGTGAGAAAGTGAATGTAGGCGGTCAGATAAGTCGGTAACGACCACATTACCGATTCTTCGCTGTATTTTGTCAAGAAGCCCGAGGAGAATAGCAGGGGCACCAGATGTGGCAGCAGTATTAAATACACGGGCGGATGGTAGATTTATATATGTGCAGGATAGATTCAGGCGGAAAGAACTTCCGGGCCCTGCACACAGAGCCGACTTTCATAGCAGCGGATTTAGCAATGGATTCGACGTAGTCATTCCACTTGAGGTCCGCTGTTTTGCCGAAGAAAGGAAGGACAATAAGAATCCATTGCCTAAGTCATAACAATTACGAAATAACGACCTCTCCTCAGGCAAGTGATTTCAGTTATAAGTTCAACGTCAGATTAAAACGTTGATTAAAACATATCGCGTTCCGTGGTAGTAGCGAGTTCGATCACAGGTTCTGCTCGAAAGTTATGACAAATAAGTGAAGATTGTCAAAATGATATAAACATATTCCGAAGCAATGAAAACAAAAAGGGGGAAAAAACTTGCCCGAATTTAATACAAAATTCTGTTTGAAATTTTCCAATGGGCACCAAAACTTGCCTGAAAAAACCCGAGAGCACATCGGACGAAAATTTATGAGTATAACAGTTAACAAGAACATTCCGCTCTGAATAGTAAAGCAAATAAAAATATACGTTTTGCACAATTTAAAAAAATTTCACCTTATATAAAGCAGAAATATCAAAAAGACAGGCTGGATAACAAAGCATAAAAGACAGGCTGGATTTTATAAGATACAAGAAAAAAAAATTTGAGGAGCGAACAAAAAAAGAGTATATAAGAAGAGTAATCATAAAGAGAAAAAAAGAGTATATAAGAAGAGTAATCATAAAGAGAAAAAAGAGTATATAAGAAGAGTAATCATAAAGAGAAAAAAAAGAGTATATAAGAAGAGTAATCATAAAGAGAAAAAAGTGTATATAAGAAGAGTAATCATAAAGAGAAAAAAGAGTATATAAGAAGAGTAATCATAAAGAGAAAAAAAGAGTATATAAGAAGAGTAATCATAAAGAGAAAAAAGAGTATATAAGAAGAGTAATCATAAAGAGAAAAAAAAGAGTATATAAGGAGAGTAATCATAAAGAGAAAAAAGAGTATATAAGAAGAGTAATCATAAAGAGAAAAAAGAGTATATAAGAAGAGTAATCATAAAGAGAAAAAAGAGTATATAAGAAGAGTAATCATAAAGAGAAAAAAGAGTATATAAGAAGAGTCACCATAAAGAGAAAAAAAGAGTATATAAGAAGAGTAATCATAAAGAGAAAAAAGAGTATATAAGAAGAGTAATCATAAAGAGAAAAAAAGAGTATATAAGGAGAGTAATCATAAAGAGAAAAAAAGAGTATATAAGAAGAGTAGTCATAAAGAGAAAAAAAGAGTATATAAGAAGAGTAATCATAAAGAAAAAAGAAAAAAGATATATAAGAAGAGTAATCATAAAGAGAAAAAAGAGTATATAAGAAGAGTCACCATAAAGAGAAAAAAGAGTATATAAGAAGAGTAATCATAAAGAGAAAAAAGAGTATATAAGAAGAGTAATCATAAAGAGAAAAAAAGAGTATATAAGAAGAGTAATCATAAAGAGAAAAAAGAGTATATAAGAAGAGTAATCATAAAGAGAAAAAAGAGTATATAAGAAGAGTAATCATAAAGAGAAAAAAGAGTATATAAGAAGAGTAATCATAAAGAGAAAAAAGAGTATATAAGAAGAGTAATCATAAAGAGAAAAAAAGAGTATATAAGGAGAGTAATCATAAAGAGAAAAAAGAGTATATAAGAAGAGTAATCATAAAGAGAAAAAAAGAGTATATAAGAAGAGTAATCATAAAGAGAAAAAAGAGTATATAAGAAGAGTAATCATAAAGAGAAAAAAAGAGTATATAAGAAGAGTCACCATAAAGAGAAAAAAGAGTATATAAGAAGAGTAATCATAAAGAGAAAAAAGAGTATATAAGAAGAGTAATCATAAAGAGAAAAAAAAGAGTATATAAGGAGAGTAATCATAAAGAGAAAAAAGAGTATATAAGAAGAGTAATCATAAAGAGAAAAAAGAGTATATAAGAAGAGTAATCATAAAGAGAAAAAAGAGTATATAAGAAGAGTAATCATAAAGAGAAAAAAGAGTATATAAGAAGAGTCACCATAAAGAGAAAAAAAGAGTATATAAGAAGAGTAATCATAAAGAGAAAAAAGAGTATATAAGAAGAGTAATCATAAAGAGAAAAAAAGAGTATATAAGAAGAGTAATCATAAAGAGAAAAAAGAGTATATAAGAAGAGTAATCATAAAGAGAAAAAAAAGAGTATATAAGAAGAGTAATCATAAAGAGAAAAAAGAGTATATAAGGAGAGTAATCATAAAGAGAAAAAAGAGTATATAAGAAGAGTAATCATAAAGAGAAAAAAAAGAGTATATAAGAAGAGTAATCATAAAGAGAAAAAAGAGTATATAAGAAGAGTAATCATAAAGAGAAAAAAGAGTATATAAGAAGAGTAATCATAAAGAGAAAAAAAGAGTTGCAAAGAAGAGTGATTAGATCCGAAAAGTAACAATATGGATAGACAGGAACAGTAACAATGCAAGTAACTATGAAGAGTAACGATAAGAGTAACGAGTAAGCGTAAAACTACGAGAAAACAGGAAGAGTAAAAAAAAAGAGTAACGGGAAAGAGTGGAAATAAGAGTAACCAGGAACATTAACAATACGATTAATGAGAAAGTGTAACAATAATAGTAACAAGGAGTAACAATACTAGTGAACAGGAACAGCAACAATGTTGCAGGCTGCATTCCTCACATGCTGCAAATAGTGCCCAACTGATTCTACGCTAGACCTCTCTCCTCAACCAAAACACCATGAAAAAACAAACAAACAAAATACCAAAATCAAACCAGCTACTCGGAAAACGCCCAAACCTGTATGTGTCTCTTTCACTGACATACGCGGTATCCGCACTAACTTTTATAGCGTAGAATCATTCCTCCAAACTAACTCACCTGATATCTTAGCCCTATGTGAAACTAACCTTGACCCGTCTATCCCCTCCTCTGATTTCTATGTTCCTGGTTACCTTCCCCTCTTCAGGAAGGACTCCAACGTCCATATGCATGGGCTTGGTGTATATGTCAGCGAACACCGCTCCCTAGCTAGAGTAACATCTCTTGAATCCCTGGACCAGTCTTTCATATGCTTCCGTCTCTCACTTCTAAGCTCTGTTAGCTATCTCTTCTTCCTCTACCGCCCCCTCCTCTTCTGACTGTTCAGTACTTGACAGCATCTCTGACAATATCGACAAGGCTATTTCTTCTCACCCATCTGCCCATATTTTCGTGTTTGGTGACTTTAACGCCCACCACACTAAGTGGCTGGAAAACTCTGTAACCGACCCTGCTGGTGTCCACACCATTAATTTTTCAATCTCCCAATCCCTTACGCATGTGGTGGACTTCCCCACGCGTTTCTCCAATAGCCCTAAGGGAAGGGACTCGCTAATAGACCCCTGCTTCACTTCCACCCCAAATTCTTGCACCACCAGACAGCTCTGCCCTCTCGGAAATTCTGACCACGCCGTAGTTTCTGTCAACATCTTGTTCCACTCCACCCCTACCCAAGAAATCCAGACCAACAGAATATCCTACTGCTATCAAAGAGCAGACTGGGATTCGTTCCGTGACTTCCTCTGCGACGTCCCTTGGAACAATGTTTTTAGTCTTCCCATCGAAGACTGTGCATCAGAGGTCTCCTCCTGGGTTAAGGCTGGCATCGATGCCTTCATCCCTGCCAGGAAATTTCAGCTTAAATCCCATTCGTCTGGTTCTCGCCCTCTTGCTCGGCCGCCATTGCCCACTGGAATCACTTCTTCCGGCTTTATCGTAGCCAAAACAGGTGCCTTTTCGCCTCAGCTCGTAATAAGTGTAAAAAAATACTTAACGAAGCTAAGATGCTGTTTGCTGCTAGAATGAAGCAGCGCATAGCATCCTCTACGTTCGGTACCAAAGACTACTGGCGCCTCTGTAAAAGCGTGCTTAACAAGAGTAAGTCCTCAATACCCCCACTAATCAACGAGTGACAAGGCGAACCTCGCTGCCGAGCTTGAAAAGGACCTCCAATCCGTGGTGGATTGGGGTAAGAAATGGCTCGTAAAATTCAATTCTTCCAAAACGAAGCTGCTGTCAATTAGCTACCACAGACAACCGCACCTCCCTCCTATTAGCATGGAACAAGCTTGCCTCCCAGAGAGTAAAACACTACGCCTGCTTGGCCTGGCACTCTCAGCGGACCTCAAGTGGAATGACTACGTCGAATCCATTGCTAAATCCGCTGCCATGAAAGTCGGCTCTCTGTGCAGGGCCCGGAAATTCTTTCCGTCTGAATCTATCCTGCACTTATATAAATCTACCATCCACCCGTGTATTGAGTACTGCTACCACATCTGGTCGGGTGCCCCTGCTATTCTCCTCGGGCTTCTTGACAAAATACAGAGAATAATCTGCAATGTGATTGATACCGACTTGGCTGACCGGCTGCAGTCACTCTCTTACCGGCGTGACGTGGCTTCCCTGTGCCTCTTCTATAAATACTTTCATGGCTTCTGCTCTGACGAATTTAAATCACTGGTGCCCCCTAGATGTAAATTTGCACGAGATACTAGATTGGCAACTAGGTCCCACCCCTTTACAGTGAAACCGATGAAATGTAACCGCAATTTCTACTCCAACAGCTTCTTGCCTCGCACTTCCCGCCTGTGGAATTCCCTACCGTATGCTTGCTTCCCCGGCGGCTACAACCTCCAGGAGTTTAAATGTAAGGTTAATAGACACCTCCTAACACCCTATCTCACACCCACTCTCTCCAACTCTCTCCCTATGTACATTCTAACTCGTCTATCACCCTCCTTCTGACATTTCCTATACCCAATCGCTCTATGTAACCCCCTGCGTTATAGTGGCAGTGGAATGCTTTGCTTGGGGCGACACGATTAAAAAAAAAAAGTAACCAGGAGAAGTAACAATACTAGTAACCAGGAAGTGTAACAATACGAGTAACCAGGATAAGTAACTATACGATTAACCAGGAACAGTAACAATACGAGTAACCAGGTAGTGTAACGATAAGAGTAACCAGAAGGCGTAACAATACTAGTAACCAGGAAGAGTAAGTATAAGAGTAACCAGGAAGTGTAACAATAAGAGTAACCAGGAGTAGTAACAATACTAATAACCAGGAACAGTAACAATACGAGTAACCAGGAGGAGTAACAATACGATTAAACTAGAAGTGTAACAATTAAAGTAGTCAGGAAGACAGTAGATGACCATTCACATTGAATTTTGAATCTAAGGTTAGCTGGAAAACATAGTGCTGGATGTGAGTTCAACAACTGAGATGTGTGTCATAAGAAAATGTTAGCATAGGGCATCAAATTTACGGTTTTTTGTAGCCAGTTTTATAATTAATTTATCGACCTTGCCGCCAATCTAGTTGATTTATTAAGCGCCGCTTAGATGTGGTACAAGGCCGAAGGTATGCGGTAGCCAGTGAGGACTGAACTCATTTGTGATAGGTTTTAGGGGGACAAGCTTGCTAATCATTAAACCACGTCGGGGTGACCGTGATTTTCTAAGCGCAGGTTAGATGTGGCATTAAACTGAAAGTATCGGACACCCAGTGAGGATCGAACTCACTACTCAGTCGTTCTAGCTAGACAAGCATGCTAACCATTACATCACCTTGAGGTTCCCAAGAAAGAAGGGAAGTTAGAAGTGTTTAACGGTTGTTTCAGTGAAATGGACAGAAAGTGTCATTTTTTAACCTTTTCATTTTTACCCCCTTACTTCTTAAAATAACAACCAACATTCATATTTAGGATTGTTATTGGAATATTTTATTAAGCTCAAATATTTAACGATGCAATCGTGGAATTTCTACGGAAAATTATCGTAAAACTCTCCATGAGCTTATTCAATCACTGAAAATTAATATTCATCATAAAATTCAAATCGGAAAATTGTGACATTTTCACGGATCTTTCCAGTTGTTGTTATTATAGATTTAGAGAAGAGGAGGCTAACAAAGTGACGATGGGCAACAAATGTCTGTCGTCCAATCTACCATACCACTCAGTTTATTAAGGGTATATGAGACACATGCCTTACAGCTTGATGCACCCGATATGTTGACAGGCTTTGATAAAATACCTTCAGGCAGAAGATTATTCCGCAGTAAGTTGCCATTACTTACTGCGGTGGACGGGTTGCCAGCTAAGGCTATAGAACCCAATCTGTCCTGTTATTTAACCCACAGAAGAGACGCATTAATACCTTTCCCAAGGGGATTTGCGCGTAAGTGAAAACAAGTAATTCAAGTGGAATTCGAACTCGGTTCCCCGATTTCTTGTTCCGAGCCGTTATTCACTGCACCACATCCGGCTCACTCTTACAACTTCGTAAACCACCCTCTTCACACCCGACTATGATGCTTACCCCACTTACTATATCTTATGTATCATGTTAGTGTGGTACATGGTACCAGCCCAACTGAGGTTAGGTATCAGAGCCACTGAATAAGATACTTACTGTACCCTAGATTAGTTCACCAAGACAAAATATATACATTTTATCTTTCCAAATCAGTTAAGATAAAAAAAAGAAACAAAAAACACGAGAGTCAATCAAGTCAAATTATTACCGCCGCCTTAAAGAGGATGTATTGCATTCGGTCGCGTTTGTCTGTCTGTCTGTGGTCAGAATATTTCAAGATACGCTGGATGGGTTGAGATGAAACTTTCTGCCCCATGGCCGGCACAAACTGAATAGATATTGGGTTCGATCCGGTATTCAATAAAGTTTTTTAGGATATTTTTCTGTTTTGAATTCCAGTTGAATTCCTTACATTCACTTACGCGCAAATACCTCTTGGAAAGATATTAATCCGTCTCTTCCCTCCAGTTATGGGTTAAATAACAGAACAGATTGGGTTCTGTAGCCTTGGCTGGCAACCAGTCAACCGTAGAAAGCAATGGCAACCTACTGCAGTATAATCTTCTTCCCAGTCAGTCATGTCTCTTTCGAGACATGATCGCCTAAAGCGTGTATCACGTATGGCACTTAATTGACTTCTGTTTTTTAACTAATATTTTTTCATACATTTCACATGCCAAAGACTGAGTTATCTCCCCTAGCTCGCTTTACATAATTACATTTTCTGAATGCACTATCTAAAACCAAAAAAAAAAAAGGTTCATTGATGTTATTCTTATTTTAATTATTGTCTCTTGTTAATCGCTAAGATGATGTCGATATTGCTTTGGTAGAGATATGTGGTTTTTGAAAATTCTTTTATTATTGTTTTGTCTGAGTAATATGAATTGCTCATAAGTTTCAATCAGAGACTTCAAGAGAAAATATTCTTATTTTTGTATCGGATAATATAACCCAATTAGGTGTAATGCAGCCCAAGAGAAAAATGTGTTTGTGGCCTCTGCACTCAAAGAATTCTTCGCAATATGTATGTTTTTTTTTCAATTCCCATATTTTAGGGCTGTTAGGAATTAATCCTTGTATTTGATTGTTCTTTTTTATATAATTCACGAAAGCCACAGCGTTATCCTGATATATAATTATTATCATCATTGTGTCAATTTTCATTATAAATCGATTTCTGTTATGGTCGCACTACCTACCAAGTCAACAAGAAGACCTAAGGCAGGTGTGTAGTTATGGCTCCATTTCATGTTTTTCTGTTTCCCCTATCATCCCCAGCGTTACATAGACAAAGTTCTCCTTAGTGTGTGGGCCGTACTTAATAAGAATTTTTTTGTATATCTCTTAAGCTGGAGTTTTCAGGGATTCTTTCAATGTGTTGTTTTGTTCCATTCTTTATCATTCCAAGTGCACCTACTATCACTGGCACAACTCTTGTTTTCAATTTCCACATTTTTTCTATTTCAATTTCCAGGTCTTTATATTTTGACAGTTTTTCGAATTCATTGGTTGCTATGTTACAATCCGCTGGACAAGCCATATCAATTAATAGGCAAGTTTTTCTTTCTGGTTTTTAACAATAATGTCCTGCCTATTTGCTTCAATTTTTCTGTCTGTGTAGATGGTATAATCTCATAGAATGGTGATATATTCTATTTCTGTAACCGGTGCTGGGTGATGTTCATACCAGCGTTTGTTTATATATTTTCCATAGTGTTTGCACATTGTCCAATGTAAATATTGCCCCACTCTATCGTTACGTGTTTTATATTCATTTGGGGCAATTACAGAACATATTATTATTATTATTATTATTATTATTATTATTATTATTATTATTATTATTATTTACTTTAATTTCTATTGCATACAAATTTCCTTCCTGGTCCCAACCAGAGACCTATGGTCAGAAATGGCTTCATTTTTACTGATCATGTTTACATATAAACCCTTAGATCACACCCATTTTGCATAGATAAAGCTCTTCGTGATGTGTGAGCTGCACTTGTGAGTACAATGTTTTGGATTTCTTTAAACCATTGACTACTTGGAATATCCACAATGAGGCTATTAGAATCTTTTCCAATCAATCAAAGGATTCTAACTGCAAGTGGATGTTCTGGTCTGCTACATGTTTGAGATGACCATTTCATGATTCTTCTATTTGATGGATTTTTGAAAGATTTTCTTCAACGATGCATTACAGTCTATAACAGTGGTAATATACCGGGGAATCTAAGCAGATCAATTTTCATAGCACTACCTATGAAGCCTGATGCAAAAGAATGTGAACTCACCGAACAATCAGCTTAATGAGCCATATAAAAAAAAACCTCATCGTCCGGATTCTAATGAACAGAGCTCGCAGCAGAATCGAATCAAAGATAAGACAAAAAGCAGTGCGGTTTCGTCCAAGACACCAAAACAAGGAACACGATATTTATCCTTAGAATGGTATCAGAAAGAGCAAAACAAAAGCAGAAGGATGTGTACTTGTGTTTTATAGATTACACAAAGTCGTTCGACAAAATACGCCACGAAGACTTGTTACAGATACTGGGTAAGCTCAATATATTCGGGAAATACATTTAAATAATCAAGAATCTCTACTGACAGCCAACCGCTTGCATACGGACAAGAAATTAATTCAGAAGATATACAAAATAGAAAGTGGTGTAAAACAAGGATGTGTCTTTTTACCGAATCTATTCAACATGTACAGTAAAACAATTCTGAGAGAGCTAGATTCCCTGCCAGGATTCGTCATTGGCGGTCGTAATCTCAACAATATAGGATACGCAGATGACACAGTGGTGATAGCGGACATGGAAAGGAAAGTACAAGACTTCCTAAAGAAGGTAATAAGGAAATCGAGACGAAAGAACTAAATATAAAAGTCAAGAAAACTGAATGCATGGCCATCATCAAAAATAGAAGCTTACAGATCGGGGATACTAAAAATTAAAATTAAAATATCTTAGAAGTCTTCTGACAGAAGAGAAAAAGTGCGACAGTGAGATCCGAAGAATCAATGGCAAGGCCAAAGACGCATTTCAAAAGCTAACCAGAATACTGAGAGACAGAAAGATTTCGTTGGAAATAAAGAAAAGTGTACTGGATTCTTACGTACTAACTGTCCTCACATATGGCAAGGAATGCTGGATGAGAGATCAAGACCTTCCTCCATTCAGAAACCAAGGCTAGATCAGATTAGAGATCAAGTCCTTCTTCTATCGAGCAACCAAGACTAGATCAGATAAGAGATAAAGTCTTTCCTCCATTGAGCAACCAAGACTAGATCAGATGAGAGATCAAGTCCTTTCTCAATTGAACAACCAAGGCAATATCAGATTAGAGATCAAGTTCTTTCTACATTGAACAACCAAGCTTAGATCAGATGAGAGATCAAGTACTGCCTCTATTGAGCAACCAAGGCTAGATCAGATGAGAGATCAAGTCCTCCATTGAACAACCAATGGTAGATCAGAAGAGAGATCAAGTCCTTCCTACATTGAGCAACTAAGGCTACATCAGATAAGAGATCAAGTCCTTCCTCCATTGAGCAATCAAGACTAGATCAGATGAGAGATCAAATCCTTCCTCCATTGATCAACCAATGCTAGATCAGATAAGAGATCAAGTCCTTCTTCCATTGAGCAACCAAGGCTAGATCAGATGAGAGATCAAGTCCTTTCTCAATTGAACAACAAAAGCTATATCAGATTAGAGATCAAGTTCTTTCTACATTGAACAACCAAGGTTAGATCATATGAGAGATCAAGTACTGCCTCTATTGAGCAACCAAGGCTAGATCAGATGAGAGATCAAGTCCTTTCTCCATTGAACAACCAATGGTAGATCAGATGAGAGATCAAGCCCTTCCTCCATTGAGCAACTAATGCTAGATCAGATTAGAGATCAAGTCCTTCCTACATTGAGAAACCCAGACCAGATCAGATGAGAGATCAAGTCCTTCCTCCATTAAGCAACCAATGCTTGATCAGATGAGAGATCAAGTCCTTCCTCCATTGAGCAACCATGGCTAGATCAGATGAGAGATCAAGTCTTTCCTCCATTGAGCAACCAATGCAAGATCAGATGAGAGATCAAGTCCTTCCTCCACTGAGTTACCAAGACTAGATCAAATGAGAGGTCAAGTCCTTCCTCCACTGAGTTACCAAGACTAGATCAGATGAGTGATTATATTCTTTCTTTATTGAGCCACTACTTTACTAGATAAGGGGAGTGATCGTCCTTCCTTTTTTGAGACATCAGTGTTTGATAAGAAAAATCATTTCCTTTTCCATTGAGCCACCAACGCTAAATCAGATGATATATCTAATTCTTTCTCTATTTAACTACCAGGGATAGATCAAAGTTGAGATCAAGTCCTTCCCCTATTCAGTCACCAGAACTCGATAAGAAAATAGACCAACTCATTTCTCCATTTGACTACCAAATATAGATCAGAGAAGAGATAATATCTTTATTTATTTAGTCACCAGTGCAAAATCAGGAGATAAATCAAGTTCTTCCATTATTCAGCCACTAGGACTAGATAAGAAGAGAGATCGTCATTCCTCCATTGTGTCACTTGGGCTTGATCAGAGATCATGTCCTTTCTACACTGAGCCATCAGGACAAGGCCAGATGAGTGATCAAGTAATTTCTTACATTGAGTCTTCTTCTATGTGCCTTGTTCCATCAGGACGTAGGCGATCATGGCCTTCCACGTTTCCTTATCCCTGGTGGCTCTGAGCATGCCTTCTCCTGTTACACCATGCAATCCTCGTTCTGTCATCCACCTGATTAGGTCCTTCAAATATGTTATCTGTTGCTTTCCCTTGTCTGTTTTTCCCTCTATCTGGCCTGTTAGTATCAGATTCTCTAAGCCCTCCTTCCTCATTGCGTGTCCCAGGAACTTCAGCTGTCTCTTCCTGATGCTCAATATTAATTTCCTTTTTGTTTCCATCATTTCCAAGACCTCATCATTGCTCACATGCTCGATCCATGATACAAAACTCACATGGTCACAAAATGAGGGATCAGTTTATATATTGATTATAATATAGATTTCATCCCCCACTTTATATCCACATTATAATTGCTTATAAACAGTTGGGATATATCTTCTTCTATGTGACCTGTCCCTTCAGGACGTAGACGATCCTGGCTTTCCACGTCTCCCTATCCCTGGTGGCTCTTAGCACGCTTTCTCCTGTTGCACCATACAACCCTCGTTTCATCATCCACCTGATTAGGTCCTTCAAATATGTTATCCGCTGCTTTCCCCTGTCTCTTTTTCCCTCTATCTCCAAGCCCTCCTTCATCATTGCACGTCCCGGGAACTTCAGCTGTCTCTTCCTGATGCTCAATATTAATTTCCTTTTTGTTTCCATCATTTCCAAGACCTCATCATTGCTCACATGCTCAATCCATGATATTCACAGCATATTGAGTCACCACAACTAAATAAGCGGAGAGATTAGTTACTTTCTCCATTGAACCACTAGATCTAGATAAGAGGCATGATCAAGTCCGTCTTCTATTGAGCCACCAGTACTCGATAAGAGGAGTCATCAGTACTTCCTTCATTGAGCCAACAAAAGTAGATCAGATAAGAAATTATGTGTTTCCTCCATCTAGTCACCAGGACAAGATAAGAAGAGAAATAAAGTCATTTCTCCACTTAGCCACCAGGGCTGGATCAGAGGGGAGATCGTTTTTCCTCCATTGAGCCAATGGGACAAGATAAGACAAGATCAAGTCATTCCTTCCTTGAACCACTAGGACTAGCATGGCTAGGTCATAGGAGAGCTAAAGTCCTTCTTCCATTCAGCCACAAGAGCTAGATCAGAGGAGAGTTCAAGTCCTTTGTCCATTTAACTGCAAGGGCTAGATCAGAGGAGTGTTCATTGAGCCACTAGCGCTAGTTGTTCCTCCGTTAAGATTCCATGGATAGATCAGGGGAGAGATCAAGTCTTTCCTCCATTAAACCACCCGGACAAGTTAGGAGGAGAGATCAAGTACTTCCTCTGTTGAGCCACCAGCGCTAGATCATAGGAGAGATCAAGTCTTTTTCTCCATTAAACCATCAGGACTTGTTAGGAGAAAAGATTAAGTCTTTTCCTCCATTAAACCACCAGGACTTGTTAGGAGGAGAGATTAAGTCTTTTTCTCCATTTAACCACCAGGACTAGTTAGGAGGAGAGATTAAGTCCTTCCTCTATTGAGCAACTAGGGCTAGATTAGAGCAATGATCAGCTGTTAGTTTCTGGTCTAGATATTTTGCGCTCATATCCTCTGTATAGATATTTGCAAGAGATCAGAGCATGTTCTTAGGCAGAACAAATTTAATGCAGGAAAAGGGCTAGACCGAGAAGCAGATCTTGCGAACTCCCGCATTAATTATTGTTGTTATTATTATTATTATTATTATTATTATTACTATTATTATTATTCACTATTTATTTTTTTTAAATATCATAACGTTGGATAGAAATAGTAAAATTCTTTCAATTTTGAGTTATTAATTTCAACTGGATGTGGTTGACATTTGGTTTAAGTAAGGAACAATCGTGGATAAGAAAGAAGAAAGACTAAAGACAAAAAAGTGGAAAAAAAAAAACCCAAAGAAAATGGCCGGAAAAAACAATAAAAGAAATATAAAAAAATAAGAAGGAATCAAGAAGAGTTGAAAGAAAGAAAATGAAAAAAAAAAAAATGCCGGAAGAATTGAAAAAAAAAGTAATTATCAAGAAAATAAATTTGAATGAAAGAAATGAGAGTAGAAAAAAACTCGAAAGAAAAAAAAAAGAAATCGAAAAATTAGAAAATAATTAAAAGTTAAAAAAGAAATTTAATCAAATCTAAAAACAAGTTGAGATGGTTAAAAATATTTCGACTTCAACTAAAAAATATTTTAACGACTTTGTTAAAATTAATTTTCTTTCTTTTTCATGGGAAACGCAAGCTTAGGGAAAAAAGTAATTCATTTCATTTTTTTATTTAAGCATCTAAGAATACACGCATACATACTCTTCTCTCTTTTGTTATACATCTGATGAAGTCTTAAATTGGCGAATTGCATCATCTGTTTGATCAAATCTTTCTTCTCTTTTCATACAACATTTCCATATAGGAAATTTTTAAACTTTGTCATGATTTTAATATTCAGTTTACCTCAAATCTATAATCGTATCTAGGAAGGTTGGCTCTCTGTGTCTGGCCAAGAAATTTTCTCTTCAGAATACATATTTCATGTTTATAAATCTACTATTCGACCTAGGATTGAATACTGTTGCCATATCTGGTCTGGTACTCCTGCTATCAATCTCGAGGATCTCGACAAAATCCAAAGAAGGATCTGTAATATAATCGATCCTGACCTGGCATCTCGACTTCAATCAATTTCTCACCGACGGGAGATGGAAAATTGGTAAATTTTGTTTGAGAGGTAAGAGGGTAGAGAAAGAGAAATCTGAATTGTGGGTTGTAAATAGATATTGAACAAAAAGAGGAAAATGGGAGAGAAGGAGAGAGATGTTTAAGGGAGATGGTGAACAAGTTTAGAGACAGGTTTAACAGTAGAAAATAAAGTATGGTCATTTACAGGCTTTTTTGACCCGGCCTTTGGGTTTAACAAAGAGGAACAAGTAAGGAAATATATACGGGGTGGGAGGAGGTAGGAGAGGATGGGCGAAGGAGAGAGAGAGTAATTGGTCGTGGATAAACATATCTGTATTAGTAAAGTATAAGGCTACAAATGCTTTGGCATTTTTTGAAGGGATAGTGAAATCCTATACATAGGCGTAGAAGTTATTAAAGAGACACTTTTTATATTTAAACTTAATTTAAAATTAAAGGAAAAACATTTTTCTTCTTTCTTGTTCAAGTAGAATTTCAACCTAAATTTTTAGGAAAAGCCTTAATTAAGTGACAATTTCTAGTATGAAATAAAGATAAAAGCAGAGAGAAAAATAACAGAAGGAGAGAGATCATACAGTTAAAAGTGAATATCGTGGTATTAAGATTAATACTATAAAAGGTTTATCGTTTCTAGAGATCCGAAATTTAGATTTTGTAATTTTAGCATGCTTATAAGGTTAGTTCTTTAATGTATTTGCAATTTACGGTGGTTTCAAGCATTAAAGAACTAATCTTATCTATATATATATATATAGTTCATAAAGGAAAACTCAACACGTTATATTAGTTATAAACTATAGTTCATTTCAATGAGCTTAAACAGCTCATCTCATCAGACCCTTTTACAATATTCCTCCATCTGGCATTCGACCCTTCCCTTCCGTTCCTTCATTTCTTTCTTTCCTTCTTCCCCTCATAAATATTGTCATTTATTTATTTGTTTGTAATTTTATGTTTATTATTATTATTATCATTTATATTATATTCCCTCTTCATTTTAAGAAAAAGCTCATTCCGGCAGAAATTTCACGTGTTATGTCTGGATTTTAAGGTGATTTTATTAATTGTTGGTTGTTTAGATTTGATGTACATGGCCTCCAATATCTGAAGGTTTCTCTTACTATGTGTATGAGTAAGGATCACCGTATTGTTGACCAAAATCTGTCTGATATATATATATATATATATATATATATATATATATATAATCTGTCTGATATATATATATATATATATATATATATATATATATATATATATATATATATAAAGTCAAAAGAGAATCTTATCTTTGCGGACACGTTTCATCATCTGAGAGACTTTACCAAGGCAAACGCAAGAATTTTATTTTATGAGAAGTATTTATACGATGTCTACTTCTTTCCTTCCACACATGATCAGCCATGACCGATTTCATTGTCACATTCCTTACAATGGCTTTTAGGTGTTTTTCCAGCTTAACTTTTAAGGGCGGTTTGTTTCTCCTTGTTTCTTTTACGCGTTTCACCATGTTTCATTTACGCACAAATACCCTTGGGAAAGGTATTAATCTGTCTCCTTTCTCCAGTTATGGGTTAAATAACAGGACGGATTAGGTTCTATAGCCTTGGTTGGCAACCAGTCTACTGCAAAAAGTAATGGCACCCTACTACGGGATAATCTTCTGCCCAGTCAGTCATGTCTCTTTCGTGACATGATCACCCAAAGCGTGTATCACGTATGGCACTTAACTGACTGACTGAATATAATAGTTAGAAACATAATTAAAACTTTTAATGGGAATAAAGTGGGGGATAAGTTTTCTATTGTTATGAAGTAATAAACTGATCCCCCACTAATTATAATTAATATAATAATGTAATATAATCTATTTCTTCTCCTTCTCCTGGGTTAAATAATAGGACAGATTTGGTGCTATAGCCTTGGCTGACAACCAGTCTACCGCAGAAAATAATTGCAACCTACTGCGGGATAATCTTCGGCCCAGTCAGTCATGTATCGAAAGAGACATGATTGCTAAAGCATGTATCACGTATGGCACTTAATTGACAGACTGTTTCACCTTAATATTCTCTGCTACAGCAGCAAGGTAACAAGTAAACGCAGTTCTTGCTCCTGTTCCCACCCGCCACACTTACTAACCCGTCTTACTCAACGTACTTGTTAGAATAACAATTACTCGGCAAGCATGACAGCGTCTACATGTGAGAACAGAAAGGACAAGGAGGAGAGACCAGAATATGACCAACGGTCCGTCTACCATATTGGAAAATATTCAGTAAACACGACCTCATGCTAGAAGTATAGACAAATAATAAAAAAAATTATAAACCGATTTTATCCAAAAAACTTATCTGAAATCTTATCTACAATTATATCTCAAATGTTTATTTTCTAAAAATCTAATAAAAATTATATCGAAAAGTCGACGTAAAATAGCATGCTTAATCTTATTGAAGTCTTTTCTTGTCTACAAATTTAAAATCTTAAATATCTGTTCTATAATTCTATTTTAAACTTTATCTCTGAGAGATTAAACTAATTCAAAAATTTTACATATAGCTTTGATTAAAAAATCCTATTCTTCTTCTTCTTCTTCTTCTTCTTCTATGTGCCCTATTCTTTCAGGACGTAGGTGATCATGGCTTTCCACGTCTCCCTATCCCTAGGTGGCTCTTAGTATGTTTTCTCCTCTTACTCCATGCAACCCCCGTTCCGTCATCCACCTGATCAGGCCCTTCAAATATGTTATCCGCTGCCTTCCTCTGTCTCTTTTTCCTTCTATCTGGGCTGTCAGTATCAGGTTCTCCAAGCCGTCCTTCCTCATTGCATGTCCCAGGAATTTCAGTTGTCTCTTCCTGATGCCCACTATTAGTTTTCTTTTCAATGTCATTCCTTCCAAAACCTCATCATTGCTCACATGTTCGGTGCATGATATCTGCAGCATCCTTCTGTAAAAGCACATTTCCGCTGCTTCAAGTTTTTTCTTCATCTTCAATGATATTGTCCAGCATTCACTGCCGTATTGAAGAACACGCATCACATAACAATCTAGTATTCTTTTCTTTGTTTCTAGTGAAATTTTCCTGTGTCTTAGTACTTTACTCAGCTTCTGGAACGCGTCCTTTACCGTGCCACTTTGCCTTCGGATCTCTGTGTTGCACTTTCTATCTTTTGTTAGGACACTTCCTAGGTATTTAAATTTTTTTACTTGCTTGATTCTAGTGTCCCCTACCTGTATTTAGCATTTTGGGTTGTTCTTTTTGCTGATGACAATGCATTCAGTTTTCTTGCTGTTTATTTCTAGTCCTTTTTTGTCACTCTCCTCAGCTACCTTCTGTAGGAGGTCCTGTAGTTTCCTTTCCGTGTCTGCAATAAGCACTGTATCATCTGCATACCTTATGTTGTTAAGATTGTGGCCGCCGATAACAAATGCTGGTGTAGCATCTATAGTCATCAAAATATTCGCACTGTACAAGTTGAAGAGATCCGGTGAAAAGACACATCCTTGTCTTACTCCCCTTTCTATCTTTGTGAATTTGCTGAAATCGTTACCTGTCCGTTTGCAGGCAGTTTTCTGCCGTACCAGATCTAGACCGGACATTTGGGTACACTTGTGGCTAAAAATAAACACAGTATAAAATAAATAAATAAAATAAAATAAATAAATAAATAAGGCCGAAGACGCCCGGAGAGTTGCGAATAAAGTCTTTATAATAAAATAAGAAAAAAAACAATTATTAATTACAAAAGCGGAAAGTACAATTGTCGGAACGCCATTTTACAATGGACAGAGGATTCGCTTAAAAATATCAGAGCTTTCCAATTTTTTTAAAAGTTTTTTCAAATATTTTCTGTAACCAGAACGGTCAATTCTCTATGCAACAAAGTTCTTTCTGGTCCTACTCTATGCAACAAAGTTCTTTCGGGTTCTTATCGGAACTTAACGAAATTTACCGAATCAGAGGCGGCTAATGGCGGCGACATGACGGCGGCGGTGTGGGGGTTGGTTTATCCTTGTCGCCTGGTAGCTCTCTCCCAACTTATCTGATTTTTCTCGATGAGTCTCTATTTTTATAACCCTCTCCAATCCTTTCGCAGGATCTAGCTGACTCGAAGCCTTCAACCAATGAGATTGTTTTCCACCCACACGATTTGCGGGGAGCCATGGCTCGACGAATGAAATATCAACAGCTCACATGACGTAATGTCTTTCTGTCTTCTTTCTTTCGATTATATCATCGGTCTTCCGATCCCATAGCTTCTGTTCCCAGGAACATTTGTTGGGGGATCTGACCCTACTTGACCTCATCAAGTAAATCCTGACATTTTGTTATATCTACTTACAAAATTTTAGCTTGCCCAAAACAATCCGCTTCGAACACGAAAGAAAAATAATTATATTTCTCTCTTTCTCAGCGGTTAGCGAATTTTTCTATTCCCCGGGTTTTACAAGTACATGATAGTATTAAAATAGTTTTTTACATAAGCTCACATCGCAAATTACAATAAACCACAACTAATAATACTACTAATATTAATTCATCTCTCCGTTGCAGTAAACAAAAACAAAAAAAAAAAAAAAACATATACCAGCAGGAGATAGTGTCACACTTCTTCATTTGTATTGCCCTTTCGGAGAACATCCTAGTCATAAATATAGCGTTCCTTGTTCCAGTGTCTTTAACAAACTCACAAATCTTATTAAAGATATTATATTCAGAAGATCTGCGTTTCATAAAACAGTTTTCCTTTTATATTTATATGTCCCTAAAAGGGATATATATATATATATATATATATATATATATATATATATATAATTCCACGTGAAGCCAAATCCCAAAATGAATCTCCATTCTGATTAGCCACAAGAAACACCCACATATATACACAGCAAACCAAAGGTTTTTGTCATTTAAATGTAAATCATCTGCACAACTACATCAACATTGCCTGATGATGAGAATCTATCTCGAAACATAGAAATTTCCGTGTCGCAATGTACAATTGATATATATATATATATATATATATATATATATATATATATATATATATATCATTACAGCTAGTTAAGTGGTACGTAGACGTAATAGACGGTACTCATCGTATGCAGTATCCTGGGATGTAGGCATTGTAAATAGACGTAGACTAATAGTCGTAGATCTCTCGTAGAAGACTTGTAGACCTCTGGTGGTAGATCTGTAGTGAAAGACTTGTAGATCTCTGGTGGTAGACCTCTTGCGGTAGGTCTGTAGTGGAAGACTTGTAGATCTTTGATCGTCCTCGCCTTAGTCTATATGTATGGATGACACCAGCCAATCACATTCCAATTAGGGGGAACCAAGGTGTATACATATTTATTACCTATTCATTACATCGTCCATCCACATGGACAGTGAAACGAGAAGAGTCTATCCAAGTAGATTAAATAAATGGTTCAGTTCAGAATTACTCTAGATTACCCAGATCGATATACACGTAAGAAAGGCCGGAGAACACAACGGCAGAAACGTTGTAATAGCAACAACAAAGATGAGGAGAATAGTTCCAATATAAATAGTTTAAATAATTTTATCTAATCATTTTAACAGAAAATTTATTTAAAACTTCTGCATAAAATCTTTGCCTAAAATTAGATATCTCTGTCTAAAATCAAAATTTAATCAGTCAGTTAAGTTTCATACGTGACACACGCTTGGGCGATCATGTCTCGAAAGACTCTGTAGAAGATTTTCTCCAGTAGGATGTGGTAGATTAGTTGCCAATCAAGGCTAAAGAACCCAATCTGTTCTGCTATTTAACTCATCGCTGGAGAGAGAAAACTTTTCTCATAGAGAAGCGGAATTACGACAAGAATGACTTGTTTTTCGAAGCTCCTGAACCCCTAACCTGTTTATTAAACGAAAATATGAAATTTTGTAAATTTTTGCAACTATTTTAACGTAAATACTACCTCATCTCAGAAGTATAATAGACAAAGCGTACAACGGCCGAAACGTCGTAAACATGGCAATAAAGATGAGTACAACAGTCCGAACAATGTAAATAATGTAAATACTACCTCATCTCAGAAGTATAATAGACAAGGCGTACAACGGCCGAAACGTTGTAAACATGGTAATATAGATGAGGACAACTATCCGAACAATGTAAATAATGTAAATACTACCTCATCTCAGAAGTATAATAGACAAAGTATACAATGGCCGAAACGTCATAAGCATGGCAATAAAGATGAGTACAACAGTCCGAACAATGTAAATACTACCTCATCTCCGAAGTATAGACAAATAGTAAAAATTTATAAAATGATCTAATCAAAAAAACTTTTCTAATATGTTATCTACAATTATATCTCAAATGTTTATTTTCTAAAAATCTTATAAAAATTATATCAAAAAGTCGACGTAAAATAATATGTTTAATCTTACTGAAGTCTTCTCTTGTTTACAAATTTAAAATCTTAAATATCTGGTCTATAACTCTATTTCAAACTTTATTTCTGAGAGATTAAACTCATTCAAAAATTTTACATAGAGCTTTGATTAAAATATCTTAAAAACATAACTACACATTTGATAGAAAATTTTTAATGAAAAATCTTATCAAAAAATCTTACCTAAAAATGTAAAATCTTATCTTTAATTATTTTTAAAAATTTCAATTTTATCTAAAATATTATCTATAAAACTTCTGTAAAATGTTTCCTCAAATCTACCCAAAATTTTACCAGAAAAGAATCGAAAATTTTTATCGTGAATTTTACCCATACCCCTCACCTTAATATTAATCACAAGAAATTAAAAAATTTAATTAGAAATTTTACCAAAAGTCCTATCCTAAAATTCTCATCAAAACTAATAGTTCTATCTGAAATATAAAAACTTGCCTAAAACTTTTAGAATTTATCTGAAGATTTTATAAAAATTCTTAGATAAAGTTACCTCGAAATTCTTATTTAATAATCTTATATAAATTTTTATTTCTTATTTTTCGATTTAGAATTTCATCCAAAACCTGTCCGAAATTTTATGTAAATACATTTTATAAAATTTTATCAAGATTTTGTCTAACATTTAAATATGGAATTTATTTTAAAATTTTATTAACGATTTAATCAAAAAATTTGTTATAAATAATATTATCGAATCTCTTATATAAGAATCTAATTTTGCTTAAAATATTATTTATTTATTTTAACAAAAATCCTATTAAAGATATTATTTAAATGCTTAAGGAAAATCGTATAGATAAAATTTTTGTGTAAAAATTTATCAAAATATATCAAAATCTTTTGTAAAAATCTTTTTAATTTTATCTACAAGTCTCGTCAAGAAACCTAGGAATTATACATAAATCTAGAAATGATGTACAAATCTAGAAATTATGTAGAAACAGCATCAAACTTTTAAAAAAATCTTATTAAAAGTTCACTAAAAATATTACGAAAACTCTTATTTAAAATTTAATCAGAAAAAACTTATCGAGAATCTTGAATGTTTTTTAAAACTCATATCTATATATCTTACTTTGAATTTTATCGAAATTCATCAAAAACTTTATGACATATCTTATCCAATAAGCTTATATAAAATTTCACTTAAAAAAAATCTTATTTAAAATCTTATTTAAATTTTACCGTTAATTTTACAGCCATATTTTATCAAAATTTTTGCTTAACTTTTTAAAATAATTAAAAATTTATTTCTTATAAAATTAACACACGTCAAAATTTGCAACATTTTCTTAATCCTGAAATAAAGAAAGAAAAAATTGGAATTTGTGAAGGGCTATGAACAATGACTTTCTGAAGGAAGAAAAGAAATCAGTTTCCAATAGACTACGTAAAATTGAAAAAAAAAAAAAAGGATAAAAGTTCTACTGAAAGAAGATCGTTTTGCGCCATCATTTCAAGTCGGATAATATCTGTCTTGAAAGAAGTTATTTAAAATTCCTGTTTTGATGCTGGACTCTAGCATCGACTTTTGTCGTTGGTGGAAAATGTATAAATATGTTAGTTACGAGGCAAATCGAAAGATCGACTTATCAATGAGGCATGCCGGCAGGTAGACAGGCAGGCAAGCAGACAGACAAACAGGCAGGCAGGCGTCGTTTTGAAACATGAAAAATATATAATTATGTCAGTTACGAAGCAGGCGAAAGATCGACTTATCTATGAGGCGCCCGGCAGACAGACAGAAAGACGGACGGACGGACAGGCAGACAGGCGTCGTTTTGAAACGTAAACAACGCGTTAGTAAATGATGAGTCAGAAATGTTGGCAAAGAATCAGAAAAAGAAGAGTGAAAGAAATCAGAAGAAGGGGAAGGAGAGAGAGAGAGAGAGAGAGGGAGATGGAGAAAGAGAGGGATGGAGAAAGGAAGAAGGAGAAAGGGAGAGAGATAGAAATGGAGAGAGAGAGAGAAAGGGAGAATAAGAGAGAGATAGGGAAAAAGTGAGAAGCAGAGAAGGAGAAAGGGAGAAGGATAGAGAGAGAGGGAGTGGAGGAGAGGGGGAAAGAGAGGGAGAGAAAGGAAGAATGAGAGAGAGAGATAGGAAGAAAGAGAGAAGCGAGAGGGAGGGAAAGAAAGAGAGAATGATAGAGAGAGGGAGAGAGAGAAAGAGAGGGAGGGAGAAAGTTAGAAGGAGAAAGGGAGAGAGAGAGAGAAAGGGAGAATAAGAGAGAGATAGGGAGAAAGGGAGAAGCAGAGAGAGGAAGAAGGATAGAGAGAGAGAGAGAGAGAGAGAGAGAGAGAGCGACCGAAGGAGGATGAGGAGACGACTATTTAGAGAGAAGAAAGTTTGAGTAAAAAACGAAAAAAAAAAAAGATGAAGGGAAGCTGTGGATGGATTGATAAAATTATATAAAAAGAAGAGAGCGTGAAAGTAATAGGGGAGAGGTGTGCATAGATAGATAGATAGATAGATAGAGGGAGAGGGGGAGAAAGAGAGAGAGGGAGAAAGAGAGAGAGAGAGAGAGAGAGAGCGAAAAGGTGAACGTTATAGACTGGTGGAGTTAATGGCTCATGAAAGAAGAGAAAAACCAGAGAAACAAAAAGAAAAACGAAGGTAAAGAGAAAAGAAAGAAAGCAGAAAAATAAGAAAACATATTAAAGGAAGAAAGAAATAAAGACAGAGAAAAAAAAGAAAAAGAACAAGAGAAATAAAAAGAAAGAAAGAAAGAAAAAAGAACAGAGACAAAGTAAAAAAAAGAAAATGAAAGAAAGAAAGAATAAAAAACAAAATAAACAGAAAGAAAGCAAGAAAGAAAGAAGACAAAAGAGAAATAGAAAAAAGAACGAAAGAAAGAAATAAAACAAAAGAAAGTAAAAAAAGAATAATAAGAGCATTAGAAAGAAAGAAAGAAAGAAAGAAAATAAGAGGAAGATAAAAGAAAGAAAAATAAAAAACAAGAGAAATAGAAAGAAAGAAAGAAAGAAAGAAAGAAAAAAGAAAAAAAGAAAAAACAAGAAATATAGAAAGAAAGAAAAAAGAAAGAAATAAAGAAAAAAGAAAAAAGAAAAAACAAGAGAAATAGAAAGAAAGAAAGAAAGAAAGAAAAAGAAAAATGAAAAACAAGAGAAATAGAAAGAAAGAAAAAGAAAGAAAGAAAGAAAAAAGAAAAACCAAGAGAAATAGAAAGAAAGAAAGAAACAAGAAAAAAACAAAAGAAAGAAAGAAAGAAAAAAGAAAAAATTAAAAACAAGAGAAATAGAAAGAAAGAAAGAAAGAAAGAAAAAAGAAAAAATAAAAATAAAAAACAAGAGAAATAGAAAGAAAGAAAGAAAGAAAGAAAGAAAAAATAAAAATAAAAAACAAGAGAAATAGAAAGAAAGAAAAAAAGAAAGTATAGAAGAAAAAGAAAAAGGGCAGTTGAAAAAAAAGAAAACAAAAAAAGAAGAAAGAAAAACAAGGAAATAGAAAGAATGAAAAAGAAAAACAAAAGAAAGTAAAAAAAGAACAACAAGAGAAATAGAAAGAAAGAAAGAAAGAAAACAAAAGAAAGTAAAAAACAATAACAAAAACGATAGAAAGAAAGAAGACAAAATAAAGAAAAAGAAGGAAAATAACAATAGTAATATTAGCCGATTCCTAAAAAGAAAGAAAGAAAGAAACAGAAAGAAAGAAAACGACAGAAAAAAAGAAGTAGAAAGAACGAACAAAAAGAAAAATAGAAAGAAAAAGAAAAGAATAAAAGAAATAGAAAGAAAGAAAAGAGAAAATGAAAGAAAAAGAAAATAAAAAAGTAGAAAGCAAAAGAATAAATAAAGAAAAGAGAAAAAGAATTAAATAAATAAAAAGAATGATTTTCCTTCTTTCTATTTATTTCATTTTTACTTTTTTTTGTTTAATTTCTACCAAAAAAATAAAAAAAATAAAAATAAAAGGAATAAAATGAAAAGTAAGAAAAAGAACCAAACGAAGAGAATAAAAAGAAAATAATAAATAAAAAGAAAAAGAAATATAAAAATAGAAGAAAAAGAAGAAAAAGAAAAAGAAAAAAAGAATAAAAGAATTAAAAAGAAAAAAGAAAAAGAATCAAAGGAAGAAAATAAAAAGACAATAATAAAACAAAAAGAAAAAGAAATATAAAAATAGAAAGAAAAGAAGAAAAAGTAAAAGAAAAAGAAAGAAAAAATGAAATCAACCAAATAAAGAAAAAGTATAGAAATAAGTATGAGATAGAGTGAAATGAAAAAAGAAAAAGAAAATAGACAGAAAGAAAAAATGAAGGAAATAGAAAAACTGAGAAAGAATGAAAAAGAGGTAGAAAAAAAGAACAAAAAGAAAAAAGAAAAGAAATAGAAACAGAATGAAAAAAAGAAAGAATGAAAAAGTGAATAGAAAGAAAGAGAAAAGATTAAAACTAATATTAAAAAAGAAAAGAGAAAGAAATAGAAAGTAAAAAAGAAAAAGAAATAGAAAGAAAGAAAACAGGAAAGAAATACAAAAAAACGAAAAAAGGAAAAAAAGGAAGAGAGAAGAATGAAAGAAATAAAAAGGAAAAAAAAGAAAGAAAAAGGAACTAGAAGGAAAGAAAACGCAAAGAATAAAAATAATGAAAAGTAACTGAATAAAATAAATAGAAAGAAAGAAAAAAATGAAACAGAAAGAAAGAAAGAAAGAAAAACGAAAAGAAAGAAAATAGAAAGAAAGAAAAAGGAAGATTAAAACAAGAAAGGAACAAAATAAAGAAAGTAAAAAGTGGTGAAAAGAAAGACAATGAATGAAAAAGAATGAAAGGAAAAAATGAAAGAATGGAAAGAGAAAGAATGAAAAATGAAATAGAAACAAATAAAAAGAGAAGAATAAAAGATAGAAGTAAAAAAACCAAAGAGGAAGAAAAAGTAAATAGAAAGAAAAAAGAAAAAGAAAAGAATGAAAGAAATGAAAACGGAAACAAAGAAAGAAAACGAGTAAAAGAAATAGAAAGACAGAAAAAGAAAGAAAAAGAAAAAGTAAATAGAAAGAAAAATAGAAATAAAGAAAAACAAAAATAAAAGAAAAAAAATGAAAGAAAAATGAAAGAAAAAACAAGAAAGGAAATGAAAGAAAAAGGAATAAAGCACAGAGAGAGAGAGAGAGAGAGAGAGAGAGAGAGAGAGAGAGAGAGAAAATGAGAGACAAGAAAAGAGAAACAACGATTGGTAGGGATGAAGATAAAGAGAGGAACAAATTAAGTGATATATATATATATATATATATATAACGAATAACGAAAAGCCAGACAACCTACCTAGGTTTCACCTAAACGAATCGTCAGGGAAAGCTGGCCCGGACGATCCGTTTAGGTGAAACGTAGGTAGGTTGTCTGGCTCTCTAGGTATTCTTTATTTATTCCGTTCTACCTAAGTATTCAGCGCTTTTTTTGTTAGCTGATTGCTATTGTCGGGGTTTTTCCTTTGGGCCACGTCCTGACTCGATCTGAGCTCTTTTGTCTGATGTTCATGTACTTAGCTCTTTCTTTTTTAAAACCATTGTTTCCCTTCTTCGTAGATACGTGGAATCTTTTTAGACACGAGTATAGTTATTATTTCTTATATATATATATAGTTTAATACTTAGTTTTTGGTCCTAATAGGGTTAGACCAGTACACATTTGTAATAAAAAGTTTTCTATACAATTATATTGTAAAACTTTTGAATATTTTCCATTTTTAAACGAGCTATTTCGCTACCCAGGTTTCTATCATGAATGGTGTCTTCAGGCGATTTTTAATAACTGATTTTACTTTTTACCGTTTTTTTTAAAGAACGCTCTTGTAACGGTGTTTTATTTGAACGTTCATGTGGCATATATATATATATATATATATATATATACTCCTGATCAAAAATTTAAGATCACTTAAAAATCTTTAAAAAGAAATGTTTTTTTACAGATGGATTTTAAACTTCTCCCACTTAAGGTTACCAATACTACAATCTAAAAGGTTATGGAAACAAAAAGCTATATTCCAAACATTTTATTAAGAAATTTATATTTTTATAAAATGAGGCGATTTACGCATGATCAAAATTATAAGACTAGGGGTATAAATTGTTAGATCTATGGTAATTCCAATGTTTTTAGTTCAGTTAGAGATTAGCAATCATTGCGTAAAGGTGTTACCATGCCTAAAGCAAGCAAACTTACCAAAGTTGAGCGTTCTCGAATTCTAGAATTCCATAAGCAACGTTTGTCACAGCGGGTGATCGCAGCTAAGGTAAATCGCAGTAAAATTGTGATTTGCAACTTTCTAAAGAACAGTGAGAATTATGGAAAAGCAAAATCCTCTGGTAGGCCCCAAAAGATTTCTCCTGCATTAAGTAAGAGAATAAGACGGGTTGTTATGAAAGAGGGGTGACTTTCTTCTAGTCAAATTAAGGCAGTCACAGATGCTGATTGTATTCCCGTAACCATCAGACGACACTTATGACAAAAAGGCATGGTAAATAAAAAGTGTAAACAAATTCCTCGGCTGCTTCCACGTCACAAGGTGGACTGCTTAAAGTTTGGTTGTGAATACCAAACATGGGACGTTGAGAAGTGGAAGAAAGTCCTGTTTTCTGATGAGAAAAAATTCAATCTAGATGGTCCTGATGGCTTCCAACGATATTGGCATAAGAAAAATATGCCTCCTGAAATTTTCTTCACATGTCATAGTAGTGGAGGGTCCCTAATGGTATAGGGTGCCTTTTCTTACAGAGGAACGATGGAGCTCCAGGTGGTGCAGGGTTGTCAAACAGCGGCTGGTTATGTTAGCATGCTACAAAAAGCATCTTTGATTATGGAGGGCAATCGTTTGTGTGTAGATGGATGGTTATTTCAAAAGAATAATGCTGCAATCCACGCTGCAAGACAAACCTTGACTTTTCTACAAGAAATAGGAGTCCATCTCTTGGGACATCCTGCATGCTCACCAGACTTGAACCCAATTGAAAATGTTTGAGGATGGATGACAAGAGATGTTTATCGAAATGGCAAACAATATTCAACAAAAAATGAACTTCGTGAAGTCATCTTCAGAAGCTGGAGCAACATCCCCCGCACCTTAATGGAAACGCTTATTTCTAGCATGCCCGACAGAATTTTTGAAGTCATCAAAAGCAGTGGAGGTAGAACTCATTATTAAATTTGGTTGTTGAATGTTTTCATACACTTTTCATGCATTTTTTGTACAATTTAGTAGAATTTTTGTCTCTGGTGTTATAATTTTGATCATGTGTAAATCGCCTCATTTTATAAAAATATAAATTTCTAAATAAAATGTTTGGAATATAGCTTTTTGTTTCCATAACCTTTTAGATTATAGTATTGGTAACCTTAAGTGGGAGGAGTTTAAAATCTATCCGTAAAAAATATTTCTTTTTAAAGATGGTCTTAAAATTTTGATCAGAAGTGTGTATATACACACACACACACACACACACACACACACACACACACACACACACACACATATATATATATATATATATATATATATAAAACGAAGATTAACAAAATTGTTATAAACAATTTGAAAATTATTAATTATTATTCATTGATCAATTGGTGGCTTCCTCTATGAGGATAGGGATCGCAAGTTCGAATCCTGCCGAATGACACAGATTTTCGTAACAAAAATTTATCGTAAATTATCAGGTCGGTAGAAATAAATATATAATACTGTTTAAGTATAAACAGAATATCTACTTATATACGAGTATCGATCAAAAATAATGTTCAAACAAATCATTTCAAATTGTCGGTTGGTTATAACCAGTTTCGTTAATCTTCGTTAATTTCCGTAATATAAAACAGAATATCTACTTAAATACGAGTATGGATAAAAAATAATGTTCAAACAAATAATTATATATATATATATATATATATATATATATATATATAAGTTTATAAAGGAAAACTCAAAACGTCATATTAGTTATAAACTATAACTCATTTGAATGAGTTTAATTAGCCCATATCATCAGACCTTGCAATATTTCCTCCATCTGGTACAAAATTTCTGCCAGAATGAATATTTTCTTAAAGTGAAGTGTATATATGTGTGAGTATAAGAACGCTAGGACCCAAAAAGAAAAAAGAAATCAGTGGATATGCAAACTTAAGCAAAATCACATTGTAAGTATATGTGGTAATGTACACATATGTATACGTGGATAGAAGTTAGTATAAGTAGGTTGACCTAATGGGATCAAACAGACGCCAAAAGCCAAAGGAATTGTTTTTTTTCAGAGGTCAAACCTTTTCAAGACAGTCTGAACAACTTCAAATGGATACTACCCATATTTGGAACTGGACTCTATTTCTTTCTTCCCTCCCTCCCTTTCCTTTCTTCTCCTCTTTCCCCTTGTATTTATTGTCATTTATTTGTTTGTTTGTAATTTTATGTTTATTATTATTATTATTATTTTTATTTTTATTGTTATCCCTCTCTTCACTTACCGAGTTCGAATTCCAGTTGAATTCGTTGCATTCACTGACGCACAAATACCATTGGGAACGGTATTAATCCGTCTCTTCCCTCCAGTTAAATAACAGGGCATATTGGATTCTATAGCCTTGGCTGGCAACCAGTCTACCGTAGAAAGCAATGGCAAACTACTGCTGGATAATCTTCTGCCCAGTCAATGATGTCTCTTTCGAGACATGATCGCCCAAGCGTTTTTCACGTATGGCATTTAACTGACTGACTGAATATTACTTGGAAACATAATTAAAACTTCTACTGGGCAAAAAGTGGGGGATCGATTTCCTGTTGTTATGATGTAATAAACTGATCCCCCACTAATTATGCTTAATATAATGTAATATAATCTATCTCTTCTCCTTCCAGTTCCGGGTTAAATAATAGGAGAGATTGGATTCTATAGCCTTGGCTGGCAACCAATCTACCGTAGAAAGCAATGGCAAACTACTGTTGGATAATCTTCTGCCCAGTCAATGATGTCTCTTTCGAGACATGATCGCCTGAGTGTGTATCACGTATGGCACTTAACTGACTGAATTTCCGTTATGGTACAGTACGAATTTAAACGCAGTACTAGATTGGCCGTAAGGTTTCATGGCTAGATGTAACCGTAAGTTTTATGCTAATAGTTTCTTCCGTGGCATTTCTCGCTAGTGGAACTCTCTTCCGACTTCTTACTTTCCAATCAACTTTGATCTTCAAAAATTTAAATGCAATGACAAATGTCACCTTCTGTCTTTCTAATTGTTGTTCTTATATTGTTCCCTCTCCTTAATAGTTTTTTTTTTAAATTCCTTCTCACAGCAAACTATTGGGTCTTAATGACTTTTTTTTTCTTTCTTGGGGTGAAATGATGAAAATAAAGAAAATATAAACAAGTTCAATGTTGTTCGTTGTAATGAGTTTAACTACTTAAAGGATGTAGTTTTAATTAAAAGTGAAAGAAGAAAACAAAAGAAAGGCGTGTTAAAAGACTTTTTTTTTCTTTTAACATCAAGTTCCTGGGACATGTAACGAGGAAGGAGGGCTTGGAGAATCTGATACTCACATGTCAGATAGAGAGGCGAAAGGGACAGGAGAAAGCAACGCGTGATATACTTGAGGGGCTTGAGCAAGTGGATGGCAGAGCAGGGTTTGGGTGGGGTAAGGAGAAAGTATGTTAGGAGCCAAGAGCGATAAGATGTGGAAAGCCCTGATCGCATAGAAGAAGAATTCTGTCACACCCAGTAACCTTTTGCGTATCAGTGGCTTTTTCACAAGGCTTCAGTTTATTAATGAAGGAAAATGTAAAATCTAAGAGATCTTTTATGCGCTATGTGCTTTCAAGGCGAAATTGATTATGACTCTCCACAATTTCTTTCTTTTTCTCATTGCCATGTTTCATTTTCTCTGTTCAACCACCCATTCACCCAAACTACTTAAACGGGTAACACGCTGTTTCTCCCTGTTTCTTGTGCTTTCATTATATCCTTGTGCGCTTGAAATTCTCCAAGTCTTCTTTCCTCAATATATCTCCCAGAAATGGTACCTACCTTTTTCTGATTCTAAATACCAGTTTCCTTGTCATATTTTTTCCCTTAAAACTTCCTCCTAACTCACATGTTTTGTCCATGATATTCCCGAACATTCGTCTAAATAAACACATTACAGTAGGTTTCCTCTCCGCCTGTGAAGAATCAGTCCAGCTTTCATTGCCATATATGGGGATATGTTCACACTCCTTAAACAGCGCAGACTCCGCATTCCAGACGGCTACATTCAAAAAGACCTTCTGTATGGAGAGCTGGCTTCTGGAAGAAGACCCACTAGTCGATCAAAACTGCGGTATCGTGAAATCATAATTCTGCAAGTCCAAGGTTTTTTTGAAGTCTCACACTCGCTGTCAACACCCAGAATCCGGGTGTGCATCAGAGGTTTTTGATTCCCAAAAAGACGGCTTCAAATACTCCCCCTGCAGCCTGTTATGTAAATTCAAACCAGGCTTAATGGCGCACCTAAGACTCAAACATAAAACATGATGTTTTAAATACCAAACGAATCGGACCTTCATACGTTCAATTGACGGGAGACTCCGCCATATATATATATATATATATATATGTGTGTGTGTGTGTGTGTGTGTGTGTGTGAGAGAGAGAGGGGGGGGGGAGGGGGGGGGGCTACTGAACACCTTTCACATGAGAAGTATCCGAAGTATATTGGGAATCTCATGGCAAGACAAGGTGCCCAACACTGAGGTCCTGTATCACGCAAGTATGCCCACCAGTTCACCCGCCCTGAAACAGCGCAAACTCCGCTGGCTAGGCCGTGTCCAACGCATGCTAGACGGTCGCATTTCAAAAGACCTCCTGTATAGAGACCTATATTTAAGTGACTTGGTAGCAACAGACCAGAAGAGATATTCTAGTAATGGTGAAGGGTCCATGTATGCAACGCACCCCAAAAGACCTCCTGTATAGAGAGCTGGCCTCTGGAAGAAGACCCACTGGGCGACCACAACTGCGGAATCGTGACATTATAAAACGCAATATGAAAGCTGTGGGCATTAACACGGAGTCGTGGAAGAACGTAGCAGTCAACCGGACCAAAAGGAGAGGAACCCTGGCCCAACAACTTAAATCAAGGGAGGAGCAACTAACACAAGTTGCCATGGAGATGCGGGTTTGCAGGAAGCAAAATGACAGTCCCGACAAACCAGAAACCAAACATAAATACAGCCTCTGCAATAAAGACTGCCTCTCCCACATCGGTTTCTGCAGTCACAGACACCGATGCTCTAGCCAAGCCGACAACTAGGATGCTACCCATGGTCAACCCTGACCGACGGAGGCCCACCCACTAATGAGGATATATTGATATACTTAGCCGCTCAGCAAAAAACTTTCCATTTTCTTAATATTTTACTTTTTGGAAGGTATTTTTCGCTATTCCAATGATTCTTCGGATTTCAGTGCCATGTTTTTTCTGTCATACGTTAAAGCTTTATACTTTGATGATTTAGCCATCTCCAGTTTCTAGCCCGCATAGCCTGCTACTTTTGCTAATAACCATAGGTTATATCTTGTCATTGATAGTCGTTTCTTCCAACATTGATAAACTTGTTTAGGAGTCTGCAGTTTTCTTTCCGAGATTGTTCAAAGCTACGCACCCGAGTAAAACCAACTGTGCATTGTGCCCTCTGACCTGTTCGCAGGTCGCTCCAATTTGGCTTCCACCGGTCAATGTAGAGGCTATTTTAGAGAGTGGGACGGACGGGCGGGCGGACGGACGGACGGACGGACGGACGGACGGACGGATTAATTGAAATCACAGAATTTTACATATGGACAGATGTTGTATCCATCATCACGGTGTCATCTTCGTATTTCTGTTATTAGGAGTGTATACACTTCTTCTTCTTCTTCTTTGTGCCTTGTCCTTTCAGGACGTAGGCGATCATGGCCCTCCACGTCTCCCTATTCCTGGAGGCTCGAAGCACGCTGTCTCCTGTTACACCACCTAAACCCCGCTCTAGCCCATAAATCTAGAATATAAATGTATAGAAACTAGCATGGCCACAAAATGAGGGAGCAGTTTATTTATTGATTATAATATAGAATTGATCCCCCACTTTATATCTACATTATAATTGCTTATAAACAGTTGGCATATATCTTCTTCTTCTATGTGCCCTGTCCTTTCAGGACGTAGGCGATCATGGCCCTCCACGTCTCCCTATTCCTGGTGGCTCTTAGCACGCTTTCTCCTGCAACACCACGCAACACCCGTTCTGTCATCCACCTGATCAGGCCCTTCACATATGTTATCCGCTGCTTTCCCCTGTCTCTTTTCCCCTCTATCTGGCCTGTTAGTATCAGGTTCTCCAAGCCCTCCTTCCTAATTGCATGTCCCTGGAACTTTAGTTGTCTTTTCCTGATGCTCAATATTAATTTTCTTTTTGTTTAAATCCTTTCCTGCACCTCGTCATTGCTCACATGCTTAGTCCATGATAGCCAGAGTATCCTTCTGTAAAACCACATTTCAGCTGCTTCAAGTATTTCCTTAATCTTCGATGATATTGTCCAGCATTCACTGCCATATTGAAGAACTGACATCACATAGCAATCCAGTACTCTCTTCTTTGTTTCTAGTGAAAGTTTCCTGTCTCTTAATGCTTTACTCAACTTCTGGAACACATCCTTCGCCATGCCAATTCGCCTTCGGATCTCTGTGTTGCACCTTCCGTCTTCTGTTAGAACACTTCCCAGGTATTTAAATTTTTGTACCTGCTTGATTTTAGTACCCCCCCCCCCCCCAACCTGTATTTTGCATTTTGGGCTGCTATTTCAGCTGATGACCAGACCATGCGTTCGGTTTTATTTGTAGTTTTTTTTTTTGTCACACTCTTCAGCTACCTTCTGTGAGAGATCTTGTTGTTTCGTTGTGTATACACTAATATATCATAAATCCGGATAGGACATCCAGTTATCTATGGATTGCCTTGCAGTAGGGGGTAAATAACTCCGGTGAGAAGATGCTAGAGAAAGCAGACAGAAACACCTAGAATCGGTGGTTGTTAGCAAAAGAGACACGCCCCGGGCGCGAACTAAGACCCGGAGACACCGAAATCAAGCAAGTACGAAACAAATTAAATATTTAGGAGATGTTTTCACGTAGGTGTGCGTTGGGTGCAGTGGATATTGACTCGGAACGAGAAATCGGGGAGCCGATTTCGAATTCCAGTTGAATTCCTCGCATTCACTTACGCACAAATACCCTTGGGAAAGGTATTAATCCGTCTCTTCTCTCCAGTTATGGGTTAAATAATAGGACAGATTGGGTTTTATAGCCTTGGCTGGCAACCAGTCTACCACAGAAAGCAATGGCAACCTACTGCGGGATAATCTTCTGCGCTGTCAGTCATGTCTCTTTTGAGACATGATCGCCCAAAGCGCATATCACGTATGGCACTTAACTGACTGACTGTATATAATAGTTGGAAACATAATTAAAACTTCTACTAGGCATAAAGACGTGCTTCTTTACAGCGTTAAACCATCGTCAATTTGTCAGCAAGGTTGCAGCTAGATGTTACCAGTGTTACGTCCATGGAGAGATCGTACGCAGTGACAAGGTTTTTAATAGTATTCTGCCGTCTTCTAATGAGCATCTCGCTGGCTGCGTTGGTGCAAACCCTGGCCTTGCCTATCAAGGTGTCCGACACCCACTGGTATACGCATAAGGAGTCAGTCTGCAGATGCAACTTTTTTACCCTCCACTGGAGTTACAAATTAACTCCTTTTAGTACGGCGTCCAGTTCTGCCAGGTTGATGTGCGCAGCATCGTTCGTTAGTCGCAACCAGCATACATCCTCGATTGCCATTCCATCTCTCTCCAGTAGGACTCCAATTGCTAGGGAGCTTGCACCGACCCAGACATTCATTTCCTTTCTGGGCACGCACCAATTCCCTCTGGCAGGGTGGTTTTACTCTCGCTATGGTCTTCGTCACCATGCGAATGAGAAGCCTGTCGGTCGTCTCATCGTCCCATCTTTTGGTGAACGCGTTCGCCCGACGTTTTATGGTGCCTGCCACCACGAGAAGCCATCCGCATACCGACAGGTGCCCAACAAGCCTTCCACAGAGTGAAAAATAGCCCGTATTGTTAAGACATCGGGTATATCAGGAACTGCAGTCTCGCGTTTCCAATGCAAGGTTCCATGTTTCGCTCGAACATCCAGACCTAACACGCGGGCGACGTCTTTTAGCCGTTCCGGGTCTTTGCAGGTCAAGCCGAACTGTGCCAGTGTCACCCCTACGGACAGTGATGGCACGACATCGTTCACATAGATATCATCAATTTCTGCTGATGCCCCCCCCTTTTTAACTATATCTTCTTGAAACAAGACGACACTGATAATGGTTTTCATTATTTGTGGGGCTACGTTTAGGCCAAAGCCCAGTCTGGTTAGACAGTATCTTCTGCCGGCAAACATCACTGTCTGAAATGGCCACAATGATCCATTAACCCGCACTTGCAGATAGGCTTTTCTTAAATCCAGCGGGGAGACATTAGATCACTGCTGTTGTCATTCCCTCAATTTGCTGGCACAAACATCGACATCAGCCGTAAATGCGCCGACGTATTGGTTTAGCTCCCTGAAATCCATCACCGACCGCGCCTTGAATTTGCTCTGCTGCACAATCGCCATCAATGGGATCAGACCCTTAGGAGGACCAAGTTTTTTACTAGGATAAAGAATCAACCAGCCATCTTTAATCCATGCACGCAGCTCCTCTTCGTAAGCAGGTCGCAATTGGTTGGGTACATGGTATTCAGCTACGTAGTTTTGTAGCTTGACTGGTTCCCCGTCTGCCGTTCATTTCCACGAGGCGGTCCAGGTTTTCTGACGCTGGTAGAATTCAACACTGAAGTCAGGTTGGTCTATTTTTAGTACGGCACACACAGGGGCCACCTCCTTAAACTTCACGGTACCTGTTTGCGTGATGTGAACACCCCCTAAGGCTTTGTTGGCGTCATATCCTAGCAGCAGGTCAAAGTTCAATGGCTTCTCGGGCACCACCAGCGCTTCGATATCAGCGAAGTTCCCAGTGTCTGTGCGGATCCTCACCGCCCCAATCCCGTGACACGCACGTGTTTTACCGTTTATGGTGGTTACCTTGACGCTCCTCTTCTTCCATGTGCAGACACCATGGGAAATATGTAAATAAACACTGGTATGAACATCACCCAGCACCGGTTACAGAAATAGAAAATGTCACCATTCTATGAGATTACACCATCTACACAGACAGAAAAATTGAAGCAAATAGGCTGGACATTATTGTTAAAAACCAAAAAGAAAAAACTTGTCTAATAATTGATATGGCTTGTCCAGCGGATTGTAGCATAGCAACCAAGGAATTCGAAAAACTGTCAAAATATAAGACCTGGAAATTGAAATAAAAATAATGTGGAAATTGAAAACAAGAATCGTGCCAGTGATAGGTGCACTTGGAATGATAAAAAATGGAACAAAACAACACATTGAAAGAATCCCTGGAAACCCCGGTTTAAGAGATATACAAAAAATTGTCTTGTTAATTACAGCCCACACACTAAGGAGAACTTTGTTTATGTAACGCTAGGGATGTTAGGGGAGATAGAAAAAACATGAAATGGAGTCATAACAAACCACGAGCTACCTTAGGTCATCCTGCAGTCTTGGTAGGTAGTGCGACCATAGCAGAAATCGATCTATAATAATAATAAGGCTGATCTGGAAGAAAAACGTTGTTGGAGTTTGTGCTCAAATGAACAGAAGGAAAAATAAATTATTGGCATGGCGCAACGGTCGTGCGAACTAGCTAAGGAACTAACTAAACCTGGGTAGGATGAACAGAATTAAATAGTAGCATTAGCACTACTAATATTGCTACTACAACTAATACTACTACTAATAATAATAACTGTTCTGATGCTACACACTATGATCTTAACTGATTAGTGTTAATATGTTTTGGTGAATTAAAAATGGATTAGAGTAAATATTTTGTTCAGTATGAAAGATTTTGTTATCAGTTACCGCCCCCTTAACGAGCTGAACACGACACATCGGGGCTAACGTGCTGTGTATATCTTCATGAGCAGTAGTAGTATGGATACATAACAGTTGGGTGTTGAGAGGCATGATTTTTTGGTTTTTTAGTTTTGTAGTCATGTTGGTTGATCAAAGCCAAGGTGACTTGTGGGTTACAATTCGATACTTGGAAACATCCATAATCAGAGAACGTCTGAGTGAACTGGATTATTCAGATTGACGATATTTCTGTAATGAAGTGGTACCAATGATCAAATGATAAGACGAGGCTCGAGTTTTCATTAATGAACATTTATATGTTCAAACATTTCGTCAATTATTCTCGGCCAGCGTAGGCGTGAAGCGGTCAGTTAAGCCCCTGGTTCGATACGCTGACCTTTACATTCTGTGCAACGGCGTCGAGACTTCAGCAGCGATTGTTTAACAAAATCGTATATCACACGAATCTTTTTCACGCATTCACACAGGCTATGCAAATATGATGCCACGTGCTTGTGCATTTGTTAGTCGGAAGCATTGAAAGGTCAAACTTGCTCTGATTGGGTCTGGTGGGAAATTCGACTGCATTGTCTATTCTGGCATAGTACCACATTTCTAACTATCTGCAAGATTATAATGCTGTATTTATCAAAACTTGTCACTATATCGGGTACATCTGGTTGTTATGGATGTGTCTGGTATACCTTTATCAGACGAGATGTCATGATAGGTACACTGGCTAACCCAGAATCGCAATAATAATAATAATAATAATAATAATAATAATAATAATTTAGAGTCATCAGCTTGATTTGGAAAAAAAAGTTCCGGTAGATAAATAGAAGAGATTTCTAGTAGTTCATGCCTTAGGGAAACCCCAAAAACTGTATTCACAAATACAACTCAAACATTATGAAGAGCTTCATGTAATATGTGTGTGATCTTAGGTTTTTTACAAAAATGTTCAGGAGAAAACGTCAGGAAGCTATTTTTTACTTTAGGTTTTTGATTGGGACATGGAAGGAAATGCTTGTACAACAGCAACCCAAAGAAACAACAACAAAAACAACAACAACAATAATCGTAGTAATAGATTTTAGGATATATTTTTGGCTGTATTTGATCAAAGGGCCAAAATGAATCTAAGCACAAATAATAATAATAATATCCACTAATAAAAGAAGGCAGTAAATACAAACAAGATTTACCAATAGTAGATTCTGAAGAAAAGCCAAAACAGAAGCCAAGAACCAAATATTGCAGCAAAAAATATGAAAATGAAAGCTAAAGATAAAGCTCTTGAACAGATGAAACATCGTTGGCAAGACATAATTCTGCATGGCCAATATCCAGAACGTGCCAATAAATCCAACGTTGGTAAAGTTAATACTCATCGATGGTTACGTGCATCTGGATTAAAGTCTGAGACTGAAAGCTTTATTCTTGCAGTGCAAGACCAATGTCGTTTCACTAGGAACTTTCAGGCAAATATTATACATAATAATATTTTTTTTTTTTTTTTTTTAATCATTTCACCCCGAGCAAGGCAGAAACGCCACTGATGTGCAGGGGGTTACATAAGTGTAGAAAGATTAATTAGAAAAGAGTGAGGAGTACAAGCTAGTTAGAAAGGAACAATAGAAAACTGAGAAAGCAGGTGCAATGACAGGTACATGGGCGGAGAGAAAGGGAAGCTTATACAGGGGAGGGGAGAGAGAGCTAGAGGCCAGTGGTTAGTAGGTGAGTATTAACTTTGCTTTTAAATTTCTGGAGGTCGTAGCCGTCAGGAAAGCAAGAATACGGGAGTGAGTTCCACAGGCGGGAAGTGCGAGAGAGGAAGCTGCAGGAGTAGAATTGTCGTCTGCGTTTGGCTAACCTGACTGTGAATGGGTGGGACCCAGTTGCCAGTCTGGTTGAACGGGTAAACACCTGTTGAGGAGGCATCAGTGACTTAAGCTCATCCGAGCAGAAGCCATGAAAGTATTTATAGAAGAGACAGAGGGAGGCCACATTTCGACGATGGGAAAGTGGCTGCAGACGAGTCGCCAGATCAGTACCTATCACATTACAGACTCTCCTTTGGAGCTTGTCAAGAACACTGAGGAGAACGGCAGGGGCACCTGACCATAAATGGCAGCAGTACTCCATGCACGGACGGATGGTTGACTTGTATATATGCAGGATGGATTCAGGTGGAAAAAACATCCTGGATCGACATAGTGACCCAATCTTCTTAGCAGTAGATTTTGCTATGGATTCAATATAGTGCTTCCATTTGAGGTCTGAGGACAGGGTAAGTCCGAGGAGGCGTAGTGTATTACTCTCCGGGAGAATCATCTGGTCCATGCTTATGGGAGGCAGAAGAGGTTGCCTGTAATGGTTGACAGACAACAGCTTGGTCTTAGAGGAATTAAAGTTGACAAGCCACTTCTTGCCCCAGTTCACCACAGAGTGTAGATCCCGCTCAAGGTCAGCAGCGAGATTATGTCTGTCCGCCACGACAGGTTTCTTACTGGAGCGGGAGTATATTGTAGTGTCATCTGCGTAGATGCCTACTTGGGACCTGATCTCATCTGGGAGGTCGTTGATGAAAATAAGGAAGAGCGTTGGGCCCAGGATAGAGCCTTGTGGGACACCAGCATTCGTGCTGTAGGACGAAGAGGCACGCCCATTCAGAACGACCTTCATTTTGCGGTTATTTAAGAAAGATTGGATTAGGTCAAGCAGGCGACCGGTAATACCATAACCGCGTAGTTTGCATAGGAGGCCAGGGTGCCAAACCCTGTCGAAAGCCTTGGAGATATCCAGAGCAACCGCGCGAGCCTCGTCAGACTCATCAAGGGCCTGTAGCATGTACTCCGTTACAGTAGTTAGCAGGTCGGCTGTGGACCTGTCAAATCGGAATCCATATTGCCTGTCGGAGAACAGCTTGTGGGCGGTGAGATGATGAACTATTTCAGCATTTATTATAGCCTCGAACACTTTCCCGAATATTGGTAGGAGACTGATAGGGCGATAGTTGGATGGGTCCGAGGGTTCACCACAATTCTTAAAGACAGGAACGACTGAGGAGAATTTCCAGCATGCAGGAAAGCAGGAAGCAGAAAGGCAGTAGTTAAACAGTTTAGAGAGGACAGGGGAAAGTTCAGGGGCACACCTCTTAAGGACTATCACCGGGATTCCATCGTCTCCACACGCCTTATGGGGGTCGAGTTTTGAAATTACTCTGGATACTATTGTCGGGGTAATATACACGTCATGCAGTTTGGCCTCAGTTCTAATAGGGAAGTCGGGTGGGTGCACTCCGGACGAGTCGAGTGTGGAGTTGGATGAGAATCTGCGGGCAAAGCACTCAGCTTTCTCAGCAGATGACGTGAGAACGTCAAATCCATGGATTAAAGGAGGTATTGAGGATTTCCTATTGTTGAGCACTCGTTTACAAATCCTCCAATAGTCCTTGGAGCCGAACTTGCGGTCAGCTATGTGCTGTCGCATTCTCTCCGCAAACAACTGTTTGGCGTCATTTAGAGTTCTCTTGCACTCACTGCGAGCGGATGTGAACAGGCGCCTATTGTGATCAGTTGGCTGTCTCTGGAATAGATGGAAGTAATGGTTCCTGTGGGCAATGGCGGCTGAGCAGGCTGGAGAGAACCACGGAGGGGAATGAGGTTTTAAGCAATACTTCCTGGTGGGTATGAAGGCATCAATGCCAGCTTTCACCCATGACGAGACCTCAGAGGCACAGTCATCAACTGATAGGTCAAACACTTTTCCCCAAGGGACGTCGCAGAGGAAATCGCGAAAGGCTTCCCAGTCAGCTTTTTGGTAGAGGTAGGAGGTTCTATGAGTAGGGGGATCCTGGGGGGAGTGAGATTGGAAAGAAATACTGAGGGAGACTACAGCGTGGTCGGAGTTGCCGAGAGGGCAAAGCTGCGAGACTTGACAGGCGTCGGGCGCAGAGGTGAAACATATATCTAGCAGTGAGGAATGACCCGAGGGTGTGCTTGGGAAGCGAGTGGGGAAGTCCACCACTTGCGTAAGGGATTGGGAAATAGCAAAGTTCATGGCGTGAGTGCCCGCCGAATCAGTAACAGCGTTTTCAAGCCACTCAGAGTGATGGGCATTGAGGTCTCCAAATACAAATATGTGGGCAAATGGGTGATAGGTAATAGCCTTATCTATGTCGTCGGCAATGCTATCTAGTAGGGAGCAGTCAGGAGAGGAGGGAGAACGGTAAAGGAAGAATAGGTAGCTAACCGAACTGAGGAGAGACAAGCGGAGACATATGTATTGGTGGTCAGTAGATTCGAGTGAAGTCACCCTAGTTATGGGGAGGTGTTCGCTGACATAAACACCCAGCCCATGCATGTGGACAGTAGAATCCTTCCTTAAAAGGGGAAGATAACCAGGGATGAAGAGGTCAGAGGAGGGAATAGTTGAGTTGAGGTTAGTTTCGCAGAGCGCGAGGATGTCAGGGGACTTTTCATGCAGGAACGCTTCTACACTAGCAAAGTTAGTACGAATGCCTCGGATATTAGTGAAGGAGAGGTTAATGGGCTTAGGTGGTTTGGATTTAGCTGGTTTAGGGTCATTTCTGTTTTGTCATGTCATGTTTATGGTTTATAGAAAGGGACCTAGGGTAGAGGATACAGGCGGTCATTACCCACGATCTGAGCTGGGAGGGGGACTGGCTAGGGCTGCAACAAGGTGTGGCCTCGGGGTTGCCCACCGAAAGCGCTTGCAGGGACACCTATCCATGCGCGACATGGCACTACAAGAACCCCGATATTATACAACTGTTGATCAGAGCAGCCGCTCTTGACGCTACGCAAGAGTTAGGGCTCCTAACTACCAGTCGGAAGCAGCAACCAGGAAACTGCCAACCCGGTACCCTCACAGTGATGAGCCATTGCCACCAACCGGCCAGATCGCAGGAAACTCACGGAAGCACCAGTACCAAGGTCTGAAGAGAGAGAAGTGAAAACCGGAAACCACATCCTAAACAGGAAACAAGGAACGAGCCTCTACTCCAGTTCAATAGACGTGGGAGGAGTATAGACCGGGCGATAGTGTGACCTATCTACTCCTATTAAAAAAAAAAAAAAAAAAAAAAAAAAAAAAAATCGAACACGAACAATCCTTTGAAAAAAAAAAAAAAAAAAAACACAAACTTACAAAAGTGGAGTTTAACTAAGTTTTAACTTAGTTAAAGTCCAAATGAACTCAAAAAGAGGGGGAGAACAAAAACATAGATATATATAAAAACAAAAAAAAAAAAAAAAAAAAAAAAAAACAAACGGAAAATACCTCACAGTTTAACACAGGAAATTTGAATTAAGATTCATTCTTCAATTCTTGCTTTCCCAAATATCAAAGCGGAAGTCGGCCTGCTAGGTAAATTCCCATTCAAAGAACAACACGTGGCATGGAGCTGTAATGGCTGCTGATAACTTGGCCAAGTGGCCTTCGCATAACAGAATAAATATAAATTTCAAACTTTTTTCCTCCTAAATGAAGCATGAACTCCAAAAGGGGGGGGGGAGAACAAAAACATAGATATATATAAAAACAAAAAAAAAAAAAAAAAAAAAAAACGACGGAAAATACCTCACAGTTTAACACAGGAAATTTGAATTAAGATTCATTCTTCAATTCTTGCTTTTCCCAAATATCAAGCAGTCGGCCTGCTGATGAAAATTCCCATTCAAAGAACAACACGTGGCATGGAGCTGTAATGGCTGCTGATAGCTTGGCCAAAAGAAATGACTTCATAACAGAATAAATATAAATTTCAAACTTTTTTTTCCTCCTAAATGAAGCACTGGCTCAAAAAAGGGGGGAGAACAAAAACATAGATATATATAAAAACAAAAAAAAAAAAAAAAAAAAAAAACAAACGGAAAATACCTCACAGTTTAACACAGGAAATTTGAATTAAGATTCATTCTTCAATTCTTGCTTTTCCCAAATATCAAAGCAAGAGTCGGCCTGCTAGGTAAATTCCCATTCAAAGAACAACACGTGGCATGGAGCTGTAATGGCTGCTGATAACTTGGCCAAAGTAACTTCATAACAGAATAAATATAAATTTCAAACTTTTTTTTTCCTCCTAAATGAAGCATGAACTCCAAAAAAAGGGGGGAGAACAAAAACATAGATATATATAAAAACAAAAAAAAAAAAAAAAAAAACAAACGGAAAATACCTCACAGTTTAACACAGGAAATTTGAATTAAGATTCATTCTTCAATTCTTGCTTTTCCCAAATATCAAAGCAGTCGGCCTGCTAGGTAAATTCCCATTCAAAGAACAACACGTGGCATGGAGCTGTAATGGCTGTGATAACTTGGCCAAAGTAGCTTCGCATAACAGAATAAATATAAATTTCAAACTTTTTTTTTTTTCCTCCTAAATGAAGCATGAACTCAAAAAGGGGGAGAACAAAAACATAGATATATATAAAAACAAAAAAAAAAAAAAAAAAAAACAAACGGAAAATACCTCACAGTTTAACACAGGAAATTTGAATTAAGATTGCAACAATTCTTTTTCCCAAATATCAAAGCGAGACGGCCTGCTAGGTAAATTCCCATTCAAAGAACAACACGTGGCATGGAGCTGTAATGGCTGCTGATAACTTGGCCAAAGTAGCTTCGCATAACAGAATAAATATAAATTTCAAACTTTTTTTTTTTTTCCTCCTAAATGAAGCATGAACTCCAAAAGGGAGAACAAAAACATAGATATATATAAAAACAAAAAAAAAAAAAAAAAACAAACGGAAAATACCTCACAGTTAACACAGGAAATTTTGAATTAGGTTAATTTCTTTCCAATTCTTGCTTTTCCCAAATATCAAAGCGAGTCGGCCTGCTAGGTAAATTCCCATTCAAAGAACAACACGTGGCATGGAGCTGTAATGGCTGCTGATAACTTGGCCAAAGTAGCTTCGCATAACAGAATAAATATAAATTTCAAACTTTTTTTTCCTCCTAAATGAAGCATGAACTCCAAAAAAGGGGGGGAGAACAAAAACATAGATATATATAAAAACAAAAAAAAAAACAAACGGAAAATACCTCACAGTTTAACACAGGAAATTTGAATTAAGATTCATTCTTCAATTCTTGCTTTTCCCAAATATCAAGCGAGTCGGCCTACTAGGTAAATTCCCATTCAAAGAACAACACGTGGCATGGAGCTGTAATGGCTGCTGATAACTTGGCCAAAGTAGCTTCGCATAACAGAATAAATATAAATTTCAAACTTTTTTTTTTCCTCCTAAATGAAGCATGAACTCCAAAAAAGGGGGGGAGAACAAAAACATAGATATATAAAAACAAAAAAAAAAAAAAAAAAAAAAAAAACAAACGGAAAATACCTCACATTTTAACACAGGAAATTTGAATTAAGATTCATTCTTCAATTCTTGCTTTTCCCAAATATCAAAGCGAGTCGGCCTGCTAGGTAAATTCCCATTCAAAGAACAACACGTGGCATGGAGCTGTAATGGCTGCTGATAACTTGGCCAAAGTAGCTTCGCATAACAGAATAAATATAAATTTCAAACTTTTTTTTTTCCTCCTAAATGAAGCATGAACTCCAAAAAGGGGGGGGGAGAACAAAAACATAGATATATATAAAAACAAAAAAAAAAAAAAAAACAAACGGAAAATACCTCACAGTTTAACACAGGAAATTTGAATTAAGATTCATTCTTCAATTCTTGCTTTTCCCAAATATCAAAGCGAGTCGGCCTGCTAGGTAAATTCCCATTCAAAGAACAACACGTGGCATGGAGCTGTAATGGCTGCTGATAACTTGGCCAAAGTAGCTTCGCATAACAGAATAAATATAAATTTCAAACTTTTTTTTTTCCTCCTAAATGAAGCATGAACTCCAAAAAGGGGGGGGGGAGAACAAAAACATAGATATATATAAAAACAAAAAAAAAAAAAAAACAAACGGAAAATACCTCACAGTTTAACACAGGAAATTTGAATTAAGATTCATTCTTCAATTCTTGCTTTTCCCAAATATCAAAGCGAGTCGGCCTGCTAGGTAAATTCCCATTCAAAGAACAACACGTGGCATGGAGCTGTAATGGCTGCTGATGGATCCAAAATGCAGGTTTTGTGATAAACACCAAGAAACAATAGACCATCTAATCTCAGGTTGTTCTGTACTTGCCCCAAATGAATATAAAATCGTCACGATAGAGTGGGGCAATATTTTCATTGGACAATGTGAAAACACTATGAAAAATCTGTAAACAAACACTGGTATGAACATCACCCAGCACCGGTTACAGAAATAGAAAATGTCACCATTCTATGGGATTACACCATCTACACAGACAGAAAAACTGAAGCAAATAGGCTGGACATTATTGTTAAAAACAAAAAAGAAAAAAACTTTTCTATTAATTGATATGGCTTGTCCAGCGAATTGTAACATAACAACCAAGGAATTCGAAAAACTGTCAAAATATAAGACCTGGAAATTGAAATAGAAAAAAATGTGGAAATTGAAAACAAGAATCGTGCCAGTGATAGTAGGTGCACTTGAATGATAAAAAATGGAACAAAACAACACATTGTAAGAATCCCTGGAGACCCCGGCTTAAGAGATATGCAAAAAATTATCTTATTAAGTCCAGACCACACACTAAGTAAAACTTTGTATATGTAACACTAGGGATGTTAGGGGAGATAGAAAAAACATGAAATGGAGCCATAACACCACGCCACGACCTACCTTAGGTCTTCCCGCAGACTTGGTTGGTAGTGAGCCCATAGCAGAAACCGAAATATGATGAAAAATGACATAATAATAGAAATAAAAAAATGTGGAAATTGAAAACAAGAATAGTACCAGTCATAGTAGGTACGCTTGGAATGACGAAAAAGGAACAAAACAAAACATTGAAAGAATCACTGGAAGCCCTAGCTTAAGAGATATACAAAAATGTCTTGAGCCCACACACTATGAAGAATTTTGTCCATGTAACGCTAATGATGTTAAGAGAGTTAGAAAATCAAATGAAATGGACCCATAACAACGTAGCACTCTCTATCTTAGGTCATCCAACAGACTTGGTAGGTAAGGTGACCATATCAGAAATCGAATGATAAGGAAAATGACATAATAATAATAATAATAATAATAATAATAATAATAATAATAATAGATTTTAGAATAAATGTTTGTGTTTTCTAAATTTAATCAAAGGGCCAAAATGAATCTAGGCGCAAATAATAATAATAATAATAATGATGATTAATGATGGCCTTGCAAATTTTCCAGCTAGACCAATAACCGTATATTTAAAGAAATAAAAAATGAAATGGTCCTGTGAGGAGTACAAAGACATTATGACTGCATTCCATGAAGCGTTACACAAACCTCAGAAAAACATCACTCGCTAACCATATGATATTTTTCGAGAAAAGACTGAACAAAAAAATTAGAAAGTAGATTGACAAAAATAAACTAGCCAATGTAAGAAAGTATATCATGCGAAATAACCGATTGACAGCGGTTGAAATTAAAGAACTAAAAAAAATTGCAACCAGAATAGACGAATGAACAAAACATGAAATGGAACCGGAATCGAAAAAAAAAAAAAAATTAGTAACATCACACAAGGCACAGGTCATAATGAAGAAAACGAGATACACACAAATCACTGTGAAGATAATGCTGTAAGTTTAAAAGTGCTGGAAAGGTGTGATCTGAGTCACTTACAAGACGGCAATAAAACGAGTTCAAAACACATTGAACAGAATTATTTTATAGAAAATAGGGATATTATACAAGGCGCCAAGGAAGAAATTAAGAGCCATATAAGTCAGATACAAAATGGAGGAACGAGATCAACTCTCAAAATTACAACCAACAAAGCATAACCTCGAAACTATTAAGCTCTACAATGCAGCACTCAAATTAATCTGGATGAAGAAGACACTCATACAAATCTCAATGAAACAATATATGCATCAGCAATAGCAGCAACAAAAAAATTGAACATCAAATTGAAAACAAGGCAGTCTCGCAGATATGAAGAACTACATTGGAAAAGAAAAATAGAAAAAGAATTTGACAAAGTTAGAAATGAATTATCAGTACTCGATGAACTGACAAGAGAAATAAATGTAAAAACTAGAAAAGGCAGAAGAGTCGAAAGAAAATACAACATTAGAAATGAAAATGAAGTCCTATCAACTAAAGAAAAACTAAATCAAACAATACAATTGAAGGCTCGAAGAATAAGACGCTATGAGAAAAGATCAAAATTCTACAGTCAGAACAAAATCTTTAAATTGATGCAAAGAAATTTTACGGGGAAATAAGTAAAAAAAGTGACAGACACCACCAAAATGGAAGAAGTTATACAATTCTAGGAAAAAATATGGGTTTGCCCTAAAGAACATAACAAAGAAGCAGATTGGATTGTGCAAGAGATAGAACGGGCTGCAATCACAAAAGAGAATGTTAAATGTGCACTGAAAAAAAGCACACAACTTAAAATCTCTAAGTATAGATAAAATTCCTAACTTTTGGCTATATTATTTAAATACAGTACACAAAAGATTAGCCAAAGAACTTCAAAAAATGGTTAACGATCCCACTAAAATTCCTGCATGGATTACCAAAAGAATTACCTTTCTTCTACCCCAAAATAGTGACACAAATAACCCGAAAAACTACAGACCAATTGCATGTCTTCCCACAACATACAAACTATTAACATCTACTTTAACAAAAACAGACAATTTCTTCTTAGAAAGAAATGGCATACTCTCGCTAGAACAAAAAAGATGCAAACGTGGCCGTTAGTGATGTAAAGACTAATTAATTATTAACAGGATGATCTTGCAAAACTGCTACAATGCAAAGAAAAATCTTAGTACTGCCTGGATAGATTATCATAAGGTATTCGATAGTGTACCACAATCATGGATTTTAAAGACTTTAAATATATACAAGATATCACCCGTCATTATCAATTTCATCAAACAATGTATGTCGATATGGAAGACAACACTTTACCTCAGTCATATAACCTTATGTCTGGTGAAATAAACATCAATAGAAGAATATTGTCTATGTGATTCTTTGTCTCCCTTATTATTTTGTATATCACTAATAGTCAATTTAACAAGACAGAATATGTTTATAAAATAACTCGAAAGAAAATAAGCCATCTATTTTACATGGATGATTTAGAGTGAGAACGAACTTGAAGGTCTTCTGAAAACTGTAAAATGCTTCAGTGAAGACATTGGAATGAAATTCAATTTGGATAAATGTGCTAAAGCTACAGTTTTACGAGGATTGCTACAACAAACATCTTCAATTAGCTTAGACTCTGCTGTAACAATAAATGATAGAACTAAAACCCACAGTGTCCGAAAACACACAGAAACCGCTCCGGTCTCACCCATCACGTTGCCACAAACAACCTGAACAGACATTACAAAACAGCCCAGGTCCTTTACAAAACAATTCATTTTTGGCACATCTGCAATAAGAATTTCAAGTCACTTGCAGGCATCAAGAGTCATTATTGTTATCACGAGAAGGAAGTCTTAAGCATGTGAGTAAAGATTACGGAAAATGGACCTTTCTATCAGAAAAAAAAAAAAAAAATGGAGTATCAATAGTTAAAAGGGTGTTTTTTTCCATTGACATCGCTATCCTTTAAACTCCGGCAATTTTTGTTTATTTTAAAAGTGATGATTAGAATTGAAATAAAACCTGAACACATGATGAAAGTGAATTTATATTTTTTGTTTTTGAAAATTAAAAAAAACAAAACAACTCACACACTATTAAATTGCTTATTTGCAAGAATAACTTTATATTTACAATATTATAAAAACTCATACAATTAAAACTATTGTAATATTCATAATTTATAAGGAAATAAATATGAAAATAATTTCTTATTCATAAATTTATAAACATTTACTAAATTATTAAAACTAATGATAAGGAAATCGTAATTATTTACTTTTTTATTTAGTTTGAATCGATTGTTAATGAATATTTTGTTAACCATTTTAATAAAAAATATAAATAATGATTATTATTTTTGTTGTCACTTCTCAAGAAGAAAAAAATGTATAAATTCAATTTGATGCTTACATTTTATTAAAATTCTAGTCATCGTTTTTAAAAAATAAACATTACCAAAGACTAAACCCTTATTGTCCGGGTACTTGTCAAATTTATCTATTTTAAAGAGAGAAAGGTAATACTTAGATTTGAAGTCTTGTTTGAAAAGTTAAATGTCAGTTTAGATGGAAAGAAAGATGACGTTATTGATAAGAATAGTCAGTTCACCCATATATACATACATAATAGCTCTTATAAATACAGCATTTCATTATCCAAGTACTATTAGTCTTTAAAAGAAAAAGACAAAACACAAAGTTAAATGGAAAATCCTTACAAAGGCCCGAACTTGTAACTCCCTCCGTGCACCTTGCTACCTCTGCCTTGACGAAAATTTAGAAAAATTATTCTAAAGATAATGTTAAAAAAAAATTAAAAAACAAAATTAGAAATTATCAAATTTAGGGACAAGGTTAAACTGTTAAACCAGAGAAATGAGCTCACTGTTCATTAAAATCCGAGTTGTAATATTGAGAAATTATGGAAAATATTTTTACCTTCCTTTTTTGATGGATGGTTTTGTTCGAGTTGGACGTTCTAGTTGATCCTTGCTGGATGTCTCTTTCACTTTGTGTCATCATACTGATATTTGCCGGGCTTTCGACCCGGCATTGATCGGCGGGTTGTATGGTTGTTGGGTGTTCTGCCCAACATAGGTTGTTTTTTTGAGTCTGCTTACATATTCTTCAAATTAGAAGTTACTTTATTCTGATTGGTCCACACTGTCTATGCAACAATGCCTCTCTGATTAAGGGGGTTTGTCTTGTTTTTAACGTTTTAAAACCCTTCAACTGGAAATAAACTTCATCACTTGATAAGACAGAAGTAGTGTCGAATAAAAATAGCTACTTTGTAGTGATGTTATAAAATATTCATGTTATAATTTATGAATAAATACTATTGGCTCTACTTTTTATTGAGCACTTTTTAAAAAAAATAGTATTTATTTGGATACAAAATATTATTCCATCCATACCTACCCTATACTTGGATATATATATATATAGTTCTTAATATTTTTACTGTTAAGCTATCAAAAAACGTTTTTCTTTAAAGATTTATATTCTTTAATTTTTTAAATCAGGGTGACATTAAATGTCAGCGACAAAAAGATAAATTTTTCCAAAAATATCACTTAATCATTTTCGGAAAGTGAATTGTGTGACTTCGCGTCCTCCATAGTTTGCCGGTAATTTCAGCCAACCTAATGAATAATCACGATTGTTCCAATAATAACCAATAATATTTTGGCTTTGTATATAAATACTTGTTACAAAATGAAATCCTTTCACTTACTTTGATAAAGTCCCTCAGCGGACGAAACGCATCGGTTAAGTTTTCCTGTCATATTCTTTATAGATATGTAAATCCTGTTTAAAACTTTTGGATTATCCTCTCATTTTTACGGGTTACTTTTCTCTCCTATATAGGCGATTTTCAATAACTGATTTTATCTTTTACTGTTTTTTTAAAGAACGCTCGCGTAACGGTGAAATATTATGTGAGCGTTAGGTGAGCGTTCTGAAAAAATAGTAAACGGTAAAATCAGTTATTGAAAATCGCCTGAAGACACCACTCATGGTAGAAACCAAGGTCACGTAATAACTCGTTTACAAATGGAAAATATTCCAAGGTTCTACAATATAGTTGTATTGAACGCTTTACGAATGTCCATTGGTCTAATTTTATTATGACCAAAAACTAAGTAATTAAAAAATCAATATATATATATATATATATATATATATATATATATATATATATATATAAGAGAAAGATAACCCGTAAAAATAGAGGGTAATTTTTTTTATTTAATTAATATAAAATAATATAAATAGAGAGAGTCTCAAATATAGGACGAAACAGCCGTCTAGTGCTTCCTGCATTCTGCTGAGGTCGAATAAAAAGCTCGATGAATAATTATTCAAATCCTCCTACTACTTCTGTTCATATCTCTGTGCTTCAACCAGCTTAACATACTATGGATTTAGCGGCTTTTGTTGGAGAAGTCATATATATAGGCACAGTCCTACCGGTAAAGGAGCTCGGATGAGCTCCACCACGGAATTTGTGAACGGGTAGCGCTCCATCGATTTTAATTCGTCACCTCTTTGTCACCAGGGCCCGTGGTACAGTTGGTATAACATCAGCTTAATAACTAAAACTGTCTGGGTTCGATTCCTTGTAGTAGATGCGCATTGCTGAAGAATAAAAAATAAGCCCGTCTTTCAGGAGGGAACATACCTGAGGTCGAAAAATCTGCCATAGGAACAAACTCCTACACAAAGAATGAATCTTCAGGTCCCCACAACCAGGATAATCCTAATGATGGCCCTGAAAATTCTCCAGCTAGAGAATATTTAAAGAAAGAACAAATAAAATGGTCTCGTGAGGAGTACAAAGTCGTTATGACTGCATTTCATGAAGCGTTACTCAAATCTCAAAAAAACACCACTCGCGAAACATGACATTTGGGAAGAAAAAGTTGGACAAACAAATAAAAAGTACATTGACGAAAATGAATTAGCCAATGTACGAAGATACATCATGCGAAATAACCGATTGACAGAGGCTGAAATTAATGAGATAAAAAGAATTGCAACCAGAATAGACGAATCAACAAAATATGAAAAGGAATCGGAATCAGAAAGAAAAAGTAGTAACATCAAACAAGCCACAGGTCATAATGTAGAAACCGTGATACACACAAATCACTGTGAAGATAATGCTGTAAGTTTAGAAGTGCTGGAAATGTGTGATCTGAGTCAGTTACAAGACGACATTAAAACGAATTCAAAACATATTGAAAAGAATTATTTTACGGAAAACAAGAAAAGTATACAAGAAGCCAAGGAAGAAATCAAGAACCATATAAGTCAAATACAAAATATTGCAATGGAGGAACGAGAACAGCTCCCAAGATTACAGCCAACAAAGCATAATCTCGAAACTATTAAGCTCTACAATGCAGCACTCAAATTAATCTGAATGAAGAAGACACTCATACAAATCTCAATGAAGCAATATATGCATCAACAATAGCAGCAACAAAAAAAATTGAGCATCAAATTAAAAACAAGGCAGTCTCGCAGACATGAAAATCCACCTTGGAAAAGAAAAATGGAAAAAGAAATTGAACAACTTAAAATTGAACTATCAGTACACGATGAACTGACAAGAGGAATAAATGTAAGAACTAGAAAAGGCAGAAGAGTCGAAAGAAAATACAACATTAGAAATGAAAATGAAGTCCTATCAACTAAAGAAAAACTAAAGCAAACAATACAATTGAAGGCTCGAAGAATAAGACGCTATGAGAAAAGATCAAGATTCTACACACAAAACAAGATTTTTCAAACCGATGCAAATAAATTTTACGTGGAAATAGGTAAAAAAAAAGAATTGAAGTGACAGTCTCCCCCAAAATGAAAGAAGTTATACAGTTCGGGGAAAAGTATGGGTTTGCCCTAAAGAAGATAACAAAGAAGTAGATTGGATTGTGCAAGAGATAGAACGAATCAAAAATAAACCAGAACAGACATGGGCTGGAATCACAGAAGAGAATGTTAAATGTACACTGAAAAAAAGCACACAATTGGAAATTTCAAGGAATAGATAGAATTCCTAACTTTTAGCTATATTATTTAAATACAGCACATAAAAAACTAGCCAAAGAACTTCAAGAAATGGTTGATGATCCCACTAAAATTTCTGCATGGATGACCAAAGGAATTACATTTCTTTTACCCTAGAATAGTGACACAAACAACCTGAAAAACTAGAGACCAATTACATGCCTTCCGACAACATACAAACTATTAACATCTATTTTAACAAAACAGACATATTTATTCTTGGAAAGAAATGGCATATTACCGCTTGAACAAAAAGGGTGCAAACGTGGCTGTTACGGATGTAAAGACAAATTGCTTATTAACAGAATGATCCTGGAAAACTGCTACAATGCAAAGAAAAATCTTAGTACTGCCTGGATAGATTATCGTAAGGCATTCGATAATGTACCATATTCCTGGATCTTAAAGACTTTAATTATATACAAAAAAACACCCGTCATCATCAATTTCATCAAACAATGCATGTCGATATGGAAAACAACCCTTTACCTCAATCATATAGATGGAACCTATAAGTCTGGTGAAATAAACATCCAAAGAGGTATATTTCAAGGTGACTCTTTGTCTCCCTTACTATTCTGCATAGCATTAATAGCACTAACCAGCCAACTTAACAAGACAGACTGTGGTTATAAAATAGCTCAAAAGAAAACAAGCCATCTATTTTACATGGATGACTTAAAGTTGTATGCTAAGAATGATAATGAGCTGGAAGTTCTTCTGCAAACTGTAAAATGCTTCAGCGAAGACATTGGAATGAAATTCAATTTGAATAAATGTGCTAAAGCTCCAGTTTTACGTGGATCAATACAACAAACATCTTCAATTAGCTTAGACCCTGCTGTAACAATAAAAGATTTAAAGCCAGAAGAAGCTTATAAATGCATAGGTGTAAATGAGAGTGAAAAAATTCGCCATAACAAATGAAAGAAATAGTGCGTAAAGAGTACTATAGAAGGCTACGACTGATATTAACAACTTAATTGAATTCTCAGAACAGAATTATGGCCATTAATAGCCTTGCAATACCAGTTGTCCAATATAGTTTCAACATCTTAAACTGGACTCTAAACAACATCAGACGAATGGATTCTAAAACAAGATATCTTCTTTCTTAGCATAAGATGCATCATCCAAAGGCTGATGTAGACCGTCTATACATACCCCGTAAAGAAGGTGGAAGAGGTCTTATTCAGCTAGAATTGTCATACAAGACAACAACTATTTGCTTACTAATATACATAGAAACCACAAAGGACTGGATGATACAATTAGTGAAACAACATGAAAACAGAAAGAAAAAATATTCAATAATAAAAGAAGGCAGTAAATACAAACAAGATTTACAGTTAGTAGATTCTGTAGAAAAGCAAAACAGAAGCCAAGAACCAACTATTGTGGCAAAGAATATGAAAATGAAAGCCAAATGTAAAGCTCTTGAACAGATGAAACAATGCTGGCAAGACAAACCTCTGCATGGCCAATATCCAGAACGTGCCAATAAATCCAACGTTGGTAAAGTTAATACCCACCGATGGTTACGTGCATCTGGATTAAATTCTGAGACTGAAGGCTTTATTCTTGCAGCGCAAGAGCAATGTCTTTTCACTAGAAACTTTCAGGCAAATATGCATAATAATGTGGATGCAAAATGCAGATTCTGTGATAAACACGAAGAAACAATAGACCATCTAAACTCAGATTGTTCTGTACTTGCCCCAAATGAACATAAAAATCGTCACGACAGAGGGGGCAATATTTACATTGGACAATGTGCAAACACTATGGAAAATATGTAAACAAACACTGGTATGAACATCACCCAGCACCGGTTACAGAAATAGAAAATGTCACCATTCTATGGGATTACACCATCTACACAGACAGAAAAACTGAAGCAAATAGGCTGGACATTATTGTTACAAACCAGAAAGAAAAAACTTGTCTATTAATTGATATGGCTTGTCCAGCGGATTGTAGCATAGCAACTAAGGAATTCGAAAAACTCTTAAAATATAAAGACCTGGAGATTGAAATAAAAAAATGTGGAAATTGAAAACAAGAGTTGTGCCAGTGATAGTAGGTACACTTGAATGATAAAAAATGGAACAAAACAACACATTGAAAGAATCCCTGGAAACCCCAGCTTAAGAGATATACAAAAAATTGTTTTATTAAGTACAGCCCACACGCTAAGGAGAACTTTGTCTATGTAACGCCAGGGATGATAGGGGAGATAGAAAAAACAAGCACTAAACAACCACAACCTGCCTTAGGTTTTTCCGCAGACTTGGTAGGTAGTGCGATCACAGCAGATTATGATGAAAAATGAAATAATTATAAAAATAATAATATTGAAGTTAAACCATTGCTTCATGAAGTTTACTTACAATTTTTGCAACTTTTGCCTAATCTACCTTCCTGGCTCATGGGACTTAGGACTGGCAAATTTTAAATTTTAGATAAACAACTCTTTAAGAATGGAACCAATAAAGTTTGACAATGTAATATTTTTGGTGTGTGTTTATAGTTGTTAATATTTTTACTGTTAAGCTATCAAAGAACCTTTTTCCTGAAAGATTGATCTCCTTTTTTAAAAAAATTATGGTGACATTAAATGTCAGTCAGTCAGTTAAGTGCCATACGTGAAACACGCTTGGGCGATCATGTCCCGAAAGACACATGACTGATTGGGCAGAAGATTATCCTGCAGTAGGTTGTCATTGCTTTCTGCGGTAGACTGGTTGCCAGCCAAGGCTATAGAACCCAATCTGTCCTGCTATTTAACCCATAACTGGAGGGAAGGGACGGATTAATACCTTTCCCAAATGTATTTGTGCGTAAGTGAATGCAAGGTATTCAGCTGGAATTCGAACTCGGCTCCCCGATTTCTCGTTCTGAGCCGATATCCACTGCAGTACAACGCACATTAAATGTCAGAGAGACAAAAAGATGATTTTTAAATTATTTTTTCCAAAAAATCACTCACTCATTTTCGATTTATCAGACAGTGAATTGTGTCACTTCTCGTCCTCCATAGCTTGCCTGTCTTTTCAGCCAACCTAATGAATATTCACGAGTGTTCGTAAACTTAACCAATAATATTTTGCCATTGTATTATACTTGTTACATAATGAACGCCTTTCACTTGCTTTGATAAAGTCTCCTCAGAAGACAAAACGAATCGGTTAAGTTTTCCTGTCATATTCTTTTTGTATATATATATATATATATATATACATATACATATATTAGTCATCCACGTACAAGCCTGTTTCGTTGTATTACAGCTCGTTAATGGGGCTAGACTCATCCACTAGCTTCTAGCCAGGATCGAAACCAGACCGATTTCGTGTCAGTGGGAGTCGCGACCCCCTAAGCCATAGGCGCATGGAATCAGAGAAGGGAAATTTTAACGTGTTGTATATAAGCAGTGTATACACACGCCAGTCACCGAAAGAAGTCTATTCATTTGAAGAGTAACACATATATCGCAGAAAGGGAAACATGTTTTTAAAACATTTCTTCTCTAGAGAGCTCAACTGTAATGAGAACATAATATATTAGTAATCCACATACAAGCCTGTTTCGCTGCATCACAGCTCATCAGTGTGGCTAGACACATCCGCTTGCTTCTGGCCGGGATCGAAATCCGACCGATTTGGTGTCAGTCTGAGTCGCTACCCTCTAAGCCATAAACGCATGGAACCAGAAAAGGGAAATTTTAACGTCTTGTATATAAGCAGTGGATACACACGCCAGTCACCGAAAGAGCTCAATTCATTTGAAGTATATATATATATATATATATATATATACACACACACACACACACACACACACACACACACACACACATATATATATATATATATATATATATACACACACGCACACTCACACACACATACAAACACACATATACTATATATGTATATATATATATATATTAATGCAGGTTTCATTGAATAATATAGACAAGTTCTGTCTATTAATTTTGTGTAGGATCCGTTCATACCGTCTGATATACTTGATGGTGATATCGTTGAAAGACAACAAAAAATCACAGTAATTGTTGATTTTTTTATCGGGTCTAAGCTTTCGGCTCACATAAGCCATTATCAAAGAGTAAATATTAACACACAGTAAACATAGAACATTTAAGCTATTAACATATATATTCCGTCATTTAAAACAACACGGTTATCAACGCACACTTCTGAGAAAAACGCTCGTTGATAACACGTACATACTCAAACAAGAAAATAATAAACAGAAACTAAAAATCCTCGAAGCAATCTACATTAAACAATTTAAACCTAGTTTGAATACAATCAATTTTGATATTTCCAATAACGTACTCAAATGCCTGTAATCAGATCAGGGACCACAACGCCACTATTTTGTCACTGTCTTCGGCCATCCGCCACGGTCGGGATGGACTTATATTTTCAATTTAATTCTCTTTATTGCTAATAGCTTAAATATTCTATCTTTACTGTGTGTTAATATTTACTCTTTGATAATGGCTTATGTGAGCCGAAAGCTTAGACCCGATAAAAAAATCAACAATTACTGTGATTTTTTGTTGTCTTTCAACGACATCACCATCAAGTATATCAGACGGTATGAACGGATACTACACAAAATTAATAGACAAAACTTGTCTATATTATTCAATGAAACCTGCATTAATGAAGAAATGCTGCCAAAATACACACAATATATATATATATATATATATATATATATATATATATATATATATATATTACATATAAAAATTCAAATTTTTCTTATTTAGGATAGCCATTCGACAGATATTTTTAACCACCCATCTAATCAGCGTGTTTAGTCTTACTGACGAGAGAAGTGGTTAAAATACCTGTTGAAATGGCCATCCTAAATAAGAAAATTTGAATTGTTATATGTAATAATTATTGACCCTGTTAATAAATAAACACATTTAATACATTGATCCTCCTTGGTGCTTTAGTGTTAATATCTCATATTAATAGGATCCTTTGAGATTTACCACCAAACAGTTTTTTTTCTGATTTATCACCAATATATATATATATATATATATATATATATATATATATATATATATATATATATATAATCATATCGCCCCAAGCTTTACTATCACTGTTTTGAAGGGAGTTTACATAGGAGGGAAGTTATGAGAATTAGTGACAGGTTATGACGGGGTGTCAGGAAGTGAGTAAGAGAAGGATGAGAATACTGATGAAAGTGGAGTGGACGGAGAAAGGAGCATGAGAGAGAGGATGCAGGTTAGTGAGATAGGATATGACTATTGACTTTACATTTAAATTCTTGGAGATTGTAGCTGTCGGGGAAGCAAGTAAACGGAAGGAAATTCCAGAGGCGGGAAAAGAAGCTGTCGAGTAGAATTTGCAAATACATTTTATTGGTTTCACAGTAAAAGGGTGGGACCTAGTTGCTAATCTTGTGGCTCTCGTAAATTCATATATAGGGGGCACCAGTGAGCTAAAGTTAATCGGATCAGAAGCCGTGAATATATATATATATATATATATATATATATATAGAGAGAGAGAGAGAGAGAGAGAGAGAGTGTGTGTGTGTGTGTGTGTGTGTGTGTGTGTGCGCGCATGTGTGCTGGGGTGTAAAAGGTTTTTTCATATTTGCTGTTTTCATTCGGTTCATCACCGCTTCTAAAAATATCGAAAATCTTTTTTAACAAATAGCTGTAAGTTTTTGTTTCATTTTTGTAAAAAGTAAACAACAAAGATATTTTTTAAATCTTTCCTTCTCAAAATATCCAAATGCCTAAATGTTTTATTTCCTGTAAAAAGAAACTTTCGGACGTACCTCCGAAAAGAATTTCGAAGTGTCTTCCTGTTGTTGACTCCAGGTATTTCCATGGGGAAAGAGTAATTTCGGAAATAAGAGAATGGACCATTTTTTTTTTTATTTAATCTTTTAGCAGAAACATTTCAAGTCAAGTTAATGCTCACGAAAAAAACTGGTTTTCGATTTATTGTAAGGTTCAGACGTTAGTTCACGGTCGATTTTACAAGAACACAAATGTAACGAACACATAAAAAGAATCGTGAAAAAATTTACCATTGTGTATTTTGGAATGAACTCGACACAACAAGCAAATTAAAATGGCGAAGAATGAAAACTCGCGTAATGAGTAAAAAAAAAAGAAAAAAAAGAAAAAATGCATTTATAAAGGAAAAAACGGAAAAAATTTAAAAGAATTAAGAATAATAAAAAGAAAGTGGGTGAAAGAAATTAAATGAAAGAAAAATAAAAATGAATAAAAAAAACAATTGCAAATAATAAAAAGAAGAATAAAAAAGCAGAAAAGATAAGGAAAGAAGAAAAAATTGAAAGAAAAAGAAAGAACAACAAGAATAAAGACAATAGAAAAAAGAATGAATGAAATGAAAAGAAAGAAAAAAGTTAACAGAAGAGAATGAAACGAGAGGGAGAAAGAGAAAGAGAGGTTGGACAAAAGAAAAATAGGAACAAATTAAATAAATAAATAAATAAGGGAAGAAAAAAAAAGATAGAAAGAAAGAAAGAAAAAAAGAAAGAAAGTATTGGAAAAGAAAGAGGCAAAAGCAAGGAAGATGACAGAAAGAAAGAAAGAAAGAAAGAAAGAAAGTATTGGAAAAGAAAGAGGCAAAAGCAAAAAAGATGACAGAGTGAAAAAAGAGAAAAAAGAAAGAAAAACAAAAAAGAAAACGAGAGAAAAAGAAAAAAAAGAAAGCAAGCAAGCAAGAAAGATAGTGTACCAAAAAAAAAAAAAGAAAAAAAAAAGAGGACGAGAGAAATAAAGGAAAAAAAAAAGAAAAAAAAGAGAAATTATTAAAAAATGAAATAGCAAAAGCAAAGATGAACGCAAGCAAACAAAACGGAAAGAAAATACGCTAAAAAAAAAAAAAAAAAAAAAAAGAGGGAGAAGAAAGAAAAAAGAAAGAAAAAAAGAAAAACAGAAAGAAAGAATGATTAACCACAGAATAAAGAAGAAAAAAAAAAAGAAAAATTGAGCAGAATAGAGGAAAAGGAGAATAAGTCGTTCTTTACCACCCCACAATGGCAGACAGTGACGGTGGTGCTGATAATAGTAGGAGGCAGAGTAGACTAGGGAAATATAAAAAGCAAATGGGAGGCAAAGAGTGATGAGAAACTATCCGCACCCAGCCCAAACGCAAATATTGCTACTCAAGTGTATCACAGCTTCCAAACAGGCGAACGGACTGACCGCAACCATCAGGGAGGTATGAAAGTCTTCACTCGACTACTTAGAGTCTCACAATCTTCTCCATAAGTGACGCTCCATTTACCAACCACCCAAAATGTAACGTCTTATATGGTTTTGAAGCTGACGTTGAGGCGTCTTTGATGTGGGTTGAGCCTTACAAAGGCTGGTGCATGAAGGTCAAAAGATAGCTAAAGGGGGCGGGTCAGTAAGGAAGGGAATCATACCGGTTGGGGGTGGATGAAGAGGATTTTTCATGTGTTGAGCAGATGCCCCAGCTTCTTATACACAACCGTTTACCCAAGTAGAAAAGGTATTCGACGTAGGGAGTAGGGGGGATAGAATAATCGCAAAGAACAAGTAAGAACGATAAGTAAGGGCGGTGCTCTTTACTTTAAATTGTTTAACAACCGGAACGCTGATAGTCTGAAACGGGTGTAGGTGTGTGTCTACACACGGATAGATGCAAGCATCTGTACACTCAGCCACACACATTTTACCTATAGAAATATATGCGAACATTTCATAAGTCATAATACGAGAATTCGAGACATTCTGAGACGATGAATTTTTTGCTTACTGTATATATTATTTGGACTCGTGTCAAAAATAAAGTTATCTTGAGCAAGTTTTGGCCGATACCTTCTTCAGCCTTCGACAGATAACTGTTTTTTTCTAATTCCATTAACACTAACACATAACATACGATTCGGTGATTCATAATTCGGGAAAACAGAAAAAGATTCCAATCAAGTTCTCCCTACAGGGTCAGTCAGTCAGTTAAGTGCCATGCGTGATACACGCTTTGGGCGATCATGTCTCGAAAGAGACATGACTGACTGGGCAGAACATTATCCCGCAGTAGGTTGCCATTGCTTTCTGCGGTAGACTGGTTGCCATCCAAGGCTATAGAACCCAATCTGTCCTATTATTTGACCCATAACTGGAGGGAAGAGACGGATTAATACCTTTCCCAAGGGTATTTGCGCGTAAGTGAATGCAAGGAATTCAACTGGAATTCGAACTCGGTTACCCGATTTATCGTTCCGAGATTGTCGTAACATAGTCTTCCAAATTATTAATTACTCACTCGACACACACACACACATGCATGTATATATAAACACACATGTATATACATATACATATATATTACGGAATTATACAGAAATTAACGAAACTAGCATTAGCCAACATAACTGAATTTTATATATTTTAACAGTATTATTTTTTTATTGGATACTTTTAATACATACATATATATATATATATATATATATATATATATATATATATATATACAGAGAGAGAGAGAGATTATTTATTTACTTTGTTTTTGGTCGTAATAAAATTAGACTAGTACACATTTGCATTAAAAAGGATTCAATACAATTATGTTGTAGAACTTTTGAATATTCTTCATTTGTAAACGAGTTATTACGTGACATAGGTTTCTACCATGTGGTGTCTTCAGGCGATTTGCAAATATATATATATATATATATATATATATATATATTAGCAGTATAGCCCGGCGTTGCTCGGGTGTAATGAAAGCTTTAAAATTAATCCATGGTCCTGGAGCTCAGACTCTCTGGACGTTGGCATGGAAGACTAAAAAGCAATAGTTGTTTCCAGTTAAAGTGAAACCGTAGAATGAAAGAAAAATGAATGGTTGTAAGTCAAATTTTGATTTCCTGGTATCGATAAAAAAATAAGATTTTTCGTCGTAAACTGAATTTTGAAGGCTAAATAAGTCGTCTGAGTAAATGGTATCATGGCTGAGACTAAGAACTACAATTATACCTACTTAGAGCCAAACCCGAAGCAAAAACTAAAATAAAAGGGCTGAAAAAATACAGACATACAGGCAGATAAACAGACACACACACAAACATCTTGTTTTTTATATATATATAAAATCGTAAGAACTGCAACCTTGAAACTTCTGAATATCGTTTTTAATACAAAAGTGCACTGGTTTAACTTTATTATGACCAAAAACTAAGTATTAAACAATCAATGAACTTTTGTATTAAAAAGTGATCAATACAATTATATTGTAGAACTTTTGAATATTTTGCATTTGTAAATAAGTTATTACGTGACCTAGGTTTCTACCATGAGTAGTGTCTTCAGGCGATCTTTAATAACTGATTTTACCTTTTACCGTTTTTTTAAGAACGCTCTTGTAACGGTGTTTTATTTGAACGTTTACGTGACATATATATATATATATATATATATATATATATATATAACGAAGATTAACGAAATTGTTATAAACAATTTGAAAATTATTAATTATTATTCACTGATTTTACCGTTTACCGCTTTTCTTTTTAAGAACTCTCACGTAACGGTGTTTTTTTTTTTGGTTTAGCGCTCACGTGGCAGGGAATTTTCGAACGCGCAATATTTAAAATTAAAACGAATTATGGCGTTTTCATCCATGATTGTATGAACCTAAGAGGTATTTCTTAGTATGGTTACACTTAGTCAAAATTTCCGTTCTTTCATTCAACATTGCGCGTTCAAAAATTCCCTGCCAAGTGTGCGCTCAAATAAAAAAAAAAAAAAAGAACACCCTTACGTGAGCGTTCTTAAAGTAAACGGTAAACGGTAAAATCATTTATTTAAAAATTGCCTGTAGACACCACTCATGGTAGAAACGAGTAATAACTCGTTTACAAATGGAATATATATATATATATATATATATATATATATTATGTTTAATCATGAGCCGTCGTATTTTGGCTTTAATTTCAGTTGAAAATAAAGACAAAAATTCTCCAAAATTTGTATAATATTTTATTAATTTGCTTCTAAGCTTTCGGCTCACATGATCCATCTTCAGAGAGGTTATTTAGACGGTAATACAATAACATCCACCATCACCGACGATTTTATTTTGTGTTGACATAAAACTCCGCTAGGCAACGGCAATAGTTACCAAAAATAACAAACGCAGTTCGCAAATTTGCAATGCGGTTCTATGACGTTACACCGCATGATAGCGCAAAATGACAACAGAACCATGTATTTAAATGCAATGTGATGTGTTATGTCCGGATTTAAAGGTGATTTTATTAAGTGTTGGTTGTTTAGATTTGATGTAAATGGCCTCCAATATCTGAAGGTTCCTCTTACTATGTGTATGAGTAAGGATCACCGTATTGTTGACCAAGATCTATCTGATCTACATGTTTATGTTTTTCAGAGAAATGTTGTTTAATTGTACTCTGATCAGAAAGATGACATGTAAGTCTACGGGAGAGCGTGGTTGTAGTAAAACCAATATATGTACTGGGATTTTTATTAGTATCAGATATGCAATCTCTAAATGGGCATGTAAATTGGTACACTACATTGGTTTTTTGTAGAGAATTTAGTTTAGTGCATGTAGGGTTATTAGAGACTATGAGGTCAATTGTTTTGAATTTTTTATTATATATAAAATGTTTTTAATTATATAAAGTAAAGTAAATTTTAATTACATTGAGCTCTCCTCCTGTATCATTTTTTAATATTAAAATTTTTAACATTAATTAGGATCAGGTTCTTGGGATTTACCTTCCTACTTTCCCGTTTTGGATTAAAGTATTTTCATAATAATAATAATAATAATAATAATAATAATAATAATAATAATAATATATATATATATATATATATATATATATATATATATATATATATATAAAGTAAGAGATCTGTTTTTAAACCGACATTATTATCGAACGATGTTATTAGTGGATACTCGTATTAGAAATAGACGCCACATTTTCATTTTAAACAGTGCATAATACGTCTATCGGCCTGCATATGAGAGAAATAAAAGCGAGACGTCTATTTAAAATACAAGTATCCATTATAATAAAATTTGAAGTAATGAAAATACAAGCACACAAATTCAGGCATATTTTTTTGTTGTTTTTTTTTAAACATTTCACTCCGAGCAAGGCGGAAACGCCACTGATGTGCAGGGGACTACATAAATGTAAAAAGATTAATTAGAAAAGAGTGAGGAGTACAAACTAGTTAGAAAGGAACAATAGAAAGCTGAGAAAGCAGGTGCGATGACAGATACATAGGTGGAGAGAAAGAGAAGGTTATACAGGGGTGGGGAGAGAGCTAGAGTCCAGTGGTTAGTAGATGAGTATTGACTTTGCATTTAAATTTCTGGAGGTTGTAGCCGTCAGGAGCAAGAATACGGGAGCGAGTTCCACAGGCGGGAAGTGCGAGAGAAGAAGCTGCAGGAGTAGAACTGCCGTCTACATTTGGCTAACCTGACTGTGAATGGGTGGGACCCAGTTTCCAGTCTGGTTGCACGAGTAAACACCTGTTGAGGAGGCATCAGTGACTTAAGTTCGCCTGAGCAGAAGCCATGAAAATATTTATAGAACAGACAAAGGGAGGCCACATTTCGACGATGGGGAAGTGGCTGCAGTCGAGCCGCCAGATCAGTACCTATCACATTACAGACTCTCCTTTGGAGCCTGTCAAGAAAACTGAGGAGAACGGCAGGAGCACCTGACCATAAATGGCAACAGTACTCCATGCACGGACGGATGGTTGACTTGTATATATGCAGGATGGATTCAGGTGGAAAAAACATCCTGGATCGACATAGTGACCCAACCTTCTAATGTCAATTTTCTATAAACAGAGCCAAAATCAGGGGCTAACATTAAGGATGGAACACACTACTCAAATATAATAATTCTAGCAAGAAAAGCTTGTGAATCATTACAAGTTGAGGGGCCCTCATAAACATATATATACGCATGATAAATGTATAGCTTTAAGGTTTAAGGTATGCCCTATCAGCCTTCTTCCGATCTTTGGCAAAGTGTTCGAAGCCATTATCAACGCCGAGGTGGTTCAGCATCTCACAGCACACAGGCTCCTCTCGGACAAGCAATATGGTTTCCGCTTCACTAGGTCTACTGCTGATATGCTAACGACCATCACCGAGTACATATACCAGGCACTCGACAGGAATGGCGAAGCTCGAACCGTTGCATTGGATATATCTAAGGCGTTCGACAGAGTTTGGCATGCTGGCCTTCTATGTAAACTGCGGAGCTATGGTATAACTGGACATTTGTTTGAACTAATCCAGTCATTCCTCTCTAACAGCACAATGAAAGTGGTATTAAACGGACATGCCTCTCAGAACTACCATACAAACGCAGGTGTCCCCCAAGGCTCCATCTTAGGTCCTACACTCTTCCTGATATATATTAATGATCTCCCTGATTCCATAAGAACCCAAATAGGTTTGTACGCCGATGACACCACAGTTTACTCTCGCCTCCAACAAAAATCTGGTGTAGGCGTCAAAGCTAAACTTGCAGCCGAGATTGAAAAAGACCTCCAATCCATATTGGACTGGGGTAAGAAATGGCTAGTAAATTTTAATGCTTCTAAAACGAAGCTACTGTCAATTAACCATCATCGACAATCTCACCTACCTTCCATTAGCATGGACCAGGCTTGCCTCCCAGAGAGTAAAACACTACGCCTCCTTGGTCTCACACTTTCAGCGGACCTCAAATGGAATGACTATATCGAATCCATTGCTAAATCCGCTGCTATGAAAGTCGGTTCTCTGTGTAGGGCCCGGAAGTTTTTTCCGTCTAAATCTATCCTGCACATTTACAAATCTACCATCCGCCCGTGCATTGAATACTGCTGCCATATCTGGTCGGGTGCCCCTGCTGTTCTCCTCGGGCTTCTCGATAAGGTTCAGAGGAGGGTCTGTAATGTGATAGATACCGACTTGGCAGACTGCCTGCAGTCTCTCTCCCACCGGCGAGACGTGGCTTCACTGTGTCTCTTCTATAAATACTTTCACGGCTTCTGCTCCGATGAACTTAGATCACTGGTGCCCCCTAAATACGAATTTGCACGAGATACTAGATTAGCAACTAGATCCCACCCTTTTACAGTGAAACCGATAAAATGCAGCCGTAACTTCTACTCCAACAGTTTCTTTCCTCGCACTTCCCGACTGTGGAATTCTCTTCCAAACGATTGCTTCCCCGACGGCTACAATCTCCAGGAGTTTAAATGTAAGGTCAATAGACACCTCCTAACACACTAACCTGCTCCCATTCTATCAAACACTCTTCCCATCTGCCCGACACTCATCCTCGCTATCCTTACTCATCTATCACCTTTCTCCTGACATTCCCTATGTCTATCCACTCCTTCTCTTTACCTTCCCCTATGTAGCACCATGCGCAATAGTGGCAGTGGAATGCCTTGCTTGGGGTGAGATGATTAAAAAAAAAAAAAATGCTTTCTCTCTCTCTCTCTCTCTCTCTCTCTATATATATATATATATATATATATAATGATTTGTACCCACAAAAACCACAAATAACTTTAAAAAGAATAGACGTCATAATTATCCCAAAACCCGAGGAACCTTTCGGCCAACACTTATCAAGGGCTTCGTTGGCTTAAATTGTAAAGGGTCATGAAAAAGGACAAAACCAAAAGGGAATACTCACAATACTGGGAGAAGATGGAACTCGTTTAAAAGTAAACTTTAATGAAAAAAAAACTTAAAATGTAAGTGGGGTGTATACATATAATTCCGCAAGAGTGAAATAAAAGAGAAAAAATGTTACACTCACAAACTCTCCAGTAATTGCAAGGAGCAAAGGAAATGCTCTTTCTGCCTGCAGAGGCTCGGCTGCTGGATTTTTAGGCAAATAGCCTCCAAAACACGAAGATTGCCATTACTTTCTGCGGTAGTCTGATTGCCAACCAAGGCTAAAGAAACCAATCTGCCCCGCTATTTAACCATAGCTGGAGGGAAAAGAAATGGATTAATACTTTTCCAAAGGAATTTGCGCGTAACTTAATGCAAGGAATTCAATTGGAATTCGAACTCAGCCATCCGATTTCTCGTACCGAGCCGATATCTACTGCACCGCAAAATTGATTAAAAAGGAACGAGAGTAAAACTGCAAGGTTGATAAATAAAGACTATCTTCTGGTTAATTGAACAAATACGAATGAACACTTATAACCGGTAACTGTGGAAAATTCGGAAGCAATAATAATAAACTTAACATATATATATAGCATATACTTCCTCGTACAAAACGACCTTTAAATCCGCAAAATCACTCTTAAATATTGGATGTCGTCTCTTATTACAAATCTAAAAAGGAAATTTCTAAGTGTTGTTTGTCTGTAGGCTAACCTTAGCCATAACTAATGACGTACATGAAAAGATTCACATTATCAAATAAACTGATAATAAATCCATTTCTACCTTATATATATTCCTGGCATAAGCTCATAATAAATTGCCTATTTGAAGAATAATTCCATCCCAATGAAATCAACTATAACCAATAAAGCCCATGAAAATATTCGCATTATCAAATAAACTGATAATAAATCCATTTCTACCTTATATATGAAAATTTGCTATAATTCTTTGACCTTGACTTACTATAAGGTCACTGCACACATGAACATTTTCCGTACATACCTTCAAACAATATAATTCTCATAATATATGTAAAATAAAATAAAAGAAATATTATTTTTACAGGATATTAAATCAGATTATTTTAAAACAATATTTGTATTTTATCAGTAAAAATTAAAAAAAATCCGTTCATTTTTTTGAACTTTGACATCCTTCCTGGAGTTCAGAACGTCATACATATTTTCGTCGGCTATGATAAATTTCCCTTATGCATTATTCATACTGTCTTTATATATATATATATATATATATATATATATATATATATATATATATATATATTAGTTCATAAGCTATACTTATTAAATTAAGAACCGCGGACCCAGTGATTACAAACGCTATCAAATCTAAACTTATCAACACCAATGCTTTATATGAATTTTGCTACCCCACACAAGACTGCAACTCTTGTAATAGACCGAATCGCAACATTGGATCTACGCCGGTGTGGAAACCTAACAAACCACTTAAGGGCTCTTAGTGCGATACAAAAGCACTTAGATATCCACAAACAACTGCCTGCCTCATTAGCGACATCCTTGTTGAAAACACCGTCACGCTGAGGAAATCTAATTGTAAAAGGACTTCTTCAGATAATTGAAGTTCTTTATACAAAACAATTTAAGCCAACTAGTATTTGTCTATACTTCTGAGATGATGTATTAACAGTTTACATTATCTCAGACCATTGTTCTAATCTTTACTGTCATGTTTACGACGTTTCGGCCGTGGTACGCTCAGGCTTTCTTCCGGTGTTAAAAATTTTTAACCTAACCCTTTATTGCGACCACTGGAAAATAACATTCTTAACTCAAAGAGAGATAACTACATGGCTACCAGAAGTGGGATCGCACATGGAATGAGAATTATATACCCCAGCGAGCGTAATAAAGGGTTCGATTCAAAATTCTTAGCACCTGAAGAAGGCAAGAGCGTACGACGGCCGAAAAGTGATAAACATGGCAGTAATGATGAGGAAAATTATCCGAATAATGTACATAGTGTAAAATTTAAATTCCCGTCTGAAACCATCCTGCACATATATAAATCTATCATACGCCCGTGCATTGCATACTGCTGCCATATCTGGTCTGGTTCTCCTGCTATCCACCTCGGACTTGTTGACAAAATCGAACAGAGAATCTGTAAAGTGATCGATCCTGACTTGGCAGCTCAGATACAGTCACTTTCTTACCGGCGCAACGTGGCTTCCATGTGTCTTTTCTACAAATACTTTCACAGCTTCTGCTTTGATGAACTTAGCTCCCTGGGATCCCCTATGTATAAATTTACTCAAGCCACAAGATTAGCAACCACCGTTTTACTATGAAACCAATAAAATGTAAACGGAAGTTCTACTCCTCAGCTTCTTTTCTCGCACTTCCTGCCTGTGGAATTCATTTCCGTTTACTTGCTTAGCCGACTGCTACAATCTCCAAGAATTTAAATGTAAAGTCAATAGTCATCTCCTATCTCACTAACTTGCATTCTCTCTCTCATGCTCCTTTCTTCGTCCACTCCACTCCATTCTCATCAGTATTCTCATCCTTCTCTTACCCACTTGCTGACACCCCCTATAACCTGTCACTCTTTTTCATAACTTTCACTCATGCTCCTTTCTTCGTCCACTCCACTCCATTCTCATCAGTATTCTCATCCTTCTCTTACCCACTTGCTGACACCCCCTATAACCTGTCACTCTTTCTCATAACTTTCTTTCTCTGTAACCCCCTGCAAAACAGTGGCAATGAACTCCCTTGCTTGGGACTATATGATTTTAAAGAAAAGTTTCAATCTTTCCTTATTTGACAACTGTACTCTTGGGAAAGGTATTAATCCGTCCCTTTCTTCCAGTTATGGGTTAAATAACAGGACAGATTTGGTTCTATAGCTTTGGCTGGCAACCAGTCTACCGCAGAAAGTAATAGCAACCTACTGCTGGATAATCTTCTGTCCAGTCAGTCATGTCTCTTTCGAGACATGGTCGCCCAAGCGTGTTTCACGTATAGCATTTAACTGACTGACCACGTGGTGGCTGTTTTTTAAAGGCACCACTAACATAGAATTACACCGCATCTTATGTTGCACAGTTTTGCATTAATTCTACTTCTACATAATACGTTGAATCGATTGAAAACTGAAAGCATTTTTTAAAATCATTTCATCCTAACAAGGCAATAAAGCCACTAAGACGCAAAGGGTTACTGCCTGTTAGAAAATATGAGAAAAACAATTATTAAGGAAAGAGGACAATAAAAGAAGAAGAATTAAAAAGAGAGGAAATAAAGATTGACATTGCAAGATCAATGTTGATTGGGAAGCAAGAAGCCGGAAGAGAGTTTCAGAAAGCGAAAAGTACGATAAAAGAAACTGTTGCTTCTAACCATTTTAACTGTAAAACGATGAGACCTTGGCGTCAATCTAATACTGCGCTTAAATTCATAAAATCCAGGTAACATGGAGGAAAGTCTATCCAAACAATCACCACGAAAATATTTATTCAAAAGACAAAGGAAAGCTAAGTTATGGCTTTGAGAAAAGGGACTGAAGCTGAGATGCCAGGTCAAAATCAATAACATTGCAGATACTAAGTTGGATTTAATCAAGAATATTTAGATATGTAACAGGAGCACCAGACCAGATGTGGCAGCAATATTCAAAGCAAGGTCGGATGGTAGACTTATATCGGTTGTCTAGCGCGACATAGTGAACCAACTTTCTTAGTTGTAGAAGACAATAATAACGAAGGACAATTTCTAGACTCTTTTAGCTCCTGTTTCAAAGAAAAAATATTAAAACATTAGACAAAAAATGAAAAACTTATAAGATTTTCTTTGCTTGTCACATTTAATGAAACATGTATAAAAGAAAGGTTGCTGTCAATTAAGAAGTAAACGCGAATCTGCATTTTAATTCCCACTGATGAAGAAGAAATGCATTGAGCACTTTTCTGGATAATCCATCTGCACAGAGACTAATTTCTGGTATCGGTTAACGAGCTCCTTCATTCTTTCCGAAAAGAAGCTATTCGATTGCTTACGAAACCATTTCTACATCGTTTGCTTGTTTAGGCGTTCAACGCGTGCAAATGTTACGGTACTCCAAATTAATATGCACTAAAGCTTTGTGCAGATTCATAGCTGATGCCCATGATTGCCGACACTTGTGCTAATGTGATTCGTCGGTCTTCCCTGATTAAGGCAGCCGCCCGCTGGATGGTTGGGCGACCAGATACGCTTTCCTCCGTAACATTAGTTCTTTTCGTTTTAAAGTGTTATACCCACTCGTACACAGTTTTGCTGTTTCATGTTACATGCGCTAATTCGATATGAAAAAAAATTAAAAAAACACAAAACGGTTATCGATCTTAACAAATTCCTTAGATTCATAATTTACTATAAAAAGTTAAAAACGTCTAACCTAATTGGAGTAAATAGGTTCGTCTATCGCCCGGTTCACACTCTTCCCCGGTTTTTGGATCAGGAGTAGAGATTTATCTCTTTTTTTTAAACAGGTGTAGAGATTTATCTCTTTTGAACAGGATGACAAGTTTATCTCTCTTTTTAAAAAGGAGTAGAGTTTTAGCTTTTTTTGAACAGGAGTAGAGTTTTATCTTTTTTTTCAACAGGAGTACAGATTGATCTCTCTTTTTTAACAGAAATAGACGTTTTTCTCTTTTTTAACAGGATGTAGAGGTTTATCTCTTTTTTTAAACAGTAGTAGAGGTTTTTCTCTTTTTTTTAACAGGTGTAGAGGTTTATCTCTTTTTTGAACAAGAGTAGAGGTTTATATTTTTTTTTGAACAGGATTACAAGTTTATCTCTCTTTTTTAAAAGGTGTAGAGGTTTAGCTTTTTTTGAACAGGAGTAGAGTTTTATTTTTTTTTTAACAGGAGTACAGATTGATCTCTCTTTTTTAACAGGAGTAGAGGTTTATCTCTTTTTTGAACAGGAGTAGAGTTTTATCTTTTTTTCTTAACAGGATTAGAGGTTTTTCTCTTTTTTTAACAGGAGTGGAGGTTTATATTTTTTTCTTAACAGGCGTAGAGGTTTATCTCTTTTTTTGAGCAGGAGTAGAGGTTTATCACTTTTTTGAACAGGAGTAGAGGTTTATCTCTTTGTTTGAACAGGAGTAGAGGTTTATCTATTTTTTGGAACAAATGTAGAGGTTTATCTCTTTTTTGAACAGGAGTAGAGGTTTATATTTTTTTCTTAAAGGGAGTAGAGGTTTATCTCTTTTTTTTTTAACAGGAGTAGAGGTTTATCTATTTTTTTGAACAGGAGTAGAGGTTTATCTCTTTTTTGAACAGGAGTAGAGGGCTATCTCTTTTTTTGAACAGGAGTAGAGGTTTATATTTTTTTCTTAACAGGAGTAGAGGTTTATCTCTTTTTTTGAACAGGAGTAGAGGGCTATCTCTTTTTTTGAACAGGAGTAGAGGTTTATCTCTTTTTTTGAACAGGAGTAGAGGTTTATCTCTTTTTTGAACAGGAGTAGAGGTTTATATTTTTTTCTTAAAGGGAGTAGAGGTTTATCTCTTTTTTGAACAGGAGTAGAGGTTTATCTATTTTTTGAACAGGAGTAGAGGTTTATCTCTTTTTTTGAACAGGAGTAGAGGTTTATCTATTTTTTTGAACAGGAGTAGAGGTTTATATTTTTTTCTTAACAGGAGTAGAGGTTTATCTCTTTTCTGAACAAGAGTAGAGGGCTATCTCTTTTTTTGAACAGGAGTAGAGGTTTATCTATTTATTTGAACAAATGTAGAGGTTTATCTCTTTTTTGAACAGGAGTAGAGGTTTATCTCTTTTTTTGAACAGGAGTACAGGTTTATCTCTTTTTTTGAATAGGAGTAGAGGTTTATCTCTTTTTTGAACAGGAGTAGAGGTTTATCTCTTTTTTTGAATAGGAGTAGAGGTTTATCTCTTTTTTCTGTTTAGGACTGGGTTTCCGATCCGATTTCTTCTAATGTCTAATTCAACTCTTTACTTCTAAATATCTCCTCCTAACCTTTGGAATCTTATCTGCTATTCTTTTTTCTCTGAAGGATATGTTAGCCTATCGCGCGGTTCACACTCCTCCTCTCTCTCTCTCTCTTGAAGAGCAATAGAGTTTTATCCCATTGTTAACTGTTTAGGACTGGGTATCCGGACCCTTCTAAAGCCTCCTTTAACTCAATGATATCAATGTCTGTGCCTAAATTCTGATATTTTATTTACTATTTATTTTTTCATTATTTATCTACATTCCTTCAATAGAAATAGATAGGTTCACCTATCGCCTGGATCACACTTCTCCCCGTTCTTTTGACCTAGGGTGGAGGTTTATCGCTTGTTCCCTGTTCAGGATTGGATTTTAGGTTCCCTCTAAAGTTTACTTCAAATCTGTACTTTTAGCCTCAACGGCTGAAAACTGAAATTTTATTCAGTATTTTTGCATTCATAGGATTAGATAGTATTTGTCTATATTTCTGAAATGAGGTAGTATTTATAGTATAATATAATATAGTATATATTATTCGAGCTATTTTCCTTATCTTTGGTAGTATTTGTACGTCTTTTCGGCCATTGTACGCTCCAGCCTTCTTCAGGTGCTAGGAATTTCGAACCAAACCATTGATTAGGATCACTGGGGTATATATTCCTAACTTGTGCAAAGCGTCTTTTGGTAGTCATAAGTTATCTCCCTCTAACCCGACTTTCTAAGTTACTTGTTCATCACTGCTGTAGCGTGGTTTTGAACTCACAAGTCTTTGGGTCAAATCACTGGACCTAACCAACGTCTATATCCTCATCGATATAATAGATGGAGAACGCCACTGGCAACTACGTCAACTTAAGGAATCAGCACATATGCTAGACTACAAAGATATCCCCAGCCGACTAAGCATAGAGATGAATACAATATAGGAACCAATAATACGGAGTGCCAGAGAAAATCATTACTGTCAAAAATTGCAATATGAACACTGGTAAAAATTTTACATAAAAATACTAGAGAAAAACCCATTAACATAAAAAAAAATTCAATATGAATTCTGGTTACTGAACATTAGGTTTATAAGTTCCAGAAATTCAGTTGTTGGTGACGTCGTTAAAGACACACGGCGCATTGTATATAGATATTGGTTAGTTCCAGTGACTTGACCCACAGAGTTGTGAGTTCAATAATTCGGGTCAGCTTAACGAGAGATAACTCATGACTACTAAAAGAGGCTTCACACATAATAATATACCCTAGTGATTGTAATAAAAGGTTCTGTTGAAATTTCTAGCACCTGAAGAAGTCCGGAGCGTACAACAGCCAAAAGTAGTACGAATGCCAGCCACGATAAAGACAATAGTCTGAATAATAGTGTAATAATAAAAAGCATTTTCCCTGTTTAGGGTTGGGTTTTTTTTCGGTTGCTTCTGAAAATTGAACTCTGTACGGTTCCTTCGAAATTCTATTCAACTCCATGCTTCTAACCTCAACGCCTGAAATGTCATTCAGTAGGTTTTCATCAGTAAGAATAATTAGGTTCATCTATCGCTCTGGTCACACTCCGCTCTGATCTTTTGAACTGTAGTAAAGGTATAGGATTGTTTTTTTCTTTTTTGTTTGCTTCTAAAGTCTACTTTAACTTTATAATTCTCATGTCAACACCAGAAATTTTATTTTGTAACTTTTCATCAATAAGAATATGTAGGTTCACCTATCACCATCTGGCTTAAACTTCTTCCCAGGTTTTTGAACTGGAGTAGAGGTTGATCGCTTCTTCTCTGGTTAGGATTAGGTTTTCGGTTCCTTATAAATTCTATTTCAACTCTATACTTCTAACACCAATGCTTGAACTGAAAAATCAAACAAAAATCACCAAAACCTATTAACCTTTCTGACTGTTCTGTACTAGACAGTCAGTCAGTTAAGTGCCATACGTGAAACAAGCTCTGGCCGATCATGTGCCGAAAGAGACATTTTTTTTAATCATCTCACCCCAAGCAAGGCATTCCACTGCCACTATTGCGCATGGGGCTACATAGAGGAAGGTAAAGAGAAAGGGTGGTTAGACATAGGAAATGTCAGGAGGAAGTTGACAGATGAGTAAGGATACCGAGGAGGAGGGTTGGGCAGATGGGAAGAGTGTTTGATAGAATGGGAGCAGGTTAGTGTGTTAGGAGGTGTCTATTGACCTTACATTTAAACTCCTGGAGATTGTAGCCGTCGGGGAAGCAATCGTGTGGAAGAGAATTCCACAGTCGGGAAGTGCGAGGAAAGAAACTGTTGGAGTAGAAGTTACGGCTGCATTTTATCGGTTTCACTGTAAAAGGGTGGGATCTAGTTGCTAATCTAGTATCTCGTTCAAATTCGTATTTAGGGGGCACCAGTGATCTAAGTTCATCGTAGCAGAAGCCGTGAAAGTATTTATAGAAGAGACTCAGGGAAGCCACGTCTCGCCGGTGGATGACTGACTGGGCAGAAGATTATCCCGCAGTAGGTTGCCATTGCTTTCTGCGGTAGACTGGTTGCCAACCAAGGCTATAGAACCCAATCTCTCCTGTTATTTAACCTATAACTGGAAGAAGAAGAAGAAGAAGAAGAAGAAGAAGAAGAAGAAGAAGAAGAAGAAGAAGAGATAGATTATATTACGTTATTATATTAAGTATAATTCGTGGAGGATCAGTTTATTACTTCATAACAATAGAAAACCGATCTCCCACTTTATGCACAGTAAAATGTTTAATTATGTTTTCAACAATTATATTCAGTTAGTTAAGTGCCATACATGATACACGCTTGGGCGATCATTTCTTGCAAGAGACATGACTGACAAGGCAGAAGATTATCCCGCAGTAGATTGTCATTGCTTTCTGCAGTAGACAAGGCTACAGAACCCAATATGTTCTATTATTTAACCTATAACTAGAGGGAAGAGACGGATTAATACCTTTCTCAAGGGTATCTGTGCGTAAGTGAATGCAAAGAATTCAACTGGAATTCGAACTCGGCTCCCCGATTTCTCGTTCCGAGGCGATATCTACTGCACCACAACGCACATCACTAAACAGTAAGTCTAAAAATTTTGATAAGGTCATTTTCTCTCATTCGTTCGCCCATATATTTGTGTTTGGAGACTTCAAAGCTCGCCATATCAAGTGGCGGGAAAACTCTGTCACAAATCTTGCTGGTTTCCATACTATGAACGTTTCAATCACTGAATCTCTTACGCAAGCAGTTGATTTCCCCAGGCATTTCTCTAATAAAACTAACGGAATTGACTAACTGCTAGATCTCTGTTTTATTTCTATCCCTGACTCTTGCCATGTTATGCGGCTTTGCTCTCTTGGCAACTCTGATCATGCTGTTGTTTCTGTTAATATCTCCTTTCACATACCCTCCTCCCAGGAACCACAGACCCCTGGTTCTTCCCTGCTTCCTCAGCCGCTATTGCCCACAAGAATCACTTCTTCCTGCTTTCTCGAAGCCACGCGTCTTACCATAATAAGTGCCATTTTGCCTTTTCTCGTAATCAGTGCAAGAGGATCCTAAATGATGCTAGGCTGTTGTTTGCTGAAAGAATGAAACAGCGCACAGCATCCAACAAGTTCGGCCCCAAAGACTACTGGCGGCTCTGTAAAAATGTGTTAAATAACAGTAAGCCCTCAATCCCTACTTTAGTCAATGAATTTGAAGTCTTCTCATCTTCATCGGACAAGGCTGAATGCTTTGCTCGCAGATTCTTCATCAACTTGACATTTGATTCGTCTGGGGCATCCGCAACCAACTTCCCACCTAGAATTGAAACTCCAATGAGTGACGTTCATATTATCCCCTCGCTGATCTCTAACACAATGTCAAAGCTTGACCCCCATAAGGCCAGCGGAAGTGACAAAATTCCAGTCATTGTCCTGAAAAAAGGTGTCCCTGAACTCTCCTCTGTCATCTCCAAACTCTACAACGACTTTCTCTCTGCTTCTTGCTTCCTTGTCTGCTGGAAGTCCTCTGTGGTTCCTGTGTTCAATAACGCTGGAGAACCCTAGGACCCTTCTAATTAACGCCCTATCAGCCTCCTACTGCTTTTTAGCAAAGTGTTCGAGGCTATTATTAATGCTGAAGTGGTTCAACATGTCACAACCCACGGCCACTTCTCCGATAAACAGTATGATTACTGCTTCACTAGGTCAACTGCTGACATGTTAACGACCATCACAGAGTATATATACTAGGCTCTCGATAAGAACGGCGAAGCTCGAGTTGTTGCACTAGATATCGCCAAAGCATTTGACATTCTGGCATACTGGTCTTCTACACAAGCAACAGGGCTATGGTAAAGCTGAACTATAGTTTGAACTAATCCAGTTTTTCTTTGCAAATAGCGTAATGAAGGTAGTATTGAATGGGCATACTTCCAGATGCTATCATACGAACGTGGGTGTCCCTCAAGGCTTTATTCTAGGTCCTACCCTTTTTATCTGATCTTCATCAACGATCTCTCTGATATAATCAAATCCCAAGTAGGCAACTATGCGGATGACACAACCATTTACTCCTGCCTCGATAAGAAATCTGCCGAGGCTGACAAAACAAACTTCGCTGCTGGTCTTAAAAAGCACCACCAATCTATGGTGGACTGGGATAAGAAATGTCTCATAAATTGTGATGCTTTCAAAACGAAGCGGATATTCTATAACCACTATGAACAACTGCTTCTACCCCACACCAGAATGTATCGGCTTGGTCTCCTTGAAAGCAAATACTGCGCCTCCTCGGCGTAACTCTATAAATCGACCTCAAGTGGAATGGCTACATTGAATCCCTAATCTACTGCTGGGAAGGTTGGTTCCCTGTGTAGTGACAGGAGTTTTTTGTCTCGTCTGAATCCATCTTGCATATATATAAATCTACCATCCGCCCGTGGGGTGGCCCTGCTGTTCATCCCAGGCTTATTGACAAAATCCAACGGAGAATCTGTAATGTAATTGATCCCGACCTGGTAGCTCAACTTCAGTCACTTTCTCACCGACGTATTCTGGATTCCCTTTGTCTCTTCTACAAATACTTTCAGATCTACTGCTGTGATGAGCTTAGCTCCCTGGTGCCCCCCTGGATGACTTTAGTCGCGCTACTAGACTATCAGTTAGGTCCCAGCATTTTAAAGTGAAACCGATGAAATTTAACCCGAATTTTGACTTTAGCAGCTTTTTTGCTTGCACTTCCCGCCTGTGGAATTCCCTTCCGTATACTTGTTTCTCTGAAAGCTACAATCTCCAAGACTTTAAATGCAAAGTCAATTGCCATCTCTTATCTTCTTGACTCGCATCCTTTCTCTGACAATCCTTGTATCATATTCTTCTTCCTTCCGTTGCTAAGAAGGTCGGTTCTCTGTGTAGAGACAGGAAATTTTTTCCCGTCTGAATCAATCCTGCACATATACAAATCTACCATCCGCCCGTGCATTGAATACTGCTGCCATATCTGGTCGGGTGCTCCTGCTATTCACCTAGTGGTCCTTGACTAAACCAACGGAGAATCTATAATGTGATCGATCCCGACTTGGCAGCTCGGATAGAGTCACTTTCTTACCGGAGCAATGTGGCTTCCCTCTGTCTCTTCTACAAATACTTTCACGGCTTCTGCTCTGATGAACTTAGCTCACTGGTGCCCCCTATACATGAATTTATTCGAGCCACAAGATTAGCAAATAGGTCCCAACCTTTTACTGTGAAACCAATAAAATGTAAACGCAAATTCTACTCCAACAGCTTCTTCTCTCGCGCTTCCGCCTGTGGAATTAATTTCCGTTTGCTTGCTTTCCCGACAGCTACAATCTTCAAGAATTCAAATGTAACGTCAATAGTTATTTCCTATCTCACTAACTTGCGTCCTCTCGTCCACTCTCATCAGTATTCTTATTTTTATCGTACCCTCCTCCTGACACCCCATATAACCTGTCATTCTTTATCATAACTTTCCTCCTATGTAACCCCCTGCTGAACAGTGGCAGTAAAATGCCTTGCTTTGGGCGACACGACTATAAAAAAAGTCCTCTTCACACCAGTGTTCTCATCCTTCTCTTAGCCACTCTCTGACACTTTCGTATGTTGTTCCTCGTTCTCATCACTCACCTTTTATGTACCCTCCCCCTGCGCACCAGTAGCAGTACTGCCTTGCTTTGGTTGAAATGAATAGAAAAACATTTTTTTCATCAGTAGAAATAGATAGGTTTGCCTGTCGCTTGGTTCACACTTCTCCCCGGTCTTTTGAACTTGATTAGAGGTTCATCGCTTGTTCCCTGTTTAGGATTGTGTTTTCGGTTCCTTATAAAGTCTATTTCAAGTCTAAAATTCTAACGTTAACACCTGGACTCTGAAATTGTGTTTAATATTTTTTCAGCAATAGGAGTAGATAGGTTCACCTATAACCTGGTTCACACTCATCGACAATCTTTTGAACTGGAACAGAGGTTTATCGCTTGTTCCGTTTAGGATTGGGTTTTTGGTTCCTTCTAAATTCTATTCAACTCCATACTTCTAACGTCAACGTCTGAACTCTGAAATTTTATTCAGTATTTTTTCATCAACAGGAAGAGATATGTTCCCTTATCGCCCAATTTAAACTCCTCCTCTACTTTTTAATCAGTGTAGCTGTTTATTGCTTCTCCTCTGTATTTTTAGTTCTTTCTAAATTCTACTTCAATATATAATTCAGCACAACACACAGAAAACCCAACTGAAACTCTAAAAACATACGTTAATAAACTCATAACAGCTAATCACGCCTTTGTAGGATCCATGAAAATTAACAAAATTGGCGATTATCAACCTGGATACTTATAAGGTAATGTGCAATTACACAAACCTGGATACCCCTTACAAGCTATCATTTTTCACATTACTAATGTCTCTGTTGCTAAATACAATCACTAAATCCGTATATAAACATCATTCAATCCCACCCACCTCTATCAAATCCAATAATCTCCAAAAAATTTTTACTTGACAAAACCAATAAACTTTCTTTCTACAGCCATCAAGGCAATACTTATACGCCAACTAATATAATATAACTCGAGAATTATAAAAACTAGATATGGGATGTGAGTTGTAAAATGGTAGCGGCTCAGAATAAAAAATCGGATAACAGTTCGAATTCCAATCGAATTCTTCACATTCAATTAGACGCAAAAAACCTCTCGGGAAATGGTATTAATCCATCTCTTTTATCTACTGGCTATATTTTAGGTAGTATATCAGAATTGATTCTTTTACCATCATTGGCAACTGGCCTAGGACAACACTGTTATCAAAACTTTGAGAGGACTATTTGTGAACCTCTTGGGGTACACCATGGACACCAAGACTCTATATTCCGTTGTCCCGAATCGTTTGATGGGTCCTGCACAAGCCGGCACCGCTAAAAATCAAATCCTATGTTTGACTCGTTTCTATTAGGACCTTGAATAAATTCCCGCTGTTTTCTAACAGATGGCGTTTCAAGAACTGCGTATAGTTTCAGATGGTAACATATTTATAAGGAATACTGTAATCAAGCTAGAAATTCAGTGCATGCCATTTTTTCCGAAGCGTAAACACTTTATTTTTCATAGCGTTAAACATGTCGGATTTCGCGTCAAAGAAAGTATATCGCGACGTATTCTACTGCACTACTTTATTCATAAGGAATCTGCAGCTGAAGCAGACAGAATCCTTTTTAAGATTTAAGGCGACCATACTCTGTCTAAAAGAACATGCAGACATTAGTTTCTTGTTCTTTTATATGCCGTGTTCTTTCAGGACGTAGGCGATCATGGCTTTCCACGTCTCCTCATCCCTGGTGGCCCTTAGCTCGCTTTCTCCTGTTACACCACGCAGCACCCGTTCTGTCATCCACTAGCTAAAGCCCATAAATCTAGAATATAAATGTATAGAAACTAGCATGGCCACAAAATGAGGGATCAGTTTATATATTGATTATAATATAGATTTAGTCCCCCACTTTATAACCATATTATAATTTCTTATAAACAGTTGTCATATATTTTCTTCTTCTGTGTGCCCTGTTCTTTCAGGACGTAGGCGATCATGGCCTTCCACGTCTCCCTACCAAAATTACAATATCTTGAAGTCCTAAAGAGTAAATTTATTTCATATAATCACCATTGGCTTCTCCAGATAACTTCGGAATCTCCTTCAAATTCTACTGGACCGTCTCCTTGCTTAAGTTAGTGAATTCTGTTATAATCCCTGCCTTCAGGTGATACAAGGAGTTTTGTTGGTCTCTCGCTTAACTGTGTTTGGCACATAGAAATCAAGAAGGGTGAAGTCTGGGGAGTTATGTAGCCAGATGTCCGAGATGTTGTGGTTGCAGAAATTGTCTGACAGCCATCACTCGGTTCTCCTGCTTGCGCGGCACGATATGACTCTCTTTCAATGGACCTGTTTTACAGCTCTGTCCAATTCATGAAGACCCCAGGGAGGGAAACTAAAATGAAGGTGCCCAGAATCCTTGCCACATCCTTTATCTTTTCAATGTCTTCAAAACGATTGCCCCTGAGTTTCTTTTTTTGTTTAAACAATCAAAATTCCTAGAGAGTAAGGTCTGGGTGGGTGGGTGATTTAGAATTTTGATGACCAGCAACCACCCTCACTGCTGTCACCATCGTGTCTTTTCCTTCTGTTTGGCACCGGGAGGAAACTATGCACAGATTTTACACATATTCAATTCTTCACGAATAGTTATGTGTACAGTTGCCACCGAATGGTGTTTATTGTCTTTTGTGACACATGACGATCTTCATCCAGAAAATTGCAAAATTTCTCAATCAGGTGTGATGTTCTGATGTCCGACACCACATCGTCTCCCTCCCACATCGCTCATCATCTGTCACATCTACTCCGCCGACCTTGGACCTCTTGTGCCAGTGGAAATGAGACCATCGGCTCATGTAAATTGATCCGTAAGCTGTCTGGAGCATTTCAGGCATTTCTGTAGTGTTTTAGCATAAAATTGTCTTCACATTCTGCAAACATGTCGGTTGTGAGAAATAGGTTTTAGTTGGATGTTTCTAAAATCTTTAACTATGGTCTTCTTCAATCTAGAATAACCAAAGTTAGCAAGTCAACTTATTAGATACATAATAACTACACTAGCGGCCATAATTATTAGGCCATCTCAATTTTTAAAAAGAAATGATGTATTTTATACTGTTTTTAGTATTTGTTGCCAAATGAAAATAGAATGGTTCTTATGTTATTATTACTTTGCAAAATTTTACAAGGCAAGAAAGCAAAGATGAACTCGTCCGAATCACTCTAAATTTTATTCATTCTTTCATTGATGAAACTGCAATATAGGTAATTATTAAATATTTATGAATTCATTTGATGCACATGTTATTGTGCAGTATTAATAAAAGAATCATTCTGTTTTCATTTACAATTATTCACTTGGCAATAAATAGATAGTATGAAAAACACCATTTTTAAGACACTAGGGCGGCCTAACAATTATGGCCGGTAGTGTATATCAGTCAGTGAGTTGAGTGCCATATGTGATACACGCTTGAGTTTCTTTCGAGACATGACTAACTGAACAGAAGATTTTCCCGCATTTCTGACTAGTTGCCAACCAATCTGTCCTGCTAGTTAACCCATAGATGGAGTAAGAGGAGATGCATCAAAAGCTTATCCAAGGGTAAGTGAAAAAATAAAAACAAATTTAAATGAAATTCGAACTCGGTTCCCCGATTTCTCGTTCTGGGCCGATATCGACTGCACCACCCACGCATATTTTATAATTGCCTACTAAAACTATGATAATTCAGTAGTAATTGCCTGTAAAAAAATGTCTTAAACTTTTTTAATGTACCTCGTATATATTGAAAATTATTTCAGTGTTTATTTGGGAAGCAACGTTTTTTTTTTCAAACAGGTTTTGTTGAATATGACAGACAATGAAAGTTTGATGGTTTTTTTTTATTTCGTTTTACCAAAATTCTTAAATTTTCCTTTTGTTGAAATTAACGGAACGCAAGAAATGTTCTCAATGGACAGTGGGACAATTTTTACACTCCGCTTACACTCAACAAACGGAAAAAATATAAGAAGTTTGGTAAAACTAAATAAAAATCTCATGAAACATTCATTGTCAGTCACATTCAAAGAAACATGTTTGAAATTAAAAATGACTAGCAGTATAGCCCGGTGTTGCTCGGGTGTAATGAAAACTTTAAATCAAATCCATGGTCCTGGAGCTCAGACTCAGCCTAAAGAATATTTGTATGAAGTTTGGTGAGAATTGGATAAAAATTGTGGATTTGTATAAAGGACATACAAACAGATAAACAGACACACACACAAACATCGTGCTTTATATATATATATTTATATATATTATCGATTTTCTGCACTATTGTAAGAACTGCAACCTTGAAACTTCTGAATATCATTTCTTATGTCTTTGTCTATGAGTGTATCAAATTTGATTAAAATCGGACCAAACCTTCTATATCCCGATTTTTTCGATTTTCGATATTTATCGGGTGTACCTCGACACAAAACCTAGCTAAGAACACTCGCAGGCGCTTATAGTACAACTGTGTAAATTTTCAAGAAAATCGGTTCAGCCATTTCAGAGTCTATAGGTAACTTCACTCAAATATTCTTTAGGCTGAGTCTGAGCTCCAGGACCATGGATTAGTTTTAAAGTTTTCATTAGACCCGAGCAACGCCGGGCTATACTGCTAGTATATATATAATGTATGTTTGAGCGAGTCTGTATTTATAAAAGTGCGAGAAGCATTGAACGTTTTGTTTAAAGTGTAGATTTATTATTGTCATTATTATTAATATTACTTGATTTTTGTATGAAATATTGTATCCATAATGGTATTTGTGTCGCTACACGTGTTTCGAGTCCAAAGCTGACTCTCTTCAGGCGAATAAACTTGTGACTTTACATATCGAGATTCGTTTGTTTTTCTGACGGGCAAAGAATCGTGTATAAATAGATAAGTGGTGAGCAGGTCGGAAAGTTCATATGCGTGCGTGTTTGTTGTTTATTTTTTTCTACCCTCGCTCGTTAAATCACTTTCATCACCTTTCGTTGGTCATATTTTTTTTTTACCTTGATTGCAAAATTTGATTTCGTGTTTATATTACAAAATTGTATACAGCGATTTTGATGCAATTCTACTCTACAGGTCATCAAGTTCTTTTAATTGTTTTTGAAATACTATTTTTTGCAACGGTTCGCGAATTTTTTTTATCGCGTTTGACTTTAGAGTGCGTGCGTGCGTGCGTGCGTGTGTGTGTGTGTGTGTGTGTGTGTGTGTGTGTGTGTTAGGTTTTTCATGTTGTTTTGTGGAGGGAAGGCTTATATTTTTTATAAATATTTATTCCTGCATCATGAGCGTGTCATAATGTTCATTTTGGTAGATAGGCATTACTCTGAATTTATCTCCACTGCATTCGTGTAAATGTTGGGAGACGTACAATTTCCTGTTATTGGCGAGTTTCGTCGTCCTGCGGCCTTGGCCGAGATAGAACTCACTACACCCCTCCAGTATTCCCTGAGCATTTGGAACCCTGGCGCAGTTTATAGCGAAATTCATAATCTTGTCAAATAGCTGAATACTTGATGATTCGCCAGGGCTACCAAGGGTGTTTTTATTGTGACACCAACACTGGATCCTGTTATTTAACCCATAACTGGAGGGAAGTGACGGATTAATACCTTTCCCAAGAGTACCAGTGCTTAAGTGAATGCAGGGTACTCAACTGGAATTCGAACTCGGCTCCCCGATTTCTCTTTCCAAGCCGACATCCACTGCACCACGACGCACATCCGTCACTGAACGCTTACAGTTTAACGTCATTTCTGTGCAGGGCTACTCTTTTCTTCAGGCCTTGTGTCGCTCCACCTATATTTTTGCGTATTCAATCGCATTTTAGAGCATAAATTATGTTTTTAGAATTGCAGCTCATATTTGTTTTATTTCGAATGTAGATGTGCTTTCGAATTTTAAGTGGTTTCCTTCTATTATTATATTGCATACCTCACATCTTTTTTGTTGCATTTTATGACCTCCTGTGCTATGTGTTGCTCGAATTTTGATGAGGTTAGGATATATATATATATATATATATATATATATATATATATATATATCCAAAAGAATAAGAACGAAGAAAATAATTGAACGTTAAAAACATTAATGTTAAAAAAGAGCTCAATATAAAAAATAGAGCAATATATATCTATTATTAATTATTACGTTAGAACATGTGAAAACTACAAATTACTACTAGTAATAGTTTGTAGTTTTTACATATTCTTATGTGATAATTAATAATATATATACATATATATTGTCATCCACAGACAGATCTGTTTCGCTAGATCACAGCTCATCAGTACAGTGAGACTCCGATTGCTTTTTAACCCAGGATTGAAACCCGACCGAATTGGCGTCAGTCGGCGATTCTATCTCTGGGCTATGGGCGTGTATATATATATATATATATATATATATATATATATATATATTCAGTTATGATCTGAAAGATGACAAGAGAAAAGCTGTATTTAACTCGCAAATTGTTCAGAAGGAAAGTTCTCGTGAGCGCCGCCATCCAGTAATTCCAAAATGTCAATTTGTGCCCGATTTTTTCCAATTTCGCCTTTGCTTATGGAAATAATACTGAAACAGACAAAAATACATAATAAAAAGTATATATATATATACTTTCAATATTTTTGAATGATTTGTGAGCGTTTATAGTTGCCAACACTGTTTGTTTATAGATACGCAATTTAGAATAAAGCTCATTTCGTCTTTTTGCCTTGATAAAGTCCATCACAGGACGAAACGTGTAGGTGAGTTAAATACAGTTTTCATCTTGTCTTCTTTTTATTTGACCATATATATATATATATATATATATATACTCGACTGTGTTTCCTTCTTTCACTAAAGATAGGTTGTCCTATTTTCGCAAAGATTCTGTTGTTTACAAGTTCAAATGCCAATGTGAAGCGGCATATATAGGACGTACCAATTTGAGGTTGGAATCATGAGTAGCGCAGTACGTTCCCGCAAATGTAGGTTCGGGTAGTCCTAAACGGTCATTAAGAAAAACTCAGGCTATTCAAGATTCGGCCATTGGACAACACTTACCTGATAATCTAGACTGTACCTCTAGGTATGAGGACACATGGTTTTCTATCTTGCACAGCGCATGCTTGGCCCATCGTTTACGTGTTTTGGAGGCTGTTTACTTGAAAATCCACCAGCCTAGTCTGTGCAGATAGAAAGAGCATTTCATTCGCCCCTTACGATTGTTGCAAGAATTGTGAGTTTTTCTTTTTTCCGTTTTATTGTTCTTGTGGAACTGTGTGTTTATATCCCTTTACATTTTAATTATATATTGATTAAAATTATGTTTTTAAAAGTGTTCCAACTTTTCCTTCTGTTAGTAATTTCCGTGTTCTGTCTATCATTAACAATACCGCCAACTAGCACCTTTGATAATGTGTTGGCTGAAAGGTTACTAAGGTCTTACATTATGATGTCAACTTTATATGTATATATACTGTTTCCTCCCTTCTAGTTTAATTGTTATTATAATTTTTAGCCTAAATTTACCGGTTGTAATTTAATTTTATACATTTGATACCCTGAAGTTTATTTTTACCGGCCACCCTTGACCCCTCGGGCAAGCTGCCTTCCCTCCCCTCATATGTTTAGTGCGCTTCTACTCTCCTTCTCGCTCCTATTTCTTGGTATTTTCCTTTCCTATTCAACCTTCCTTACCTCTTTTTTTTTCTTAACTAAGCTTCATTTCCGGTCACATTAAAATTTCCTCATTTTACGTCCGGCTGAGGTTGAATAAAGTGGGTTCTGAAAATCTGTAGAAATGGCTAATCCCCAAAATATTGAATTTATATATATATATATATATATATATATATATATATATAGAGAGAGAGAGAGAGAGAGAGAGAGAGACAGGGAAGTTTCGTTACGACGATGGGAAAAAGCCTGAAGTTAAGATTACAGGTCAAGGCCAATAATAAAAGAAACTGCTTTCAGAGAACTTATAGTAACATCTAGACATTACTGCTGTGAATTGTTGAGACCGTACTGCCAATCTAGTTCTGCGATTAAATTCATTAAATCTACGTACCAAAGAGCAAAGTTCATCAAAACAATTACCATGAAAGTATTTATAAAAAGGGCACAGAGAAGCTACATCACGGCCGTGGAAAAGTGACTAAAGCAGGAATGCCAGGTCAATACCAATGACATTGCAGATTCTCGTACGATAAAGTGAAGCAACATTCCCCGCAGAAGGCGTAGCAATGGAACCAATACCAATTGATTCAATGTAATTTTTCAACTTCATGTCAGCAGAGAACGTTAACCCGAGAGAGTGCAGTGACTCACTCTCCTGGATGTTAACCTCCTGGAGTGAGAGCGTGCTGGCATCGCTACATCACTGTTTGGTAAACCAGTTGCTCAGCAGCGAACAGAAGGACCCTGCAGAGGATTACAGACAGTTCCCAGAAAATAATCGACTAGTCGCTGACCTCGTTGTAGGACATTTCTAAATTTCGTTGTTACAGCAGAGTAGAAAACATAATGACAGACAGCACGATTCACGGGTGCAAACTATTTGAGCTGTTATCCTCAAGGTGACTTTTAATTTTTATTATTTTGAGGACATAGAGCTTGAAGGTCAGCTTTTATCCTCGGGCATTGCGTAAAATAAACTGAAAATTTTAAATATTTTAAAACATATTAACTTTTTGCATTTGAAGCGTGTGTTTTTTTTTTTTTGAGTGCTGGTGCATTTGGGGACTACAGTCCCAATTTCATTGTACATGGAACAGTGGCAAACATAAATAAATATTTTCGCATAGTTTGTTGTGACGTTATATACGCATGCGCACAATATTAAGACTGTTACAAGATTTTGTGGGAAAATTTTTTTTTCAATCTTTTCACATCAAGCGAAGCGTGACCACCACTAGTATGCAGGGGGGGGGGTACAGTGAGAGAAAAAATGAAATACAGGGTGTATCGAAGAAAAGATAAAAAAATAAACGGTATTCCAGAAAATAGAAAAAATCAATAGACGTTGAATTTTAATTTTTGAAAATTTTTAGCTATCCGGGAAGCAAGTAAACTGAAGGGAGTTCCGCAGGTGGGAAGAGCGAAAAACAAAACTATCGAAAAATTTATTTTGTCCGACTGGTAGCCCCGATAAAAGGCAATCCCAAGAGAAGATGTTACTCAGGTGGAAACTAGAAATTAAAAACCAACAACAGTCTGCTGACTCAACATTAAAATCCCAAAGAAAATTAAAATTGCTTCTCGGCCAAAGAAAAGAAATTTGAGAAACATATTTGTCTGAGGTACATTTAATGGCGGGGCAAATCATATAAAAGAAGGCTTAACGAGGTGACCATGCATAATAAAGTAAATACAGAATCCATCTGTAATGCTGTTTCATTCTCCCATTTTCATAAGGGCAAGTAGAAACTGTAAATACAGAATCCATCTATAATGCTGTTTCATTCTCCCATTAACATAAGGGCAAGTAGAAACTGCAAATGCAGAATCCATCTGTAATGCTGTTTCATTCTCCCATTAACATAAGGGCAAGTAGAAACTGTAAATACAGAATCCATCTGTAATGCTGTTTCATTCTCCCATTACCATAAGGGCAAGTAGAAACTATAAATACAGAATCCATCTGTAATGCTGTTTCATTCTCCCATTTTCATAAGGGCAAGTAGAAATCATAAATACAGAATCCATCTGTAATGCTGTTTCATTCTCCCATTAACATAAGGGCAAGTAGAAACTGTAAATACAGAATCCATCTGTAATGCTGTTTCATTCACCCATTAACATAAGGGCAAGTAGAAACTGTAAATACAGAATCCATCTGTAATGCCGTTTCATTCTCCCATTAACATAAGGGCAAGTAGAAACTGTAAATACAGAATCCATCTGTAATGCTGTTTCATTCTCCCATTAACATAAGGGCAAGTAGAAACTGTAAATGCAGAATCCTTCTGTAATGCTGTTTCATTCTCTCATTAACATAAGGGCAAGTAGAAACTGTAAATACAGAATCCATCTGTAATGCTGTTTCATTCTCCCATTAACATAAGGGCAAGTAGAAACTGTAAATACAGAATCCATCTGTAATGCTGTTTCATTCTCCCATTAACATAAGGGCAAGTAGAAACTGTAAATGCAGAATCCTTCTGTAATGCTGTTTCATTCTCTCATTAACATAAGGGCAAGTAGAAACTGTAAATACAGAATCCATCTGTAATGCTGTATCATTCTCCCATTAACATAAGGGCAAGTAGAAACTGTAAATACAGAATCCATCTGTAATGCTGTTTCATTCTCCCATTAACATAAGGGCAAGTAGAAACTATAAATACAGAATCCATCTGTAATGCTGTTTCATTCTCCCATTTTCATAAGGGCAAGTAGAAATCATAAATACAGAATCCATCTGTAATGCTGTTTCATTCTCCCATTAACATAAGGGCAAGTAGAAACTGTAAATACAGAATCCATCTGTAATGCTGTTTCATTCACCCATTAACATAAGGGCAAGTAGAAACTGTAAATACAGAATCCATCTGTAATGCCGTTTCATTCTCCCATTAACATAAGGGCAAGTAGAAACTGTAAATACAGAATCCATCTGTAATGCTGTTTCATTCTCCCATTAACATAAGGGCAAGTAGAAACTGTAAATGCAGAATCCTTCTGTAATGCTGTTTCATTCTCTCATTAACATAAGGGCAAGTAGAAACTGTAAATACAGAATCCATCTGTAATGCTGTATCATTCTCCCATTTTCATGAGGGCAAGTAGAAACTGTAAATGCAGAATCCTTCTGTAATGCTGTTTCATTCTCTCATTAACATAAGGGCAAGTAGAAACTGTAAATACAGAATCCATCTGTAATGCTGTATCATTCTCCCATTTTCATGAGGGCAAGTAGAAACTGTAAATACAGAATCCATCTGTAATGCTATTTCATTCTCTCATTAACATAAGGGCAAGTAGAAACTGTAAATGCAGAATCCATTTGTAATGCCGTTTCATTCTCCCATTACCATAAGGGCAAGTAGAAACTGTAAATACAGAATCCATCTGTAATGCTGTTTCATTCTCCCATTAACATAAGGGCAAGTAGAAACTGTAAATACAGAATCCATCTGTAATGCTATTTCATTCTCTCATTAACATAAGGGCAAGTAGAAACTGTAAATGCAGAATCCATTTGTAATGCCGTTTCATTCTCCCATTTTCATAAGGGCAAGTAGAAACTGTAAATACAGAATCCATCTGTAATGCTGTTTCATTCTCCCATTTTCATGAGGGCAAGTAGAAACTGTAAATACAGAATCCATCTGTAATGCTGTATCATTCTCCCATTTTCATGAGGGCAAGTAGAAACTGTAAATACAGAATCCATCTGTAATGCCGTTTCATTCTCCCATTTTCATAAGGGCAAGTAGAAACTGTAAATACAGAATCCATCTGTAATGCTGTTTCATTCTCCCATTTTCATAAGGGCAAGTAGAAACTGTAAATACAGAATCCATCTGTAATGCTGTATCATTCTCCCATTTTCATAAGGGCAAGTAGAAACTGTAAATACAGAATCCATCTGTAATGCTGTTTCATTCTCCCATTTTCATAAGGGCAAGTAGAAACTGTAAATACAGAATCCATCTGTAATGCTGTATCATTCTCCCATTTTCATAAGGGCAAGTAGAAACTGTAAATACAGAATCCATCTGTAATGCTGTTTCATTCTCCCATTTTCATAAGGGCAAGTAGAAACTGTAAATACAGAATCCATCTGTAATGCCGTTTCATTCTCCCATTTTCATAAGGGCAAGTAGAAACTGTAAATACAGAATCCATCTGTAATGCTGTTTCATTCTCCCATTTTCATAAGGGCAAGTAGAAACTGTAAATACAGAATCCATCTGTAATGCTGTTTCATTCTCTCATTAACATAAGGGCAAGTAGAAACTGTAAATGCAGAATCCATCTGTAATGCTGTTTCATTCTCCCATTTTCATAAGGGCAAGTAGAAACTGTAAATACAGAATCCATCTGTAATGCCGTTTCATTCTCCCATTTTCATAAGGGCAAGTAGAAACTGTAAATACAGAATCCATCTGTAATGCTGTTTCATTCTCCCATTTTCATAAGGGCAAGTAGAAACTGTAAATACAGAATCCATCTGTAATGCTGTATCATTCTCCCATTTTCATAAGGGCAAGTAGAAACTGTAAATACAGAATCCATCTGTAATGCTGTTTCATTCTCTCATTAACATAAGGGCAAGTAGAAACTGTAAATGCAGAATCCATCTGTAATGCTGTTTCATTCTCCCATTTTCATAAGGGCAAGTAGAAACTGTAAATACAGAATCCATCTGTAATGCTGTATCATTCTCCCATTTTCATAAGGGCAAGTAGAAACTGTAAATACAGAATCCATCTGTAATGCTGTTTCATTCTCCCATTTTCATAAGGGCAAGTAGAAACTGTAAATACAGAATCCATCTGTAATGCTGTTTCATTCTCCCATTTTCATAAGGGCAAGTAGAAACTGTAAATACAGAATCCATCTGTAATGCTGTTTCATTCTCTCATTAACATAAGGGCAAGTAGAAACTGTAAATGCAGAATCCATCTGTAATGCTGTTTCATTCTCCCATTTTCATAAGGGCAAGTAGAAACTGTAAATACAGAATCCATCTGTAATGCTGTTTCATTCTCCCATTTTCATGAGGGCAAGTAGAAACTGTAAATACAGAATCCATCTGTAATGCTGTTTCATTCTCCCATTAACATAAGGGCAAGTAGAAACTGTAAATACAGAATCCATCTGTAATGCTGTTTCATTCTCCCATTTTCATAAGGGCAAGTAGAAATCATAAATACAGAATCCATCTGTAATGCTGTTTCATTCTCCCATTAACATAAGGGCAAGTAGAAACTGTAAATACAGAATCCATCTGTAATGCTGTTTCATTCACCCATTAACATAAGGGCAAGTAGAAACTGTAAATACAGAATCCATCTGTAATGCTGTTTCATTCTCCCATTAACATAAGGGCAAGTAGAAACTGTAAATACAGAATCCATCTGTAATGCTGTTTCATTCTCCCATTTTCATAAGGGCAAGTAGAAACTGTAAATGCAGAATCCATCTGTAATGCTGTGTCATTCACCCATTACCACAAGGGCAAGTAGAAAGTGTACACTGCGTAGTCTGAAAGGATTTTCTTGTAATCGTTTTACACAAAGCATAGCGAAACTACCTCTAGTGTGCAGGTGGTTACAGTGAGAGAATGGACTGCGTACAATGGGTATGAAAAAATATAAAAAATGAGTGGGATTTAAGATGATCGATAACAATTGACAATGCTTTTGGAGAGTCGTTGTGGAGTACAACATAGAAGTTTGTGCGTTGCATGTAAGTAGAACTGTCTGTCCCTTAGCTTCGACGTACTTTTGGGAACTTTGTATTATCATGTAGTAACTCAGAGTAACTTGACAAGTCGCTGACTCATTTTTTTTCCTGACTACTCATTACACTGTTACTTATATTAGGAGGGAGAGTCTACTATCCCTATTCAGGTGAGTTCACCATAACAAGATTGTAGATATTGGGAAAGCAAATAAACGGAAGGGAGTTCCACAGGCGGGAAGAACGAGAAAGAAAATCTTTAGAGTAGAAGTGGTGGTTAAAATTTAACTATTTCAACTTTAAAAGGGTGGGACCTAAATGCCAATCTAGTAGGGCGCGTAAATTGTTGTGTTTGGGGCATCATGGAATAAAGCTCTTCAAAGCAGTTTCCAAGAAAATATTTGTAGAAAAGACAGAGAGAAGCCACGTAAAAATCAATGAATAAAATAATATTAGAGAGTGAAAAAATAAATACATTTTCCCATGATGCAAGTAATGAAGAAACCCGAAATTCTTTTGCTCAGCTATACAATTGTATGACTTCACTTCTGGAACGGACAGACTTTTTTTTCCAGTCACCAAAACAAAGCGTTCTGTTGTGATTTGCATCTCCACTCACGAAGTAAATCCATTTCTCATTCCAGCTCAACGCTAGGCGGACTTGAGCCTGATCATTTACCATTCTCATCCTTACACTAATGTTTAGACCAGAAAAAGTAAAAAAAGAGTCATTAGACAAATCCTGAAGAAGGTCAGAGAGCACAACAGCCGAAACGTCGTGAATATGGCAAAGAAGATGAAGACAACAATTTGAATAACGTAAATAACGTGAATAATTACAATACCTCAGGTCAGAAATATAGACACATGCTAAATGTAAATATGGCAACAAAGATAGGAACAACAGACAGAATAACAGTGTAAATAATTACAATACCTCAGGTCAGAAATATAGGCAAACCGTCCGTAGTAGAAACCCAAGTTTTGAATTTTTTTTATCCATCTGTTTACATATGAACGCGCACCTAACCTATCATACACCAAGACGTAACCCTTTGATTCTATAAATTATTGCACATTCGCCGTTGCACTGCACTTTACAATATTCTAAGCCCTATAGATTAATGGCTATTTTTACCTCTTCGGACATATATAGTAGTTAGTTACGATCGATATTTAAAAGAAATAGGCATTAATCATTACAGACTCGAAAAAGGCTTGACAAGCTTTTCATCTTAACCGTCGATCGATGGCAGAAGAAACGTTGACCAACCGATGGATGGATCGATCAGGCCACTATTTTTTTTTTTTTAGATTCGAAGAGCGATTGAACCGAGTGCCCTGCGAATCGATTGGATTTCAGAATCGAAATTAAATGTCGCAGCTTGGACACATTTTTTGCTTTTAAACAATGGGCGTTTCTCCGTTCAATCAAATTCACTCCGTTGTCCGTAATTCGATCAACGTTATTGGCATTTCATCCAATACAGCCAAGTGCGCCGAATTTACTTGAATTAGTGGATGTGAATTATGGCCAGCTCTTTTCAAAACTGCCTTTTGATGCGCGGAATAAACGGGGGGGGGGTCCCAAATTGTTCACTGTCATAGCCGAATATTGATTAAATATGAAGATGAAGAAAAAAAAAGCTTGCAAGATAAAACAAAGGTCATTTAAGTAATGTTTTTCTTAATCTACGATCAGAATGTTTAGCTAGAAACCCATTAACCTCGTAAGTTGCTTTGTAGACAAGTCTAGTGCAAAACAATCTAGCATAAGAGATTGAGGCAGCATGCCGTTTATATTCCTGCAGTCAACCCTAATAGAAAGTGTACCCAGAGAGCCGGGTTCAATTTCCGTGGTTACGTTTACTTAGTACGAATATCCGTCAGAAATAAAATGTTAATCTATCTTTTCTACTTCCAGTTAGTGTTAAGTTATAGCAAAGACAGAGAACTCTAGCCTTGTTTGGTTGACAGTCTAGGAGAAGGATAACTTGATTACAGACCATGGAGAAAGCAACGGGAAACTACTCCACTATTTTCCCCAAGAAATCACATCAATTCACATAATAAAGAAAAAAGGCAATTTATCTTAATTTTTGTGATGAAGAATGTTTATGAAGGGTTTGTTATTCAGAAAGACTTTTATTGTTTTACCTACAACGTTTCGACCTATCCACCGGCCTTCTTCAGGTGGTTATATTCAATCCATGTGTTGGAGTAGATTGTTCTGATTCCGATTTCGACACTGAAAGGATATTTTGATAGCACCGAAGAAAAAACGAAGGGAAACCCCTAATGGTAGCATTCATTTGAGATTAATTAATTATCACCGTCTGTTTGTGCAAGTGTCTCCTTAATAAAGCTAAATCACGTAAAAGAAAAGACATAAAGTGCAGATAACTCTGGAAAACGTAAAGGGTCGATTTAACACTGTATTTATATTATGAACAGAACTCTATTTCGAAAATGAGGAAAAAGTCAATATTTTGGATTCTGACAAATGTTGTTAGCAATGAAAGTTAATTGCTGATCTACAAAAAAAAATCACTATTTATTTTTTAAATTTCTCTCCTTTAACCACCATAAAGAAAATTGAAAGAAAATTTCACTATTTTGACACGTTTAAGATGTCTACTATTAGCAAGGATTATTAGTAGGATGTGAGCTGTGATGCAGTGAATATCGACTCGGAACGAGAAATCGGGGAGCCGAGTTCGAATTCCAGTTGATATTCATTGCATTCACTTACGCTTGGGAAAGGTATTAATCCGTCTTTTCCCACCAGTTATGGGTTAAACAATAGGACAGATTGGGTTCTATAGCCTTGACTGGCAACCAGTTTACCGCAGAAAGCAATGGCAACCTACTGCACAGTCAGTCATGTCTCTTTCGAGACATGATCGCCCAAAGCTTGTATCACGTATGGCACTTAACTGACTGACTGAATATAATAGTTGGAAACATAATTAAAACTTATAAGGTGGGGGATCGGTTTTCTATTGTTATGAAGTAATAAACTGGTCCCCCACTAGTTATACATAATATAATAATATAATATAATCTATCTCTTTTCCTTCCAGTTATGGGTTAAATAATAGGACAGATAGCCTTGGTCAGCAACCAGTCTATCGTAGAAAGCAACCTACAGCGAGATAATCTTCTGCCAAGTCAGTCATGTCTATTTCGAGACATGATCGGCCAAAGCGTGTATCATGTATGGCACTCAACTGATACAGTCATGGAAGATAATAAGCATAAGACTTTTTAAGCGGATATATGTTCCGTTTTCTTTCTTCTGTTTGATATATATCTTTTTAATCGTCTCACCCCAAGCAAGGCGGTAACGCCACTGATGTGCAGGGGGCTACATAAGAGTTAAAGATCAGATAGGAGGTGAGTAAAGAGAAAGACGAACCAGTTACGGGGTTGTCAGAGAAAGGGTAAGATAAGGATGGGAATACAGGTGTGATGACAGTTGCAAAGTAGAGAGAAAGGAAAAGATACACGGGGTGATGTAGAACAAATTAGAGTCAAGTGGATAAGAGATGGGAATTGACATTGCATTTAAATTCCTGGAGGTTGTAGCCGTCAGGAACGCAAGAATATTCAAGCGAGTTTTCCTGGCGGAAAGTGCAAGAAAAGAAACTGATGGAGTAGAATTGTCGTCGGCATTTGGTTGATCTAACAGTGAACGGGTGGTACCCAGTTGCCAGTCTGGTTGCACGAGTAAACTTTTGTGGCAGGGGCAATAGTGACTTAAGTTCGTCGGAGCAGAAGCCATGAAAATATTTATTTATATTTTAGTACTTTCTACACCAGGGACTAATTTCCAGGTAATTAATAAAATTTACAGTTAATCTATTACTCAGTGGATGATGAATTCAATGCTGTGAGATTTAGTTTTGTTTTAAGTGGAAGTAGGCTGAAGAAAACCACGAATTCCTTGCAACGTCTGCTGATAAAAAAAACTATGATGAAAAGCATAAATATTTCATTGATATAACTTTGAAAAAAAGTTCATTTCCACCTCTAAAGGAACAAAGGAAAAATGAAAAGCACTCCGTGAATCTGAGTATTCAAACAATTCTAGCATTTGTGATGAAGAACCACTTCAAGTAATCTTCACTTACAAGTACCATGGCCAATGGTTTTCAGTGTACTATTACTCTAACTTTCACATTTTTATAACAATATCGGATAAAAAAAACAGATAGATAGATAGATACAGAGAGAGAGAGAGAGAGAGAGAGAGAGAGAGAGAGAGAGAGAGAGAGAGAGAGAGAGAAATAGATTAAAATAGATAATGAACAGACTGGGATAGATAGCTAGCTAGCTAGCTAGATAGATAGATAGATAAAATTACTCCCGTATCAATAAGAAATCTAGCAAGGCTGATAAGGAAAACATTTAACTATTTCAACGGTAAAAGAGTGGGACCTAACTGCCAATCTAGTAGCACGCATAAATTCACGTAGACGGGACTCCAGGGAAATCAGCTCCTCAAAAATAATACTTATAAAAGATAGAAAGTTGTGGCGAGTTGCGGTTTCGCACACCCTGAAGGGACACGGCACATATAAGAAATCCCAACAGTAAGATTTGGGATTGTCCTACAATGAATAGATACTTACTCACCGTAAAATGGTGGTGTTTTATATTCCACTATTTTTTGAAAACATCTTTTCCCCAAGCAAGACGACAATGTTTGGAAATTCAGGTGGTTGCAGAGAGTGAAAGAGAATGAGAAGACTTTAGTAAGAACAAATGAGGAAATGATAGGACACGAACTGGTTTCAAGAAGACCAAAGATGGCGATTGGCGTAGAATTTCAATTTTTGAAGTTTGTAAATGGCAGGGAAGCAAAACATCTGAAGGGAGTTCCACAGGCAAGAAAAAGAAATCTATCAGAATAGAACAGATGGTTGCATCTGGCTATTTCAACAGTAAAACTGTGAGACTTAATTACCAATCTAGTAACACGCTTTAATTCATGTAGTCAAGGCACGAAAGAAAAAAAAAGCTTATACAAACAATTTTTCTTAAATATTTATAGAAAAGACAGAGGGAAGCCGTGTCATGTGAAAAAGCAACTGAGGTCAAGATACGAGGTCAGAATCGATTTTATTATGGATTCTCTGAATTTTGTCAATAATCTCAAGATCTTCAGTGGGAGCACCAGACCAGATATGGTGATAATATTCAATATGCGGGCGAATGGTAGATTTATATCTAAACTTGCGAGATGGATTCTTACTAAGAAACATTTCTGGGAAGATATAACAAATCAACCTTCTTAGCTTTTGACTTTGTAATTAATCTACACTTATTTCGAAATGGAACTTTGTGTGTGTGTGTGTGTGTGTGTGTGTGTGTGTGTGTGTGTGTATGTGTGTGTGTGTGTGTGTGTGTGTCCGTTACCTATAGACTGAATCGGCTGAACCGATTTCCCTGAAAATTTACACAGTTGTACTATAAGCGTCAGCGAGTGTTCTTAGCTAGGTTTTGTGTCGAGGTACCCCCGATAAATATCGAAAATCGATAATCGAAAATATCGTATTATAGAAGAAGTGGTCCGATTTTAATCAAATTTGATACACTCATAGACAAAGACATAAGAAACGATATTTAGAAGTTTCAAGGTTGCAGTTCTTACAATAGTGCTGAAAATTGATTATATATATGTATATATAAAAGGCAAGATGTCTGTGTGTGTCTGTTTATCTACCTGTATGTCTGTATTTTTTTCAGTCCTTTTATTTTAGTTTTTGCTTTGGGTTTGGCTCTAAGTAGGTAAAAATTGTAGTTCTTAGTGTCAGTCATGATACCATTTACTCAGAGGACTTATTTAGCATTCAAAATTCAGTTTACGACGAAAAAAACTTATTTGATATCGATACCAGGAAATCAAAATTTGACTTACATTCATTCATTTTTTTCTTTCAGCCTACGGTTTTGCTTTCACTGGAAACAACTATTGCTTTGTAGTTTTTCGTGCCAACGTCCAAAGAGTCTGAGCTCCAGGATCATGGATTAGTTTTAAAGATTTTATTACACCCGAGCAACGCCGGGCTATACTGCTATTTCAATATAGTCGCTTCAATTGATGTCACGAAAAAAAAAGTATAACAAGAACGCGTAAAATGTTGATTTTCTGGAGTTTAGCATAAGACATGCTGATGGCAGCAAGGAACTGTTCTTTGTGATGATGAAAACGCCCTCTAGCGACATTATTAGTGATGATGAAAACGCCCTCTAGCGACATTATTAGTTCTAGTTTAAAGGATAATCACTCAACAATAATAATAATTATCGCCGTTCACTTTAAAAGAAAAAAAAACTATAAGGACTATTAGAGAAAAGATGACTGTTGAGGAATGAAAGAATCTTTCACACACAATGTTCTCCTATTTTCTCATCACCGAGATAAACCTGCAAATACTTCCGTGTTGCTGTTTATTATGACCGTAAAAAATAACAAAATCAAAAAAAACTTTTGATAAAAGAACATAGATGATTATAAAAAAAAGACCAGATCCAGCATTTTAAAATTTTGTTATTTCTAATGTTAAACTGGAAAAGCCTTAAAGGCAAATAAATTAGTCTGCGAGACTTCCGCATAAATTTGGGAAAAATTTAATTTCTTCATTATCTGATGCACTTAAATTTAGTGTTTAGCAATGGCGGGAAAATCTACAACACATACGGTACACACATACACACATTTGCGCGTGCAAATGTAAACACGCACATACACAAACGTACAAGCCCTCAAATTTTATGGTAGATAGCCAACTGAGAAAAAGTGAGGCAGAGTAGTATTCTGGTTAACAATACCAAAAAAAACAAAAAACAAAAAAACAAAAAAACAAAACAAAAACAAAAAAAAAAAACAGAGAAAAATTCAAGAAACTTGTTTGAACCCTGGAACTCTAACCATCAATTAAATTTACACCACTACTAACCATGTCTTACCCAGTTCTGAAAATATAAAAAAATATATTAAACATAAATCTTTATTTGAAATATTTTACATGCAGGCACTTCAGACTTTCTACTTTGAGTTAACATTAAAATAAAATGAAAGCATATTATTTAGGTAAGAAAATTAGGTACTGAAAATTGTAATTTAATTGTAATTAGAATGGCATCATCTGCGCTGGGTACTATATGCACGGATGCGCGTTGTGGTGCAGTGGATATCGGTTCGGGACGAGAACTCGGAGAGCAGAGTTCGAATTCCAGTTGAATATCCTGCATTCATTGACGCGCAAATACCTTTGGGAAAGGTATTAATCCGTCTCTTTCCTCCAGTTATGAGTTAAATAATAGTACAGATTCGGTTCTACAGCCTTGGATGACAACCACTGTACTACAGAAAGCAATGGCAACCTACTGCAGGATAATCTTTTGCAAAGTCAGTCCTGTCTCTTTCGAGACATGAGCGCCCAAAGCATGTATCACGTATGGCACATAACTAACTGACTATATACCCATGGTTAGTGTTCTCGGGTTAAATATAAAAATATTAAACATTTTTATTTTCGTGTTTTTTTAAATAGGTTATTTCTTAGTGTGCATGAGTGATAAGGATCCTTGTTTGTTAAAATGAAAGAAATGTAATTTCTCGGCGTTTATTTCTGAGAAAAAATAATCAAAGAAGAAGGCGAAGAGGAAAGTGTAAGTGTCACAAAGCTTGGAGGTAAAAAACACGAGTGAATGAATTGTGAATTCCTACCATTCTTTCTTTTTACTAGTTTTTCTGGTCTAGAAACTTAGCTTAAATGCCCTTCAAAGGGATCACAAAGTATGTATTTTAGTCTTCCCGGAAAGTGACTCGTTAGTTGAAAATGTTAAATATTTATTTTAAAAGCATTAATTTATTAATCGGAAGGATGCGCGAACCCTTCGGATCGGAAACCATTTTTTGTCATTTGGAGTGTGACAGTCTTGCTTTTTAGTTTTGTCCTTACTCCACAGGACATACTGTGAAAGTCATTGTATGTAGAATGACATATTTGTTGATTTACTTTGAAGCTTAAAGCGTCGATTAAAATACATTAAATGACAATTTTCTATTATACTTTTTTTTTCTGTTTCAATGTCAGATATAAGTTCAGTCGGTGAAGAGCTGGTCAATTTGAGTTTAAGTTATGTAATAAAGGATGAAAAATTGAAACCGAAATTCAAAGACAAATTAGAATAGTAAAAGTAGCCTTCTAAAAGCTAAGAAAAGTATTAAGAAACAGGAAAACTTCCTTAGAAACACAGAAAAATGCGGAACTGTTATGCAATATTGTTACTCCTATATGACAATGGATGCTCAACAATCTCATCACAGATGGAGAAGAGTCTTCAGGCAACAGAAATGTAAATCTACAGAAGGATGTTGAAAATACCATGCGTGGAACATGTAAACAAATAGTCGATCTTAAGGAAAAGAGACACAAAAATAATATTTAGGTGAAAGTAACGACAAAGTTTTAAAGAACATCGAACCAAAGAAAAAAAAACACATATACGTCGCATCAGAAAGAGATAGTTGAAATTTCTACAGCACATAATGAGGAAAGAGGGTTTGGTAAATTTGTTACTCACAGGACAATATTGAAAGAAAAATTGGGAAACAAAGAAAGACAGCACACCACTTATCTGACGATCTTGTGTAAAATGTTGGCTGAATCGGGACTATTTGGATGCATTAAAAGATCCATTGGAGGACTTTACTTATATAATTTGACCCCAAGTAAGGAGAAAATTCCCTTAAGATGTAAGGTGGTTACAGGGAGTGAAAGAGAATGAGAAGACATCAGGGAAAAGAAAGGACAATAAAAAAACAATTTTCAGGAAAACAAAAGATGGCGATCGACATTGCATTTAAATATTTGAAGATTCTAGGTAGCAGGGTAGCAAGAAACCAGAAGAGCCTTTCCTGGGTGAGAAAAGCGAGAAAAGAAGCAATCAGAATAGAAGTTACTGATACATCAAACTATTTTAAAAGTAAAACGATGAGACGTAATAGCTAATCTAGTAGTAGTAATTCATGCAATGATGTACCAAATGAAAAAGCTCATTAGAACAGTTGCCATGAAAATATTTATAGAAAAGACAGAGTGAAGCTACGTCATTGCGGGGTGGGGAGTGACTAAAGCTGAGATGCCATGTCAAGACCGATAACATTGCAAACCTTTCTTGGGACTTTAGCACGAATCTCGAGATATATAACTGGAGCACCAGACCAGTTAGGTTAGTCTTATTGCATGAACAAATGGTAGATTGATGAAAATGCATGATGGATTATGATGAGGAAAGTGTTTGTCTAAACTTATTAGCAGCAGAACTAGCAATTAATTCCATATAATCACCCCCACTTCATGTCCGTGGAAAACGAGAGCCTAAGAAAGCACAAACTGTTGCTTTTCTGGCGGATAGCATCAGCCATGTGGAGGCAGAAGAAAAATGGTTCCCTATGAGAATTATGAGATATCTGTTCCATTTGTAAAGTGTTAGCATGTACAAGTCTTTTCTTGTCCCATTTTGGAGGTCATTTTTGAGAGCAATTACTAATTATATTTTGTCAGACTTACACCTTTGTGCAAATTAACTGAAACAGAACGAATAATATCTTTCACACATTCCCTGATCACGTATACATCGTCTCTTAATGTTTTTTCTCTTACGACTTTATTGTCCTTTATGCTTTGGACTGATAGATCCATTTTTTTATTCGCCTTGATGACACGGTTGATAGTTGAAAGGCTGACACCAACAATATCCGCGATCTCTCTGTAAGGCTTGCCAGTGTGTTCGTGAGCAGTTACAGTTTTCCTACGTTTCTTTGGAGTAACGTCCATCGCAGAACATGGCCTTATGGCAACTAATCGACAGTCGAGACAATATTGTCTGGGCGTGATAAAAATTTGATGCAATCACAGATGTCACAATGTTATTTAAGTCCAAACAAATTTGATCGTACACCTCAAAAATAGATTCATATTACTGCACACCACTGCAAATAACGTAATCCGAGGAAAAAAAATTAGAAATCGATTACACCCTGTCACTTCAGTGAGTTTAAAACTGATCTTATAGTAAAAGGAAAGAAACTAAAGGAGTTGTTTCAATTATTTTGCACAAGGTTGCACTAGACAGGAGTAAATAGCTGTATCGTTAGCTTCGTGCCCTGAAGTGAATAGTGGAAAAAGTAGAGGAAAAAAATAGAAATCGATTACACCCTGTCACTTCAGTGAGTTTAAAACTGATCTTATAGTAAAAGGAAAGAAACTAAAGGAGTTGTTTCAATTATTTTGCACAAGGTTGCACTAGACAGGAGTAAATAGCTGTATCGTTAGCTTCGTGCCCTGAAGTGAATAGTGGAAAAAGTAGAGGAAAAAAATAGAAATCGATTACACCCTGTCACTTCAGTGAGTTTAAAACTGATCTTATGGTAAAAGGAAAGAAACTAAAGGAGTTGTTTCAATTATTTTGCACAAGGTTGCACAAGGTTGCACAAAGCAGGAGTAAATAGCTGTATCGTTAGCTTCGTGCCCTGAAATGAATAGTGGAAAAAGTAGAGGAAAAAAATTAGAAATCGATTACACCCTGTCACTTCAGTGAGTTTAAAACTGATCTTATGGTAAAAGGAAAGAAACTAAAGGAGTTGTTTCAATTATTTTGCACAAGGTTGCACTAGGCAGGAGTAAATAGCTGTATCGTTAGCTTCGTGCCCTGAAGTAAATAGTGGAAAAAGTAGAGGAAAAATAAAACAGATGTTCAGCGATAAAATAATTTTGTTTTCAACGACTAATGAGTGGCAGACATTAAATAACTTTCTTGAAGATAAATGTCGGGAAAAATAAGTTCGCAATCTGCTACAGGCGGAAACAGCGATTAATGGTGATGATGATTTTGTTTGGTTTTGGGAAAAATGGTATTTACCAAATGCTCTGCCATTGACTCTCTGTATGTTTTAACACGTTTAGGACAAACGCGCGCAAACGAACCAACAAAACAAATATCCCCGTTTCGATTAAAGATTCTTTTTTAAATATTAGAATTCGCCTATTACACTCAAGTTAAATGCTTTTTTAAAAATCATTTCACCCCAAGCAAGGCATTGCACTGCCACTATTGCGCAGGGGGTTATAGAGGGGAAGGTGATGAGAAAGAGTTGTTAGATATAGGAAACGTCAGAGGGAGGGTAATAGACGGGTAAGGATACCGAGGATGGGGATGGGATGAGAGAATGGGTGCGCGTTAGTGTGTTAGGAGGTGTCTATTGACCTTACATTTAAACTCCTGGAGATTGTAGCTGTCGGGGAAGCAAGTATGTGGAAGAGAATTCCACAGGCGGGAAGTGCGAGAAAAGAAGCTGTTGGAGTAGAAATTGCGGTTACATTTTATCGGTTTCACTGTAAAAGGGTGGGACGTAGTTGCTAATCTAGTATCTCGTGCAAATTCGTACCTAAGGAGCACCATTGATCTGAGTTCATCGGAGCAGAAGTCGTGAAAGTATTTATAGAAGAGGTACAGGGAAGCCACATCATGCCGGTGAGAGAGTGACTGCAGTCGGTTTGCCAAGTCGGTATCGATCACATTACAGATAAAATGGTAATGTTGAAGGATGTATGCCAAATAAATGAGAAATGACGTGATAAAAAAATAGGATTTGGTTGATAAGGAGGATAAAGATTGATATTTGAAGATTTTAAAATTGTAGTCCTCAGGAAATCACATATGCGAGATTTCCACAAAAGAATACTGTTGTCATATCTGGTCAGGCGCTCCTGCTATTTATCTCAAGGTTCTCGACAGGCTTCAAAGGACAATCTGTAATGTGATAGGTCCTGACCTGGCTGCTCGATTCCGACCATTTTCTCACCGGTGGGATGTGGCTTCCCTCTGTCTCTTTTAAAAATATTTTCATGGCTTCTGCTCCAATGAACTTAGGTCACTGCTGCCCCCTCCGCCTGTAAAACTTGCTTTCCTGACGCCTACAACCGCCAAGAATTTAAATGCAATGTCAATTCCCATCTCTTATCCGCTTGACTCCAGTCCTTTCTACATCACTCCGTGTATCTTGTTCTTTACCTTTTTCTCTACCTTCACAACTGTCATCACCCCTGGATTCCCATCCTTCTCTTGCCCTTTCTCTGACACCTCCTTTAACTGGTTCGTCTTTCTCTTCACTCTCCTCTTACCTAAACCTTTACTTTCTTGTGTAGCCTCCTGCGCATCAGTGGCGGTACAGCCTTGCTTGAGAGGAAACGATTAAAAGAAATGGTACTTCTTTTGAAAAAGTAGTCAGTGGAGTTTCTTACATTTAAAATACTGATGAAATGGAGGTGTTTCGACTCCGTGGAAGCAGCATAGCTTGTCTCTAAAGGTCTGAATTCGGTAGAACTAAAGAAAGGAGCTCATCTGAACATTTGCCATGGCAATAGCGACAGACTAGCGATAAGCGTTCAATGTCGCGAATATAGAAAAGAGGCCATGTAGATAAAAATGAATTATGCACTTCCATCGAAAACGCGTAAAAAGACTGATGGACTCTATCAAGTCTGGAAATTAGGGATTTAGACAATCCAACTGTGACATAAGAGCAAAATCAATCCATTTTTGTTAAAAGCCCGTTCTTGTAAAGGTAAAGTATTGAAAAGAAAAAGAGACAGCTACTTCTTGTAGCAAAATACCATAGGCAGACGTTTTTTAATAAACATTTTTAGTGATTAATTACATATGAGCTGGACTTGATGCAAGCCAGTGAGTATGTCATTGTTCATTATGTCTGGAAAAACGATAATGATTTTTGAATTATTAAAAGTTACAAGTCAGTTTTCCCCACAAAGATGTTAGAGATCAAATGAGATGGCTGATGAAAGAATCAGATCATCTTAATGTTTGGAAATCCTGTCATATTTTTATCTGCCATAGCCCAACTCTAGTTGATGTAACATCCAGAAGCGAACGAATCCACGATTAATAGCTTACAAAAATGGCAAATTGGTTGTCTATTTACGAGAAGTACACACTTTATCCAGGAAAATGGTAGGAGTGACTTCCTTTCTAGAAAAAGTACTTCCAATTTTAAATAATATCATAGAATCTGTCTATATTACTGAGATGAGGAATTGTAATTATTTACATTAAATACAATGTAAATACATTGTTCGAACTGTTGTCCTCATCTTCGTTGCCCTATTCCCAACGTATCGGCCTTCTTTAGGATCTGTCTATATTTCTGAGATGAGGAATTGTAATTAATTACACTATTTACATTGTTCGGACTGTTGTCCTCATCTTTGTTGCCATATTCCCAACATATTTGCCGTTGTACGCTCCAGCCTATTTTAGGATCTAAACTTATTTATAATTGGAACTTTGTCTCTCTGTGTGTGTGTGTGTGTGTGTGTGTGTGTGTGTGTGTGTGTGTGTGTGTGTGTGCGTGTCTGTGTGTGTCTGTGTGTGTTCGTTACCTATAGACTCCGAAACGGCTGAACAGATTTTCTTGAAAATTTACACAGTTGTACTATAAGCGTCTGTGAGTGTTCTTAGCTAGGTTTTGTGTCGAGGTACCCCAAATAAATATCGAAAATCGAAAATCGATAATCGAAAAAATCGGGTTATCGAAGGAGTGGTCCGATTTTAATCAAATTTGATACACTCATAGACAAAGACATAAGAAACGATATTCAGAAGTTTCAAGGTTGCAGTTCTTACAATAGTGCAGAAAATCGATGATATATATATATATATATATATATATATATATATATATAAGGCAAGATGTCTGTGTGTGTGTTTATCTGCCTGTATGTCTGTATTTTTTCAGCCCTTTTATTTTAGTTTTTGCTTCGGGTTTGGCTCTAAGTAGGCATAATTGTAGTTCTTAGTCTCAGCCATGATACCATTTACTCAGAGGACTTATTTAGCCTTCAAAATTCAGTTTACGACGAAAAAAACTAATTTGATATTGATACCAGGAAATCAAAATTTGACTTACATCCATTCATTTTTCTTTCAGTCTACGGTTTCGCTTTAACTGGAAACAACTACTGCTTTTTAGTCTTTCGTGCCAATGTCCAAAGAGTCTGAGCTCCAGGACCATGGATTAGTTTTCATTACACCTGAGCAACGCCAGGCTATACTGCTAGTTTGTCTATATTTCTGAGATGAGGTATTGTGATTATTTACATTACAGTATTTAGATTGTTCAGACTATTGTCCCGATTTTTGTTTGCATATTCACGACGTTTTGGCCATAAATTAGGCTATGATTTATCCATTACACGCTATGTACATGAATAAAAACTAGCGATAATGTGTGAAAATAGATTTCACATATGAAATCAGCACCCAATCAAAAACAGGTTCTCCTCCTCCTCCTCCTCCTTCTTCTTCTTCTTCTATGTGCCGTGGTCCTTCAGTACGTAGGTGATCACGGCCTTCCACATCTTCCTGTCCCTAGTGGCTCTTGGCACCCTTTCGCCTGTTACGTCACCCATATCCCCACTCTGCCATCTTCCCAGGTATCACTTCCCAGGTATTTAAATTTCTGTACACTGCTTAATTTTAGTAACACCCGGTTGTAGTTGATATTTTGCTTTTCGCTTTCTTTAGTTATCTTATGCAAGAGTTCTCGTAGTTTCTTTTCCGTGTCTACTATCAGCACTGTATCATCAGCGTATCTGATATTATTCAGATTGTGGCCACCGATGATAAATCATTGCATGCCTTTTATGACTCTCAGTCTCGCTGTACAAGTTGAATACATCCGGGAAAAAGTCATCCTTGTCTTACACCCCTTTATTGGTAGAACACCTATTTTTATGCTTGCTTAAAATTCTTTGTAAACCAGCGAAATCAGGAGTTTATTACGACGCAGGGATTTAACAAGACAAAAGTTTTACGTCCCATTTTAAACTCCGATGTGCCAAACAGCAGTAGTGTGTCAGCAAGGTCATTGATCTAGACTTAAATGAGCCGAAATTATTCAAAGAAAGAAGAAAGTGGTTGGAGCATACAAGTCCCAAGAACACAAGGTAGATGATTATTGAATGAGGTGGCAGTTAGAGCATAAAAGTAAAAAGTGCATATTATGAGGATATGTAGGATAGACATAAATTGACACTTGACTTGAAAAAGTTAAGACAGTAATTATGGGAAAAGTAACCTTTTGGTAGTCTAATCCACAAAGTAATAGTTTTTTGGCCCGTTTATGTCTAATGGTCAGCTGACGAGCACGTGGCTTTGCTAAAGAAATCATGGCCGATTTCAGAAACATTTTTTCTTGAAAAATTAACTGTAGATATGTTAAAATTATTCAAAATACGATCCATGATCATCGACGCACGTCTGCAATCGATCGACGAAATTATATATTTCTCGTTGATAAAAAGTCATTGGCTGTGATGCAACAAAATCGTTAAAAGCTGATTTTACTTCTGGTTTGGACCTAAAAATTCTACCATTTAAAAATGTGCTTAAAATGATAACCAGCGTATTATATACAATGTAATTATAGCCAGGTAGCCGAGAATGATCTAATTCATAACTGAATGAACGATGCGTAGATACTTGAGTAGCTACTGTTTTTTCAAAGTCTACCATTCCTCCACAGTGTTCAATCAGGGTGTGAGAGCGTGGCCCAAAAGTAGGTGGACAGTAAATGATGACATTTATTTTGTGATCAGATTTTCAATTATATTTACTAATACAATTATTACATTAAATTTTATATATATATATATATATATATATATAGTGATCCATAAGTAGGGTGACAGTAAATGATAGCATTTATTTTGAAATTACATATACGATTATATTTACTAATACCATTATTACATAAAATTATATATATATATATATATATATATATATATATATATATATAATTTAGAGTGGTCCTTTACTAGGGTGACAGTAAATGATAACATTTATTTTATGACTACATATACAATTATATTTATTAATACAATTATTACATTAAATTATATATATATATATATATATATATATATATATATATATATATATATCCAGAGTGGTCCACAATATAGTGACAGTAAATGATACCATTTATTTTGAGAATGCATATACAATTATATTTACTAATACCATTATTACATTGAAAATTAAATATTTATACAGGGTGGTCCAAAAGTAGGTGGACAGTAAATAATAACATTTTTTTTGAGATTACATATACAATTTATCTTTACTAATTTTAGGTTGTTACAAAAATATTGTCCGATTTCAGAAATATAATTTTATTCTTAAGAAATTAACTTTAAAAATGTTGAAATTAGTCAAAATACGAGTGTAAAATACGAGATTATTTATACCTCATTGAGAGAAAATTATTGGCTGTGATGCAACAAAATCTTTGAAAGCTGATTTCACTTTTGGTTTGGACCTAAAAGTTCTACCATTTAAAAATTTGCTTAAAAATGATAATCAGTGAGTGAAAGACTCAGGAAAATATGGAAGAATTGGTAAACTTTCGTATCCCAAGTCTGTGAGTTTTTGCAACGTCATTCTTGCATTCTATGGCTGCGTATTATCGTGCAGCAAAACTGGACGACGTCTGTTCACCAATGCAACTCTCAATTTTTGCAGGCGCGCATGCATTTCAACAAGTTGATTGCAGTAAAGCTCTGCATTAATGCTCCGATTGGCTTCCAGAAAGCTGTAGTAGATAAAACCAATTGAAGATCACCAAGACAGTCACCATAATCTTTTGCTGATGCAATTTTGGCTTTGGAAAATGTTTGGAGGACTCATCACGATCAAGCTATTCACCTGATTGTTTACGGTTATCATAAAGGATCCACTTTTTATCACAAGTGACTATTCGGTCAAGAAAGGGATCATTGGCGTTATGCAGAAAGCGCATCGAGATGCCTAATATTTGGTTGACATTGAGATCATGAGGATCCAATTTATTGAGGTTTTCGCCTTTCCAATACTCTGTAAATGACGTGAGACTGATGCAGTTCTGATACCAAGCGTCTGAGGCATTTCTTTCGCACTTTGACGTGGGTTTTCTCAAAAACTGCTTGCGATTTTTTGTTGTCAAGACTGCATGACCCTCCTCTTCCTTCTTCATCTTCCAGGCTCTCCTCACCAGTAAAAAAGAAAAAATTTCTGGAACCACCTTCATACTATCCAGTCACTTGTCTCCCCATCTTCCCATGTTCTCTTGATATTGGCAAACGTTTGGAAGTCAGTGTACCCAAGTTGGAATTCATGCAAGAAAAGTAAACGAAGATTTTGTCATGTTCATAATTAAGGTCTTCTATACTTCAAGAATATTTCTATCTCAAGTTTAAAATTATTAAAGAGCACACATTAATTTTTATGTATACCTAAATTCACCAAATATATATCGTGAATACTATATTAATATAGCTTTTCAAAATACAACACTTAGAGCGGCCATTATTTTGTAACAAACTTATAGGATCTTTTATCCTTTTACGCAAGTTCGTTAAGCTGGTTTTCTGTTTTCCTCCGCTTCTTGGAGCCTTTTATCGAGAGGTTTTGAGGAGCATGGAACCACCTCTTAATTTCTGTTTTTTCCAGGTCCCTCCCTAACCCGAGGTGATAGTACCAGTTAGAGCCCCAGCTATTGGCAAATTTTTAACCCCCACAAACTTTGGGTGAAAACAAATATGACTGTAGGCAAAAACGATCTTTGCAAAAATACGTCAATGAAACCTGATTTACAAGCTAATTTACAAAGAATACAGCATTTTGTCAGCATTAAATAGCCCATTAATATGCCGTAGGACAAATTATATCAACCCAGACTATCTACAAACTCACTTTACAAATGAAACGGGATCTAAAACTGATTTTTTTTTTTTACAAAGAATACATATTCTATTAAAACAAATCTATTCTAAACATTTTGTTGGTATGAAATAAACCATTGAGATTGAGAGGCCGTAAAACAAAATAAATCAAACTAAACCTCCACACCTCGTACGTTAGTATTTCAAGAACGCATTGTGAATAAAGCGTTTTGGCTATTTAAGTCCAAAAGACTTCGAACTCTGCAAAGCTATCGTATTTTTAAATCGAACATGGAAGGAAACTGTGAAAACGTCTCTAATTCAGAGATAGACAATTGATATTTCGAAGAATTTCGAACGCACTGTGGCAATCAGAAGAACTTTTGTACTTAGAAATGAGTTACTTTTGTTAGTTTGCTTTCCTAATGACATAAACACGTTCATCATTAACAGGAAAGTTGCATGCAAAATGTTCGCCACTCTACGAGTTTCACTTGTACCATGTAACCCATCACTGGCTGTCACAAGTTGTTGGATATTCGGCAGCTAATTTGTTTTCTCCATCGGGCTTTTCTGGTGAGAAGGGTAGCAAGAAAAATAGCAAGATTAAAAAGAAAACTTTTCAAAGGGCAAATGAACGTTTTTTCAGGATCAATGGTAATAAAGAACAATGAGCCTCACTTATCTATGTATACAGCCAGAGCGTTGATGACACTGGATTACTAGGTGAAAGGCAACTTAGTTTGAAATCAGGATGTTAGGGAGGCGGTTCACCCCGATGGAATCAATGGCCCCGTGTCCGTGACCAAGTTGAGCCTTCAATTTGGAGAAACATCAGCTGTGGTTTGACTTGGATAGGGATGGACTTCGCCAGGTTTACTTGTCTAAGTCTATTTGCCAAAGAAAAGTTCTAGTATAGACTGAATCTGTTAGAAGAGATCGCTTGTTGATGATAGAGGTCAAGGTGAATGGTCAGACTTGATGAAATTGATAGAAAGGTCATCGTTGAAGGAACTCGTTTGAGATGCTCATCGACATTTCCTTCTGTTTGAAATAGGTCATCAGATCTAAAGGACATCTACTGCTACAGAATGGTAGGATAAGAGGTTTAAGAGAATGGAGAGCTCTGGTTTTTCTTTTGCCTCACTTCGTCTCTTCTATTTGTCTTCTGGTGTTTTTTCGTCGGCTGATCGTTTCCAATTGGTTCTTCCTGCAGCTTCCGTCTCCCAATTGAATGGATCGATTTCTGTATTCAGTAAAGTGTTTGTTAGTCGATTCTTGAATCAACGACGTGAGGCTCGACTTGGTTCATTGTTAAATGCGAGCTTTGAGAAGAGAGCTTGTTTGGGCAGGAAGAGGTACGGCATTCGGGCAAGGCGTCTGGCCCATCGAAGTCGATGGCGAGTTTTCTAAACTCTCCATCTTTGCGCAGAGGAGAGCTTCGTTGTCCGTAATCCGGTTATGCTACGTATACCGCAGGATTCAACGAAATTTCATTCGATGGAATCTTTCAAGAGTGCGTATATCTCTTTGGTGGTGTGTCCAAGATCTCAAAAGGGTACAGGAGAGTTGAGATGACAACATCTCGGTAAACCATGAGCTTGGTGGTCTGTGTTAGCCAAGGATTGCCAAAAAACTTTTTAAAAAATACCTTCCCATATGGTGCGTAGGCAGACTTGATTCGGCTATCAACATCTTTTTTATCAGATGCGTTTTCCCTCTGTCTTTTCTACAAGAATTTTCACGGCAACTGCACTGACGAGCTTTTTTCCCCGGTACCCCGTCCACATGTATTCACATGTGCTACTAGATTGGCATTAAGGTCCCACCATTTTATCATCAAAATATTTAAATGTAATCACTTCTTCTGCTCTACCAGTTTCTTTTCCCGCACTTCCCATTTATGAAACTCCCTACCGTTTGCTTGCGTCCCTGATAGTTCAGTCAGTTATAGTTCAAGTGCCATATGTGAAACACACTTGGGCGATCATGTCTCGAAAGAGACATGACTGACAGGGCAGAAGATTATCCCGCAGTAGGTTACCATTGCTTTCTGTGGTAGACTGGTTGCCAGCTAAGGCTATAGAACCCAATCTGTCCTGTTATTTAACCCATAACTGGAAGGAAGAGACGGATTAATACCTTTCCTAAGGGTATTTGCGCGTAAGTGAATGCAATGAATTCAACTGGAATTTGAACTCGGCTCCCCGATTTCTCGTTCCGAGCCAATACCCACTGCACCACAACGCACATCCAGAATAGTTTCAATCTGTAAAAGTTTAAATGCAACGTTAATTGCCATTTTCTGTTTATTTGAATACCATCCGCCTATTATTTTTTAACATCTTCTGTATCTTGATTTTCTCAAACAGTAAGCTCCTGCGTACCAGTAGTCGCCCTGCCTTGTTTGGGGTGAATTGATTATAAAAATAAAGTCACACATAGACAGAAACACGGTTATTATAGAAAAATATATATTTTTATTTGCAAGAAGATTTTCAATGGGGAACAATGACAAGATTGGAACACAAAATTAGGAAGACGTCTCGATGACGTCGCAGAGCATCAGATATATGAAGAACAAAAACATTTTTGTACTAAATGGGCCAGTTATCTCCCTTTGTTAAAGTCATTTTTTTTTCATATCAGAAAATGTCCAAAAAAAAAAAAAGCCATAAAAAAATTAGTTTTTAGTTTCACATTAAAAAATGAAGTTATTTTAAAATGCGTGAAGTGCGTTTCCGTATTTTTCTATTTTCTTTTTAAACTGTTTTGCCCCACCGTCTGTCCACCACATGTAAATCAATTTGAAAGCCTTCTTTGATACACATGTTGTGAAAAGAGACTCCATTTTGAAATGGCGGCTGCGTACGTCTGCGTCATCAACGCAAGATTATTTGCTTGTTTGAGGAGGCGCCAAGTTGGATGAGTAATTCGTCCATTTTGTCCAAGTCTGCGAAAAACACTTACATACTATTTATTGTTAACATTTTTAGTTTAGGAAAATCAATCCTATTTCAGATTTTCAGTACAATTAATAATTCGATAACTTAAAAGCAAAAAAAGCAAAAGAAAAAAGATAGGCTTTTATGAAAGCTACAATGACAAAAAGAAATTGAGAGAGACTCTTAATATTTCTGAGTCTAACCGAAAACCAGGTTGCATTCAAGTACAAATAATAATAATAATAATAATGATAATAATAATAATGACAATGAATGATAAAAAATGGAACAAAACAACACATTGAAAAAATCCCTGGAAACCCCAGCTTAAAAGATATACAAAAAATTGTCTTATTAAGTACAGCCCAAACACTAAGGAAAACTTTGTTTATGTAACGCTAAGGATGTTAGGGGAGATAGAAAAAACATGAAATGGAGCCATAACAACAAACCACGACCTGCCTTAGGTCTTCTTGTAGACTTGGTAGGTAGTGCGACCATTGCAGAAATAGATTTATAATGAAGAATGACATAATAATAATAATAATAATAATAATAATAATAATAATAATAATAATAATAATAATAGCACTAACCAGTCAACTTAATAAGACAGAATGTGGTTATAAAATAGGCCAAAAGAAAATAAGCCATCTATTTTACATGGATGACTTAAAGTTATATGCTAAGAATGATAATGAGCTGGAAGGTCTTCTGCAAACTGTAAAATGCTTCAGCGAAGACATTGGAATGAAATTTAATTTGAATAAATGTGCTAAAGCTACAGTTTTACGTGGATCAATACAAGAAACATCCTCAATTAGCCTAGACCCTGCTGTAACAATAAAAGAATTGAAACCAGAAGAAGCTTATAAATACCTAGGTGTAAATGAGAGCGAAAACATTCACCATAAAAAAAATGAAAGAAATAGTGCGTAAAGAGTACTATAGAAGGCTACGAATAATATTAAAAACTGAATTAAATTCACAGAATAGAGTTATGGCCATTAATAGCCTTGCAATCCCAGTTGTCCAATACAGCTTCAACATCTTAAACTGGACTCTAAACGACATCAGGCGAATGGATGCTAAAACAAGAAAGCTTCTTTCTAAGCATAGGATGCATCACCCAAAGGCTGATGTAGACCGTCTATACATACCCCGTAAAGAAGGTGGAAGGGGTCTTATTCAGCTGGAATTGTCATACAAGACAACAACTATTGGCTTACTAACATACATAGAAACAACAAAGGATTGGATGATACAATTAGTAAGGCAACATGAAGAACGAAAGAAAAAATATTCAATAATAAAAGAAGGCAGTAAATACAAACAAGAATTACAGTTAGTAGATTCTGTAGAAAAGCAAAACAGTAGCCAAGAACCAACTATTGCGGCAAAAAATATGAAAATGAAAGCCAAAGATAAAGCTCTTGAAAAGATGAAACAGCGCTGGCAAGACAAACCTCTGCATGGCCAATATCCAGTACGTGCCAATAAATCCAATGTTGACAAAGTTAATACTCATCGATGGTTACGTGCATCTGGATTAAAGTCTGAAACTGAAGGATTTATACTTGCAGCACAAGACCAAAGTCTTTTCACGAGAAACTTTCAGGCAAATATTATGCATAATAATATGGATCCAAAATGAAGGTTTTGTGATAAACACCAAGAAACAATAGACCACCTAATCTCAGGCTGTTCTGTGCTTGCCCCAAACGAATATAAAAATCGCCACGATAGAGTTGGGCAATATTTACATTGGGCAATGTGCAAACATTATGGAAAAGCTGTAAACAAACACTGGTATGAACATCATCCAGCACCGGTTACAGAAATAGAAGATGTAACCATTCTATGGGATTACACCATCTACACAGACAGAAAAATTGAAGCAAACAGGCCAGACATTATTGTTAAAAACCAGAAGGAGAAAACTTGTCTATTAATTGATATGGCTTGTCCAGCGGATTGTAACATAGCAATCAAGGAATTTGAAAAACTGTCAAAATATAAAGACCTGGAAATTGAAATAGAAAAAATGTGGAAATTGAAAACAAGAGTTGTGCCAGTGATAGTAGGTGCACTTGGAATGATAAAAAATGGAACAAAACAACACATTGAAAGAATCCCTGGAAACCCCAGCTTAAGAGATATACAAAAAATTGTATTATTAAGTACAGCCCACACACTAAGGAAAACGTTATCTATGTAACGCTGGGGATGATAGGGAGGATAGAAAAACATGAAATGGAGTCATAACAACACGCCACTACCTGCCTTAGGTCTCCCCGCAGACTTGGTTGGTAGTGAGACCAATGCAGAAATCGAAATATGATGAAAAATGACATAATAATAAGGCTGAAATCAATGAAATTAAAAGAATTGTAACAAGAAGAGACGAATCAACAAAATATGAAAAGAAACCGGAATCAGAAATAAAAAGTAATAACATCAAACAAGCCACAGGTCATAATGTAGAAACCGTGAAACACGCAAATCACTGCGAAGATAATGCTGTAAGTTTAAAAGTGCTGGAAAGGTGTGATCTGAGTCAGTTAAAAGACAAAAATAAAACGAGTTCAGAACACATCGAAGATAATTATTTGACGGAAAATAAGAACAATATACAGGAAGCCAAGATAGAAATAAAAAACCATCTCAGTCAAATACAAAATATTACAATGGAGGAACGTGAACAGCTCCCAAAATTACAACCAACAAAACATAACCTCCGTACTATTAAACTCTACAATGCAGCACTGAAATCAATACTGGATGAAGACCCTCATACAAATCTTAACGAAATAATATATGCATCAGCAACAGCAGCAACAAAAAAATTGAATATCAAAATTAAACAAGGCAGTCTCGTAGACGTGAAGATCCACCTTGGAAAAGAAAAATAGAAAAAGAAATCGAACAACTTAGAAGTGAATTATCAATACTGGATGAACTGAGTAGAGGAATAAATGTAAGAACTAGGAAAAGCAGAAGAGCCGAAAGAAAATATGACATCAGGAATGAAAATGAAGTCTTATCAAATAAAGAAAAAATAAAGCAAAAAATCCAACTGAAGGCTCAAAGAATAAGACGCTATGAGAAAAGAGCAAGATTTTACAGACAAAACAAGATTTTTCAGACTGATACAAAGAGATTTTACAGGGAAATAGGTAAAAAAAGAATTGAAGTGACAGTACCCGCCCCCCAGAATGGAAGAAGTCACACAGTTCTGGGAAAAGATATGGGCTTGCCCTAAAGAACTTAGCAAGGAAGTACATTGGATTACGCAAGAGATAGAACGAATGAAAAATAAACCCGAACAGACATGGTCTGGAATTACAGAAGATGATGTTAAATATGCACTAAAAAAAGCACACAATTAGAAATTCCCAGGTATAGATAAAATTCCTAACTTTTGGCTATATTATTTAAATGCAGCACATAAAAAACTAGCCAAAGAACTTCAAGAAATGGTTGACGATCCCACTAAAATTCCTGCATGGATGACCAAAGGAATTACATTTCTTTTACCCAAGAATGGTGACACAAACAACCCGAAAAACTACAGACCAATTACATGTCTTCCGACAACATATAAACTATTAACATCTATTTTAACAAAACAGACATATTTATTCTTAGAAAGAAATGACATGATACCGCTTGAACAAAAAGGGTGCAAACGTGGCTGTTATGGTTGTAAAGACCAATTGCTGATTAACAAAATGATCCTGGAAAACTGCTACAGTACAAAGAAAAATCTTAGTACAGCCTGGATAGACTATCGAAAGGCATTCGATAGTATGCCACATGACTGGATTTTAAAGACTTTAAATATATACAAGATATCGCCCGTCATCATCAATTTCATCAAACAGTGCATGTCTATATGGAAAACAACCCTTTACCTCAATCATATAAATGGAACCTATAAGTCTGATGAAATAAACATCAAAAGAGGTATATTCCAAGGTGATTCTTTATCTCCCTTACTATTCTGCATATCATTAATAGCACTAACCAGTCAAAAGACAGAATGTGGTTATAAAATAGGACAAAAGAAAATAAGCCATCTATTTTACATGGATGACTTGAAGTTATATGCTAAGAATGATAATGGGCTGGAAGGTCTTCTGCAAACTGTAAAATGCTTCAGCGAAGACATTGGAATGAAATTTAATTTGAATAAATGTGCTAAAGCTACAGTTTTACGTGGATCAATACAAGAAACATCCTCAATTAGCCTAGACCCTGCTGTAACAATAAAAGAATTGAAACCAGAAGAAGCTTATAAATACCTAGGTGTAAATGAGAGTGAAAACATTCACCATAAAAAAATGAAAGAAATAGTGCGTAAAGAGTACTATAGAAGGCTACGAATAATATTAAAAACTGAATTAAATTCACAGAACAGAGTTATGGCCATTAATAGCCTTGCAATCCCAGTTGTCCAATATAGCTTTAACATCTTAAACTGGACTCTAAACGACATCAGGCGAATGGATGCTAAAACAAGAAAGCTTCTTTCTAAGCATAAGATGCATCATCCAAAGGCTGATGTAGACCGTCTATACATACCCCGTAAAGAAGGTGGAAGAGGTCTTATTCAGCTGGAATTGTCATAAAAGACAACAACTATTGGCTTACTAACATACATAGAAACAACAAAGGATTGGATGATACAATTAGTAAGGCAACATGAAGAAAGAAAGAAAAAATATTCAATAATAAAAGAAGGCAGTAAATTTAAACAAGATTTACAGTTAGTAGATTCTGTAGAAAAGCAGAACGGAAGCCAAGAGCCGGCTATTGCGGCAAAGAATATGAAAATGAAAGCCAAAAATAAAGCTCTTGAACAGATGAAACAGCGCTGGCAAGACAAACCTCTGCATGGCCAATATCCAGTACGTGCCAATAAATCCAATGTTGACAAAGTTAATACTCATCGATGGTTACGTGCATCTGGATTAAAGTCTGAAACTGAAGGCTTTATTCTTGCAGCACAAGACCAAAGTCTTTTCACGAGAAACTTTCAGGCAAATATTATGCATAATAATATGGATCCAAAATGCAGGTTTTGTGATAAACACCAAGAAACAATAGACCACCTAATCTCAGGCTGTTCTGTGCTTGCCCCAAATGAATATAAAAATCGCCACGATAGAGTTGGGCATATTTACATTGGGCAATATGCAAACATTATGGAAAAGCTGTAGGCAAACACTGGTATGAACATCACCCAGCACCGGTTACAGAAATAGAAGATGTAACCATTCTATGGGATTACACCATCTACACAGACAGAAAAATTGAAGCAAACAGGCCAGACATTATTGTTAAAAACCAGAAAGAAAAAAACTTGTCTATTAATTGATATGGCTTGTCCAGCGGATTGTAACATAGCAATCAAGGGATTTGAAAAACTGTCAAAATATAAAGACCTGGAAATTGAAATAGAAAAAATGTGGAAATTGAAAACAAGAGTTGTGCCAGTGATAGTAGGTGCACTTGGAATGATAAAAAATGGAACAAAACAACACATTGAAAGAATCCCTGGAAACCCCAGCTTAAGAGATATACAAAAAATTGTCTTATTAAGTACAGCCCACACACTAAGGAAAACTTTCTCTATGTAACACTAGGAATGATAGGGGAGATAGAAAAAACATGAAATGGAGCCATAACAACACACCACGACCTGCCTTAGGTCTTCCCGCAGACTTGGTTGGTAGTGCGACCATAGCAGAAATGGAAATATTATGAAATATGACAACATAATAATAATAATAACAGTAGTAGTAGTCATAGAAATTGTAATAATAATGATAATAATAATAGCAGTATTAGTAGAAATATTAATAATGATAGTAGCAGTAATAATAATTATAGTAGTCGTAATAATAATAATAATACTAGCAATAATAATAATTGAAGAAGATAGGCATAATATCGAACATAGTCAAAGTGTCTTTTCTTCATTGATCTTCTCCAAGTGTTAATAATAATAATAATAATAATAATAATAATAACAGGAATAGTAATAAGAATGAATAAGAAGGAAAAGAAGAAGGAGAAGAAGAAAGAAAATAAGGAGGAGGAAGAGGAAGAAGAGGCGGAGAGTAATAATAAGATGTAGAAGAAGGAGAATAAGAAAAAGAAAAAATGAAGAAGAAAATGAAAAAAGAAAAGAACTAGAAGAAAAGAAGAAAAAGAAAAAATACGAGTGTTAAGAAGTTGAAAAAGAAAATGTAAAAGAAGAAGAAGGAGAAAAAGAAAAAGAAAAACTGAAGAAGAAAATGAAGAAAGAAAAGAACTAGAAGAAGGAGAAGAAGGAAAAGAAAAAAGACGAGTGTGAAGAAGTTTAAAAAGAATATGTAGAAGAAGAAGAAGAAGAAGAAGAAGAAGAAGAAGAAGAAGAAGAAGTGTCAAAGTAAAGAACCTTGAAGTAGAAAAAAAAGATAGTGCATAAAATCATTAATAATTCCTGTTGTCTTTGGGGCATCGGATTTGATCAGAAAAAGTTATGATAAACTCATTAGATCTCCACAGTTACGGTTAAAAGAAATACAAAAAAAAAAAAAAAGAAAAAAAAAGGTTCTCTCAAGTACGAAGGTCCTTATGTAAAAAATTTTTAAAAAATGTTTTTTTTTTCCATTTTCTTAAATCATGTCACACATCCTACGAAAGGCTTTATCTACGAAAAATGGGTCTGTGTTTGTAGTTTTTTTAAACAAATATGTTGAATTCCTTGCATTTACTTGCGCGCAAATACCCCTTGGAAAGGTATCAAACCGCCTCTTCCCCCCAGTTATGGGTTAAATAATAGGTCAGATTGGGTTCTATAGCCTTGACTGGTAACCAGTCTATCACAGAAAGCAATGGCAACCTACTACGAGATAATCCTCTGTCCAGTCAGTCATGTCTCTTTCGAGACATGATCGCCCAAAGCGTGTATCCCGTATGGCACTTAACTGACTGGTAAAAGGAAATACTATGATGACATTGGTGATGTTAGGTTTCTGGTTGGAATTATGGTGAGACAAATGAGTCTAAACAGAAATGAAAGACAATGATAAAGAATAAATAATGATGATCAAAGATGGCAAATCCTTGTAGATTTTAATTTTGAAATAGTGTCATTAAAAAAGAAAAGATTGCCCGTTCGGAACAGCATGATTATCTCGAAATATACTAGATAAGTCTTGTTGAATCCGGGAGACGCTGATTTTCTAAAGTCACAAGAAGTGACCTGAAAAGAAATGCGGGATAAATGTTCGTTTTATGTGCCGACGGCTTTTCCCCCTTCAAATTTATCCAAAATAGCATTATTTCTGTGCAAATATATATGCTGAACTCAAATCAACAATTAGTTATTGAAGAAACTTACCTTTTTTTGCTTTGAAAGTCCATAAAAAACGAACTATATCTCGCACTTTTTCTCTCCCGTAACTCTCACGAAGTCATGTAATTAACTGCAGAATGACGTTCTACGTAGGCAGCAGTTTTCTGTCGAATTTTGGTCGGTTTTCTTCATTTACTGAGACTTCCGGCGATGTACTTCCTGTAATGAAAGTAATAAGCTTAGAAATACAAGAGCGCATTACTTTCATTACCGGAAGTACAACGCCGGAAGTTTCAGTAAAGGAAGAAAAAAGACCAAAATTAGACAGAAAATTCTGCCTATGTAAAACGTCATTCTGCAGTTAATTACATGACTTCGTTAGAGTTACGGGAGAAAAAGTGCAAGATATAGTTCGTTTTTTATATGGACATTTAGATAAAAAAAAAAGGTAAGTTTCTTCAATAACTAACAGTTGATTTGAGTTCAGCATATACATTTGCACAGAGATAATGCTATTTTGGATACATTTGAAGGGGGAAACTTACAACGAAAATTTACCAAAAGCGGGTCTTTAGATTCGAGGGGTATGAAAATTTGTGCGTGAGAGAGAGAGAGAGAGAGGGAGAGAAAGAGAAACTCAGAGAGAGGGAGAGAGACAGAGAAAGAAACAGAGAGAGAGAGGAAGTGAGAGAAAGAAACTGAGAGAGAGAGAGAGAGAAAGAAAGAAACGGAGAGGGAGAGAGAGAGAGAGAGAGAGAAAGAAAGTGAGACAGAGAGAGAGGGAGGGAGAGAGATAGAAAGAAACTCACAGAGAGAGATAAAGAAACAGAGAGAGAGGAGAGAGAAAAAGATACTGAGGAAGAGAGGGGGAGAGAGAGAAAGAAACTGAGAGATTGAGGAAGAGAGAGAAAGAAACTCAGAGAGAGAGAGGGAGAGAGAGAAAGAAAATTAGAGGGAGAGGGAGAGAGAGAAAGAAAATCAAAGATTGAGAGAAAGAAACTCAGAGAGAGAGAAACAGGCTAAATTATAAACTGAGATCGGTCGCAATCAGTCAATCAGGTGCCATACGTGATACACGCTTGGGCGATCATGTCTCGAAAGAGACATGACTGACTAGGCAGAACGTTTTCCCGCAGTAGGTTACCATTTCTTTCTTTTGTAGACTGGTCCCCAACCAAGGCTATAGAATTCAATCTGCCCTGCTTTTTAACCCGTAGCTGGAGGGACAAAAACGGATTATTACTTTTCCTAAGTGAATGCAATGAATTCAACTGGAATTCGAACTCGGTGTTCAGATTTGTCGATCTAAGCCGATATCCACTGCACAGCGACGCACATTCAAATGGCAAGTCCTATATCCAAGCAAGGCAGTGAGGTGTGACCAGGGCTAGATAACCTGACGGCGACCAGCCCACTTTAGGCTGGCTTTGAATTCACGGTTACCCCTCTCCTAGATTGATTGCCACGCAAGAAACAGCAATGTTATTTCACTATAGTGTGCTGGTGGAAGATGGGTTCATGCCTTTTCAAAGAGTATTAATTCAACGTGAATGAAAATAAATCGATCAAAATTTGAACAAAGTAATTTTATTCCATTTTTTGGTACTGATAAATTTTATGATACCGTAAATCGTACGTAAATCTCTATCCGTTTCTCTTCATTATCTATCTATCTATCTATCTATCTATCTATCTATCTATCTATCTATCTATCTATATTCATTATCTATCTATCTTACCAACAAAAATACGTTTGGAAGGAAAAATGTTACCAACAAAAATACGCTTTTGAAGGAAAAAAAATGTTACCAACAAAAATACGCTTTTGTAGGAAACGTTACATTGAAGGAACTAATGCTTCGGTATTAAATGACTTTCCCCAAAGGGTTGATGTGCCGTAAACCAAACTAAACCAAACCATGCTACCATCTACTTGTATAAGATCCAGATCAGACCGAAAATGGAGTACCGTTGCCATATCTGGCAGGAGCTGCCTCCATTTCCAGTCTTGATAGAATTTAAAAGCATCTCCAAGTCCTTGTTGGGGATGAATTCTTTTCCGTACTCCGACCTCTCAGGCGCGATGTGGCGAGTTTCCACTGCTCTGTCGCTACGACTATGGAAAGTACTCAGACAAACTGCATAATCTGGTTGCTTTAGGTCTGATATTCACGGTTAGGACCCATCATACCACTTAATTAGTAGTAACTCACCCACGTTCCCTTTGTATTCCATCGGCCAGAAGTGCGTTCCACTTAATCAGCTTCTTTCCACAAACTATTGCCTTATGGAACCGACTCCCAAAACGATGTTTCCACGATCGCTACAGTATTAGCCTGTTTAAGTCTAGTGTTAACTGTTATCTTTTCCTCCTATTCAATATAAACTACTCCTCCACATAACCATCTACCTCAAGTGACCCCCGAGTACAGAGTGACTCATACCATGAAAAAGGTTGTGAATAATTTTTATATTCCGTATTTCGAAAAAAGCGGAAAAAATGCTTGAAAAACTTAATAAAAATTAATTAAATCTTCCTTGTTGCTTGTATTTAATGAAAAAATGCTTTAAAGAAAGGTTGGGGTCCAAATATACATTAATACACACACACACACTCTCTCTCTTTTTTTCTTTCTCTCTCTCTCTCACACACACACACACACACACACACACACACACACACATATATATATATATATATATATATATATAATATTCATTTAGAATTTATAACATAAATATGTTATAATATCAAAGTAGCTATCAAAATGAAACACTATATATATATATATATATATATATATATAATAATGAATTTAATCACAGTAATTCAACACTAATAATAACAGACTAAATATCCGAAAATAATGCTAACTAACAGTAATATAAACCGTCTTCTAAGTCGGCGAGGACCCCCTCGTGGGTTAAATAAAGGGGGAGAAAAAAAAGAAACAAACAGCGCACAAGAACAATACGTCTAGTGCTCGTTTGAAAGAAAAAAAAACAAGACGAAACCTTAACAGCAAAGAGCTCGATACGAAAGTACGAAAGTAGAGCAGAATACAATACAAAAACAAAAATCTAGAATTGAGCCACCACCTACCGCGGTAGGTGCTGGCTCAATTCTAGATTTTTGTTTTATATATATATATATATAAGAAAAATTAAGGCAGATACGTTATTTCATGGTACGTTATTTCATGGTAAATCGGAAGTATGGTCTATTTCAGACGAACCATCATCAGCTTCCGTCTTCATTTTACAAAAGGTTTTTCATGGTAAATCTGAGGTATGGGCCTATTTCAGGCGAACCATCATCAGCTTCTGTCTCTATTTTACAAATAGGCCCATACTTCCGATTTACCATGAAATAACGTATCTGCCTGAATTTTTCTTATATTTATTCTATATGTATTTATATACATAAATATTTAGAGCTCTCCTAGAGAGTTATCCGACCACTGTATATACAGGATACTCCTTTGGATTCTTCTATACCCACGCTGCATGCTGATATATATGTATCACCCCGAGCAAGGCGGCAACGCCACTGATGTGCAGGGGGCTACATAAAAGTATAAAAAATATACATAGGAGGAGAGTAAAGAGAAAGACGAACCAATTAGAAAGGAGCAAGAGAAGGATGAGAATACAGGTGAAAGGTAGAGAGAAAGGTAAATATATACAGGGTGATGTAGAAAGAACTGGAGTCAAGTGGTTAGGAGATGGGTATTGATATTGCATTTAAATTCCTGGAGGTTGTAGCCGTCAGGAAAGCAAGAATATGGAAGCCAGTTCCACAGGCGGGAAGTGCGAGAATAGAAGCTGATGGAGTAGAATTGTCATCTGCATTTCGTTGATCTAACTGTGAATGTGTGGGACCCAGTTGTCAGTCTGGTTGCATGAGTAAACACCTGTGGCAGGGGCACCAGTGTCTTAAGTTCTTTGGAGCAAAAGCCATGAAAATATTTATAGAATAGACAGAGGGAAGCTACACTCCGTCGGTGAGAAGATGGCTGGAGTCGAGCAGCCAAGTCGGTACCAATCACATTACTGATTCTCCTTTGGAGCCTGTCAAGAACACTGAGATGAACAGCGAGTGCACCTGACCATATATGACAGTAGTATTCCATGCACAGAATATGTATGCAATCTTCAGTTATTGACATGTTTGATCATTGTTGACATCGAGTGTTGATCTACTTGATGTCTACTTTTCTTACAGTTATATACTCTCTTTCTCACACACACACACTATATATATATATATGGACGGAAGAAAATTGCAAAAACACTATTCTTCAAAAAGTGCTCAATACAAAGTAGAGCAAATAATATTTATTTAAAATTCATTAACTAAATGTTATAATATCACTACAAAAATAACTATTTTGTTTCGATAATACTTGTGTTTTATTGAGTGATGGTGCTGATTTGAAGTTTCTACTTTATACATGTTCTAAAGTAATAAAAACACGCACACACACACACACACATATATAGAGAGAGATAGTGAGAGAGAGAGAGAGAGAGAAAGAGAACGAGAGAGAGACTTTATAACATAAATATGTCATAATATAATTACAAAAATACCTATTTGGTTTGACACTACTTGTGCCTTATCGAGTGATGGTGTTGATTTCAAGTTGAAGAATTTTAAAAGGTTCAAAACTAGCCCAACCCCCTCAATCAGGGTGATATTTTCTGGAGTGACAAATCAAAAAGCAAGTAACTTCTAATTAAAAAAAATTTAAATCCTTTTTAATGCATTCGAAATTTTAGTTTATTCTTTTTTGGTTTCGTTATTGGGGAGCAAAGAGTTTACGATGGAAAACGTAATATTACATAACTCACTCTTTTCCGGTGACAAACATTAATTTGGAAATTCTTGCAAAAATCAAATAATTGTCGGATTTTAATGAAACTTTCAAGACTTACTTACAAATAAATGAATTTTTTAAAATTTTTATTTGAAAAAAATATTAGTAAAAATAATCTTTTTTACTCCACTCCACGTAAATTCATGAAATTTCAAGAAATTAAACTCTAGAAACAAAGAGGAGAGTACTGGATTGCTATGTGATGTCGGTTCTTCAATATGACAGTGAATGTTGGACAATATCTTTGAAGATGAAGGAAAAACTTGAAGCAGCTGAAATGTGGTTATACAGAAGGATACTGCGAATATCATGGACCGAACATGTGAGCAATGACGAGATTTTGGAAAGGATGGAGACGAAAGGAAAATTAATACTGAGCATCAGGAAGAGATAACTAAAGTTCCTGGGACATGAAATGAGGAAGGAGGGCTCGGAGAACCTGATACTAACAGGCCAGATAGAGGGAAAAAGAGACAGGGGAAAACAGCGGATAACATATTTGAAGGACCTTATCAGGTGAATGACGGAACGCGGGTTTCGGTGGTGTAACAGAAGAAAGCGTGCTTAAGAGCCACCAGGGATAGAGAGACGTGGAAGGCCATGATCGCCTATATCCTGTAAAGACAAGGCACATAGAAAAAGATATATGCCAACTGTTTATAAGGAATTATAATGTGGATATAAAATGGGAGATCAATTCTATATTATAATCAATATATAAATTGATCCATCATTTTGTGGCCATGCTAGTTTCTATGCATTTATATTTTAGATTTATGGGCTTGAGCTAGTGGATAGCAGCGTGGGGTTTGGGTGGTGTAACAGGGAAGGCGTGCTAAGAGCCACCAGGGATAGGGAGACGTGGAGGGCCATGATCGCCTACGTCCTGAAAGGACAGGCTACATAAATGAAGAAGGTAAAAATGGTTTCATTAGTTAAACACAGAATGGAATTCATGCATTATTTTTTACAACCATTTAGCTCTCTCCTAGTATTTAGTTCTTGAGAATGACTGAAACATACGGAAAACAAAAAAATTAATATACAAAGTTTGTCGGTGAAATTTAATTTTTTTCTCAGACACGCACACACACGCGCACACGATCACACACACACACACACACACACACGTACTCACATACACTTACGCACACATATGAAGAGACGCACATAGACACACATGCGCGCACACAAAGATTATATACATGTAAGTACACACTGAAGACAGCACCCAGGGGGGGGGGCAGTCAGTTTCTTGCTTAAATGCAACGTCGGGACATATATATATATATATATATATATATATATATATATATATATATAGAAATGATTTGACTGAACATAATTTTTGATCGATACTCGCATTTAAATAGATATTCTGTTTTTAATCAAACATTATTATATATTTATTTCTATCGGCCTGATTATTTACGATAATTTTGTTACGAAAAATGTGTCATTCGGAAGGATTCGAACCTGCGACCTTTATCCACATAGGGGAACCCACCATGTGATCTGGCGGGTCTTAGACCTCTCGACCACGAATGATGATCAGTCTAAACGAGGTCAAATTAAGCCTATAACACAATTTTCGGATTCATCTTAATAACTATCTCTGCTCTGAAATGGTAATTTCCGTAACATGTTAATATTTCAAAGTGTCTTCCCCGATGTGGATAGAGGTCGAGGTTCGAATCCTGCCTAATGACACATTTTCGCAATAAAAATTTATCATAAATAATCTGACCGGTAGAAATAAATATATAATACTCTTTGATTATAAACAGAATATTTACTTAAATACGAGTATCGATCAAAAATAATTTTTAAACAAATAATTTCAAATTGTCGGTTGTTTATAACCAAGTTTTGTTAATCTTCGTTAATTTCCGTAATATATATATATATATATATTCACATACAAGCCTGTTTTGCTGTATCACAGCTCATCAATGTGGCTAGACATCCACTTGCTTCGGGCCGGTATCAAAACTCGACCGATTCGGTGTCAGTCATTTATACAAGTTAAAAATATAGTTTTAAGGTGTGCTATATTTATGGGTTAAAGTGTTCAATTTCAGAGATAGAGCGTATGTAAAAATAAAAGTGGACATAGGAATCAACACCCAGAGGCAACAGTCTTTTTCGCGCTTAAACGCAGTGGCAACATTTAACCTAATTTAAAAGACGCAAAAATAAGTACATATCAATAATTCAGAAAACCTGATGAAGATCAGTTTATATAAATATTTCTTCTAAGCATCCACATCCACCAATCAATTAACCGCAGGCTTTCTGACAAATCTTCCACTGAAACACCCCCTGCATATCATGCACCCTCCACGAGATATTCAACAAACACACACTAAAATTCTGCTACAGTTGCACACATATGACAAATTATAAAGAGACATAATAGGGAAACAATGCTGAACAATCTCATCAAAGATGAGGGAAAGCCTTGAAGCAACCTAAAAGGGTTTCTACAGAAGAACGCTGAGGATGTGCGGAACGACAAATCGGGGAGCCGAGCTCAAATTCCAGTTGAATTCCTTGCATTCACTTACGCACAAATACCCTGAGAAATGTATTAATCCGTCTCCTCCTTCCGGTTATTGGTTAAATAATAGGACAGATTGGGTTTTATAGCCTTAGTTGGCAACCAGTCTACTGCAGAAAGCAATGACAACCTACTGCGGGATAATCTTCTGCCCAGTCAGTCATGTCTCTTTGGAGACATGATCGCCCAAAGCGTGCATCACGTATGGCACTTAACTGATGCTGAGGACCGAAAATATGAGCAACGATGAGGATAAAACGGAAAGGAAACTGATACTTAACATCAGGAAAAGACAGCTGTAGTTTCTTGGACATATAATGAGGAAGGAGGGCTTTGTGAATCTAATACTCACAGCAACGCGTGACGCACATTATAGACGTGAGTAGATAGTTGGCTAAGCAGAGTTTGGTAGGGTAACAAGGGAAGGCGTGTCATGAGCTACAAGGGATAGGGAGATGTGGAGAGCCATGATCGCCTATGCCCTGAATGAAGAAGAAAAATTAACAAAATAATAATTTTGAATGGGGACTTTTTCCCACTCACCCGGTGGATAATTCTCTAGTCACGTGGTTTTTGGTAAGTGTTGTGAAGTAGTTTTCTCACTGAAGATTATAATCGTGCTATGTCGGTTGTTAATCGACTTGACGCAGCCTAAATGTTAGGAACTTGGTAATCTTCCACTGTAAGCTGACTCCTTAGTATTCGGCTAACTGCTGACTAATATGAACTGCCTTAGTCCAACTATGCCCAAACTGGAACTAACTAATAGTTCTACTGAACTCCAATAGAACTCTAAAGAACTCTCTAGAACTCCTATGAACTTCCCAAGAAATTTTCGAGTTAACTTCCTGTTAACTCTTATTAATATCCAAGGGAGAGTCCATTATCTGAGGAAAAGGTGTGTTTCACCATAACAGAGGGAGAGTCCATTATCTGAGGAATAGGTGTGTTTCACCATAACAATAAGACAACTCGATGGAAGTGGATCTATTTAAAACTATTTAAAATAATACAAAAAAATTAGATCTCTTGACAATTTCAACAAAAGTACTTAATACAGAAGACAAATATAAAAAAAAATAATTGAACCTAAAACGCGCGTGCGCGTGTATGTGTTTGTGTGTGTGTGTGCGTGTGTGTACATCTGCATACGATAGTCCGCGTTAGAATATGCTTGTTTATATATATATATATATATATATATATATATATATATATATATATATATATATATGAGCATCAGTGCTCATATGTATCAGTAGACGTGTATGTGCCTGTGTGCAGGTGTCTGTGTGTGTTAAAGTGCGTGAGTCATCGAGGTGTGCGCAATGACGTGTGCGTGTGTATATGTTTAAACAATTAGCACTTGACTGATGCAATAGATTAAAAACAAATCCTCTGGTCGGGCAGGGTTAGGGTTTCGCGTGGGCGTCGGTGGGGTCGAAATGGGAGCGACGGAATTGAAAAAAAGGAAAAAAGACAAAAAATATAAATACAAACAATACTAATTTTCTTCATTTTTTTTCCCCTCTTTCTCCAGTATTCTTACCGTGTAGCCAACGGGTAGCTTACTCTCGGGATAAAGTGACAACAAGTCTCAACTCGTCAGCATAATTAGTATACATTAAGGGAAGTAGTGGATCGGATTTTTCCACTAATTTCTAGTTCCTGAAGATTTCTTTTTAAGCTTTTCATGACTGATCCCAGTGCTCCGATAACAACTGGCACGACTGTCATTTTCCACAACTTAGCTTTTAGATCATTTGATTTTCAGATCTGCTTTGTGGTCTGTGGAATGTGCGTTGTGGTGCAGCGGATATCGACTCGGAACGACAAATCGAGGAGCTAAGTTCAAATTCCTTGCATACACTTACGCACAAATACTCTTGGAAAAGGTATTAATCCGTCTCTTCCCTCCATTTATGAGTTAAATAATAGGACAGATTGGGTTCTATAGCCTTGACTGGCAACCAGTCTATTGCAGAAAGCAATGACAACCTACTGCGGGATAATCTTCTGCCTAGTCAGTCATGTCCCTTTAGAAACATGATCGCCTAAGCGTGTATTACGTATGGCACTTAACTGACTGAATATACTAGTTGGAAACATAACTAAAACTGACACTGGGCAAAAATGGGGGATCGTTCTTCTATTGTTATGAAGTAATAAACTGATCCCTCACTAATTATGCTTGATATAGTAATGTAATATAATTTATCTCTTCTCTCTCCAGCTATGAGTTAAAAAGGTACGACAAATTGGGTTCTATAGCCTTGGCTGGCAACCATTCTACCGCAGAAAATTATGGCAACCTACTGCAGGATAACCTTCTGCCTAATCAGTCATGTATATTTCGAGACATTATCGCCCAAAGCGTGTATCACGTATGGCATTTAACCATCGCAGAGGCAACACATCTACTGCAACAGTGGTGTTTCCTGGGCAGGACAACCTGACGAAGTCCAAATCTCTACAGGTTGGTTTGAATTCAAAACCAAGGCTATAGGGCCCAGTCTGTTCTACTTTTTACTCATAACTAAGGGGACGAGATACATTCATACATTTCCCGCTTCTTCTTCCTCTTCTTCTATATGCTCTGTCCCTTCAGGACGTAGGCGATCATGGTTCTCCACGTCTCCCTATCCCTTGTATGTTTACTCCTGTTACACCTCGAACCCCCTTTCCGTCATCCACCTGATCAGGCCCTGCAAATATGTTATCCGCTGCCTTCCTCTGTCTCTTTTTCCTTCTATCTGGCCTGTCTGTATCAGGTTCTCCAAGCTCTCCTTCCTTATTGCATGTCCCAGGAACTTCAGTTGTCTCTTCCTGATACTCAGTATTAATTTCCTTTTTGTTGCCATTCTTTCCAACACCTCATCGTTGCTTGCATGCTCAGTCCACGATATCCGCAGCATCCTTCTGTAGAAACACATTTCTGCTGCTTCATGTTTTGTCCTCATTTTCGATGATATTGTCCAGCATTCCCTGCTGTATTGAAGAACTGACATCACATAGCAATCCAGCACTCTTTTCTTTCCCGCTTAAGTGAATTAAATAAACACGGCTCGGAATTGGAATTTGCATTCTATCTCGGCTCTCCGATTCGTCAGTTTTAATCACTGTTTATTACTCCACGTACCGCCAAAGCGGGAAGATAAGACGAAAATGTTTTGGTTGGTTGTTTTGTTTCTATGGCATATCAACCTCGGCGGGTCATTTATTGCCAACTTAATTTTTATTTATTTATTGCTGGCAATACATTTTCTTTCAACAAATTATTTTTGTTGTTTTTATATAAGTTTTGTGTCTCGTAATTCTTTTTTCTTTTCGAGTATCAAGATTCATTGGGATTTATTTTTAAGGGCAGGGTCCCCAAGTCCTACCCTTGTTATTTAACCCATAACTGGAGGGAAGGGACGGATTAATACCTTTCCCAAGGGTACCAGTCCTTAAGTGAATGCAGGGTATTCAACTGGAATTCGAACTCGAACACCGATTTCTCTTTCCGAGCAGATATTCCACCTCACCACAACGCACACTCGCCACTAAACGCTTACAGCACATGGTTATTCCAAGTGATCACCCATCTAACTACTGACCAGGCTCAACGATGCTTAACTTCGGTGATCGAGCGAGAACCGGTGTATCCAACGTGATATGGCCGTAAGCCTCATATAATGTATTAGAATTGCAAATCTGTGATATTGAATAGAATATGTATTGTAGCCCATGATAATTCACAAAGACGAACATATACATCCAACCATTAAGTTTAATAGCCACGAGAGCCCTTTTTACAATTGTTTACTATTATTTCCTAAATGTATCAGGGTGCTGTGTCTGTCCTTAAGGACCAGGGAGGATACTGCTTGTCAGGTGCCAACGAGGACCTCAGAAACACAGGACTTTTCAAAGTTTGCTTGCTGTAGGTAAAAAGGTAGATTTTTGGTTCACAGATGTTATTTTATACCAAAACTAGCAGTATAGCTCGACGTTGCTCGGGTGTAATGAAAGCTTTAAAACTAATCCATGGCCCTGGAGCTCAGACTCGTTGGACATTGGTACGAAAGACTAAAAAGCAATAGTTATTTCCAGTTAAAGCGAAACCGTAGACTGAAAGAAAAATGAATGGATGTAAGTCAAATTTTGATTTCCTGCTATCGATATCAAATAAGTTTTTTCGTCGTAAACTCAATTTTGAAGGCTAAATAAGTCCTCTGAGTAAATGGTATCATGGCTGAGACTAAGAAGTACGATTATACCTACTTAGAACCAAACCCAAAGCAAAAACTAAAATAAAAGGGCTGGAAAAAAATACAGACATACAGGTAGGTAAACACACACACACACGCACACACACATCTTGCCTTTTTATATATATATATATATATGTATATATATATATATTATCGAGTTTCTGCACTATTGTCCGAACTGCAACCATGAAACTTCAAAATATCGTTTCTTATGTCTTTGTCTATGAGTGTATGAAATTTGATTAAAATCGGACCACTCCTTCTATAACACGATTTTTTCGATTATCGATTTTCGATATTTATCGGGGATACCTCGACACGAAACATAGCTAAGAACCCTCGCAGACGCTTATAGTACAACTGTGTAAATTTTCAAGAAAATCGGTTCAGCCGTTTCCGAGTCTATAGGTAACGGACACACACAAACACACACACACACACACACACACACACACACACACACACACACAGACAGACAAAGTTCCATTTATAAATAAGTTTAGATTTGTCGATATAACTTTTAACCTTCAATAGGATAAAGCTCATGTAAAACTTTCGGCATTTTTTAACAATTTGACAGTCTCAACCTTCGGTTCACATCTACTGACGATCTTTTGTTGTTTTAAAGTCAAGAAATATAACCACATCAATTACTTGCCATTCATTATAATAATTTATAATCCTCATTAGAGGATTGTTTAATCTTTAGGGATTTTCATTCATCAGAAAACTCAGTTAGGAATATTTTTAAATTTTCAATTTTAGCGGTTTTTACTAGTCATTATTATTTATAAATTTTACATCTTTGTTGCCATATTCACGACGTTTCAGCCGTCTCAACAGTCATCTTCAGATGATATACGTTGGAATTTCAAACTGAAGTTTTTATTTAGTCTACGGAGGTAGCTTGTTCTCATTCCATGTGCCATGCCTTTTTTTTATATTTCAGTTTTAGTTAGTGTTATGGTGAAACACATCTATTCCTCAGATAAGGGATTCTCCCTCATATATTAATAAGAGTTAACAGGAAGTTAACTCGAGAAGTTTTTAGGAAGTTCCTAGGAGTTCTTAGAAGTTCTAGAGGATTCTTTAGAGTTCTATTGGAGTTTAGTAGAACTACTAGACAGTTGATATTAGTCGGCAGTTAGCCGAATACTAAGGAGTCAGCTTACAGTAGAAGATTACCAAGTTCCTAACAATTTGGGTGCGTTAAGCCGTTTAGCAACCGACATCGCACGATTATAACTTTCAGTGCGAAAAGTACTCCACAACAGTTAGTTCCATTTCGCAAGTCAAATCTACAAGTTTTTGTTTCTGCTGTGACCATAACAATTTGGGGCACGTCACTTTTGGATTAATTAAACCAATGCTTTTATCCACAGGGTCATATGTTCAGTGAATGAATTTTAGAGACTCGGGAACCTTTTTTTTTCAAGTTTTTGTTATGCTTGTTTTTATTTGTTTGTTTTTAATTTTTATTAATTTATTATCTAGGATGTGCGTTGTGGTGCAGTGGATAACGGCTTGCAACGAGAAATCGAGGAGCCGAGTTCGAATTCCAGTTGAATTCCTTGCACTCACTTACGCGCAAATACCCTTGAAAAATGTATTAATCTGTCTCTTCCCTCCAGTTATGGATTAAATAACAAGATAGATTGGGTTCTATTGCCTTGGCTGGCAACAAGTCTACCGCAGAAAGCAATGGCAACCGACTGCGGGATAATCTTCTGCTCAGTCAGTCATGTCCCTTTCAAGTCATGATCACCCAAAGCGTGTATCACATATGGGCAATTAGATGACTGACTTAATATATAATAGTTGGAAACATAATTAAAACGTCTACTGGGCATACAGTGGGGGATCGGTTTTCTATTGTTATGAAGTAATAAACTGATCCCCCACCAATTATACTTAATATAATAATGTAATATAATGTATCGCTTCTTTCTCCAGTTATGGGTTAAATAACAGGACAGATTGGGTTCTATAGTCTTGGCTGGCAACCAGACTACAGCAGAAAGTAATGGCAACCTACTGCAGGAAAATCTTCTCCCCAGTCAGTCATGTCCATTCTGAGACATGATCACCTAAGCGGCACATTTTCTTCGTGATCTAGATTTTCTTCATCGTCAGCATGCCTAATTTTTCGATTCCATGTCCCTGTGTTAGTGCTTTCTGGTGTTCCTACCGTCTTATCTTAACGGCTGGCCTGTTTCTCATTATATTTCTAAATAAAAGGTTCGATTCGTGACGATTTTCATATTCATTTGGGGCACGTACAGAACAACCTGAGATTAGATGGTCTATTGCTTCTTGATGTTTATCACAGAACCTGTGTTTTGGATCCACTATTATCTAAACTTATTTATAAATGAAACTTTGTGTGTGTGTGTGTGTGTGTGTGTGTGTGTGTGTGTGTGTATCCGTTACCTATCGACTCCGAAACGGCTGAACCGATTTTCTTGAAAATTTACACAGTTGTACTATAAGCTTCTGCGAGGGTTCTTAGCTATGTTTTGTGACGAGGTACCCCCGATAAATATCGAAAATCGATAATCGAAAAAATCGGGTTATAGAAGGAGTGGTCCGATTTTAATCAAATTTCATACACTCATAGACAAAGACATAAGAAAGGATATTCAGAAGTTTCAAGGTTCCAGTTTTTACAATAGTGCAGAAAATCGATAATATATATATATATATATATATATATATATATATAAGGCAAGACGTTTGTGTGTGTGTCTGTTTATCTGTCTGAATGTCTGTATTTTTTCAGCCCTTTTATTTTAGTTTTTGCTTTGGGTTTGGCTCTAAGTAGGTATAATTGTAGTTCTTAGTCTCAGCCATGATACCATTTACTCAGAGGACTTATTTAGCCTTCAAAATTCAGTTTACGACGAAAAAAACTTATTTGATATCGATAGCAAGAAATCAAAATTTGACTTACATCCATTCATTTTTCTTTCAGTCTACGGTTTCGCTTTAACTGGAAATAACTTTTGTTTTTTAGTCTTTCGTGCCAATGTCCAAAGAGTCTGAGCTCCAGGACCATGGATTAGTTTTAAAGCTTTCATTACACCCGAGCAACACCGGGCTATCCTGCTAGTTATTATTATTATTAAGATGAAAGCGTCATGGTACTGTCGTTAGGAAGGTGTCTTGATTAACAGGGATGATACTGTCTCTTAAATCACAACAAGGACTTAAGACTTACAGCACCTTCCGAAATATTTTTGCTGTATCTAATAAGGTATATTTTTGTATCGTTCGTAAAATGTATTTTGCAACAAGTCAGTTTATGTATACACTACTGGCCATAATTATTGGGCCACTTCATTTTTTTTTAAATTATGTCTTTCATACTATTTTTAGTATTTATTGCCAAGTGGATAATTTTAAATGAAAATAAAATGGTACTTTTGTTAATATTGCACAATAACATGTGCATCAAATGAACTGTTCTGGTGTCCAGTTTTTGTGCTCTCTTCCCCATGCTAGTCTCTTCTTTTTATTGGCTGGCCGAAGCAAAAACTTCCTGGATGACTTGTAAAAAATTGCAAAGTAATAATAACAAAAAAACCATTCTATTTTCATTTAGAATTATCCACTTGGCAATAAATACTAAAAATAGTATGAAATGCATAATTTTTTTTTAAAAACTGAGGTGGCCTAATAATTATGCCGGTAGTACATATATATATATATATCGCAAATCTACAGGGTGTGATTGGGTAAATTGTCGTTATTTGGCTTGTAAAATTTTGCAAAGTATTAATAACAAAAGAACCATTCTATTTTCATTTAGAATTATCCACTTGGCAAAAAACACTAAAAATAATTTGAAATTCATTTCTTTTTAAAAACCGGTCTGGCCTGATAATTATGGATGGTATAGTTGCACCTTAAACTTTAAAATTTGCTCTTATAGAGATGCGTGCCCAATCGGTACCGGGATGGCTTAATCCATTCTCCCCCACCAGGCATTTTCCGTAATCTAACAGTCACATGCTTCAGGTCAGAGTGGTTGCTGGTCTTTACTATTTGCTTTGCTTTAATAATGTAGTTAGAAGGTAGGGCCGCGTCGATTGTTTTGCATTTGTGTTCAGTTGTGTTGACGGCAACTATATCAGGTCTTCGTGTTCAATTGCTCAACATGTTTGGATGTCATAGTACAAGACTATCTTTGGATTGCATTTTGCTTCCATCACTCTCAATGTTCCGTGATCGAACCAATTTTTCCCGATACTCCAGGTATACCCAACTTTACGTCAGTAATTTGATTTATGAACGGCGACTGAAGTCGAAATTACTTGCTTCGGAATTTACATGTCACTATGTCAAACCACAAATAACCATTCTTAGTTCTGTATTTTATTTATAAACGCATTTTTAATAATACAGGGTATCCATAAATTTCGTGTGCACTTTAAAAAATTTATAACTTTATTTGTATTCGCGATAGAAATAATTTGTAAAAAGGACTAGAAAGAAGGAAATCTATATTTTTTAAGGTTTTATTGAAATTTTATTTCAGTTTCCACATGTCCTCCATCATTAGCAATACAAAGGGTAATACGATTTTGCAGTTTACGGTAAGCATTTACCAACTGATTTACAGTAATGCTTGAAATCACATTAGTTATTTTAGTTTTCAAATCTTCTAATGAACTAGGTTTGCTTGCATGCACAATTGTTTTCACATGTCCCCATAAAAATAATCTAATTGAGTCAAATCTGGCGAACGTGGAGGCCAATGAAATATTCCACCTCCTCCGATACATCTGTTAGGAAATTCCTGATTTAGAAATTATCTAACACGCAGATCAAAGTGATAAGGAGTTCCATCTTGTTAATTTATAACATTTTTTAAAGATTATTTCTATCACAAATACAAATAAAGTTATAAGTTTATAAAGTACACACGAACTTTATGGACATCCTGTATTTTTTTTTTTTTTTTTTAATCATTTCACCCCGAGCAAGGCAGAAACGCCACTGATGTGCAGGGGGTTACATAAATGTAAAAAGATTAATTAGAAAAGAGTGAGGAGTACAAGCTAGTTAGAAAGGAACAATAGAAAGCTGAGAAAGCAGGTGCAATGACAGGTACATGGGCGGAGAGAAAGGGAAGGTTATACAGGGGAGGGGAGAGAGCTAGAGGCCAGTGGTTAGTAGGTGAGTATTAACTTTGCTTTTAAATTTCTGGAGGTCGTAGCCGTCAGGAAAGCAAGAATACGGGAGTGAGTTCCACAGGCGGGAAGTGCGAGAGAGGAAGCTGCAGGAGTAGAATTGTCGTCTGCGTTTGGCTAATCTGACTGTGAATGGGTGGGACCCAGTTGCCAGTCTGGTTGAACGGGTAAACACCTGTTGAGGAGGCATCAGTGACTTAAGCTCATCCGAGCAGAAGCCATGAAAGTATTTATAGAAGAGACAGAGGGAGGCCACATTTCGACGATGGGAAAGTGGCTGCAGACGAGTCGCCAGATCAGTACCTATCACATTACAGACTCTCCTTTGGAGCTTGTCAAGAACACTGAGGAGAACGGCAGGGGCACCTGACCATAAATGGCAGCAGTACTCCATGCACGGACGGATGGTTGACTTGTATATATGCAGGATGGATTCAGGTGGAAAAAACATCCTGGATCGACATAGTGACCCAATCTTCTTAGCAGTAGATTTTGCTATGGATTCATTATAGTGCTTCCATTTGAGGTCTGAGGACAGGGTAAGTCCGAGGAGGCGTAGTGTATTACTCTCCGGGAGAATCATCTGGTCCATGCTTATGGGAGGCAGAAGAGGTTGCCTGTAATGGTTGACAGACAACAGCTTGGTCTTAGATGAATTGAAGTTGACAAGCCACTTCTTGCCCCAGTTCACCACAGAGTGTAGATCCCGCTCAAGGTCAGCAGCGAGATTATGTCTGTCCGCCACGACAGGTTTCTTACTGGAGCGGGAGTATATTGTAGTGTCATCTGCGTAGATAGGCAATAAAAATCTATTTTAAGCATACAAACAAATATAATTTTATTTTTAATATAGTACAGAAGAAAGTAATCTGAATTTACGAATACATGTACGTACGTACATATTTGTAAATATACATGTTTGCAATTTGACGATCTTCATGGTACATTGCGAACTCTTTGTGAATGATCTTTGCTCTAAGATAAAATAAAACGATTATGTAAGAAAAAAAAGCATATACAGTTATTAAAATTATTTTGCAATAGCAGAAAATAAACTAATTTATGTTAAATTTAACAATATTTACATTTACTGTAAATATAAGAATTTTGATATGATTTTATATATTTTTACTTTTTATCATTCTTATTTATTGTACATTAACATGATTTTATGCACTCTTATATCTTTGGTAAATTTTTGTTTTGTTCCCCGAAGGCCTTTACCCCCTTCAAATCTTTCCAAAACATCCCTATTTCCATGCCAATGTATATGTTAAACTCAAATCGATAATTGAAGAAACCTACCTTTTTTCTTTTTATCGAGCAGAAAAAATATGGAACTTCTTGTCGCTGTTTATCCTTACCCCCTAACTACGGTTCGAAAATGTTATTCACTGCAGACTGGCTTCACGCGTAGTTTTCCGATTTTTCTGTCTTTTTACTTCCATTTTGCTATTACTACGCGGAAAATGAGTTCCGAAACCAAACAAACCAACAGAGTAATTGCTCAAAGGGAGTAAATCGACCGAAATAAGTATCCTACACCTTATTTTCATAAATGACCTCCCAGATGAGATCAAGAGCCAACTTGGCATCTACGCAGATGACACCACAATTTACTCCCGCATCAGTAAGAAACCCGTCGTGGCGGACAAACATAAACTTGCTGCAGTTGTCTGTCAATAATCACAGGCAACCTCTCCTGCCTCCGATAAGCATGGACCAAACGAGTCTCCCTGAGAGCAATACACTGCGCCTCCTAGGCCTTACCCTCTCTTCTGATCTGAAATGGAACCACTACATTGAGTCCATAGCTAAATCCACAGCTAAGAAGGTTGGGTCACTGTGTCGGGCCAGGATGTTTTTCCCGCCTGAATCCATCCTGCATATATGCAAATCAGCCATTCGTCCGTGCATGGAATACTGCTGCCATATATGGTCAGGCGCCCCTGCTGTTCATCTCAGTGTTCTTGACAGGCTCCAAAGGAAGAATCAGCAATGTGATAGGTATCGACTTAGCGGCTCAACTACAGCCACTTCTCCACCGACAAGATGTGGCCTCCCTTTGTCTGTTCTATAAATACTTTCATGTCTTCTGCTCCAACGAGAGCAGAAGCCATGAAAGTAAACACCTGTTCCTCTGCAACAGGTGTTTACTCGTGCAACCAGATTCACAGTTAGATTAACCAAATGCAGACGACAATTCTACTCCTGCAGCTTCTTCTCTCGCACTTCCTGCCTGTGGAACTCGCTTCCATATTCTTGCTTTCCTGACGGCTACAACCTCCAGGAATTTAAATGCAATGTCAATACTCATCTATTAACCACTTGACTCTAGTTCTTTCACCACTCCGTATATCCTTTCCTTCCTCTCCACCTTTGCAACTGTCATCACACCTGTATTCCCATCCTTCTCTTGCTCCTTTCTAACTGGTTCGTCTTCCTCTTCACTCTCTTCTACATAATCTTATGTAGCCCCCTGCACATCAGTGTCATTACCGCCTTGCTCGGGGTGATACGATTAAAAAAAGTCATTCATCTGTGAATCAGATATGATAGTAGTGGTAAGGGCTGAGATATAGTCCGATGTATTTCTAGTCGATAGTATGAAAAAAGGTAGGTTTCTTCAATAAAAATTATCGATTTGAGTTCAGTATGTACATTTGCACGGAATTAAAGGATGTTTTTGGAAGATTTGAAGGGGTAAAGGCCTTCGGGGAACAAATCAAAACTTTACCATCGCTTTTCTAGTGATAATATGATTTCAATATTTGTGGCGGACAGACGTAAAGCCGAAGAAAATAATTTTAACTTGATTTTTATTTTCCCATATATTTTTTGATAAACGACGTATAATCGAAGACGATTTAACTCTAAACGACGTAACCTGAGGTACACTTGCATTATTATTATTAGTAGTAATTGTTTCTGAATCTCTGATTAACCCGGAGGTACACCTGCATTATTATTAGTAGTAGTAATTGTTTCTGAATCTCTGATTAACCCGAGGTACACCTGCATTATTATTAGTAGTAGTAATTGTTTCTGAATCTCTGATTAACCCGAGGTACACCTGCATTATTATTATTAGTAGTAATTGTTTCTGAATCTCTGATTAACCCTGAGGTACACCTGCATTATTATTATTAGTAGTAATTGTTTCTGAATTCCTTTGATTAACCCTTTGAGGTACACCTGCATTATTATTAGTAGTAGTAATTGTTTCTGAATCTGTATTAACCTTGAGGTACACCTGCATTATTATTAGTAGTAGTAATTGTTTCTGAATCTCTGATTAACCCTGGAGGTACACCTGCATTATTATTAGTAGTAGTAATTGTTTCTGAATCTCTGATTAACCCGAGGTACACCTGCATTATTATTATTAGTAGTAATTGTTTCTGAATCTCTGATTAACCCTTGGAGGTACACCTGCATTATTATTAGTAGTAGTAATTGTTTGTAATTTCTGATTAACCCTGAGGTACACCTGCATTATTATTAGTAGTAGTAATTGTTTCTGAATCTCTGATTAACTTGAGGTACACCTGCATTATTATTATTAGTAGTAATTGTTTCTGAATCTCTGATTAAGAGTGAATAAAAAAACCCAACCTTATCTTTTCTTCAACATCCCAGTAGCTGCAATCTCCAAAAGTTGAAATGCAACGTTAATTGCTATCTTTTACCTACTTGATACCCATCCATCTCTTATCTTTTCTTCAACATCCCGATAGCTACAAAGTTGAAATGCAACGTCAGTTGCCATCTTTTTCCTACTTGATACCCATCCATCTTTTATCTTTTCTTCAACATCCCAATAGCAACGGTTGAACTTTTGACGAAAAGGGCTACGCATGACGGACATGCTACAGAAGGCCTCACTCGAAATTATAACAAAGCCAGCGGCAGTCCGTTGCAATTTCAATTTGTATGTGCCGCAGAGGAATGTCATGGAATCAAGTGCTTGGGTCACTTCCTGGCAAGTTGAAGCCCACGTTATACAAATTCACGCCATCGCAACTTGCTTCTACTTGGATTTTCTTTCATCTCGAACCAACTCTTGCAAAGCACAACGGCTATAATAATGCATGACGATTGAAAGTTTTGGTGAAAGCGGAAGCTTCTCGTTCCGAACCTGCACGATGGCGTCGAATGTAGTCATCAAGGTGATCATCATCAAGGAAGCGATCTGTAAAGAAGAAATTAAATTCTTGGATTCGCTCTAAATCTGCCGCTGACAAAAACGACGAGCAGTTGTGCCTGGATTTAGTCCCGCCATTTGTTTCGATGCTGCACATTGTAGAATCTCTTCTTCATTCTTTTATTTCCATTTTCTCTCGAAGTGCTTACAAAAACAGGAATTGGTGTTTTATATTAAGCAAAACCAAGTCTCCTCAACACGCCGCCAACATTTCTACATTTCTTTTATTATCATTTCTTTGTCCATTTTCTTCTGGGTCCCAAACAGAGACTTAAGGCCTAGAAATGGCGTCATGATAACCCATGACTGGAAGGAGAAGAGATAGATTATATTACATTATTATATCAAGTATAATTAGTCGGGGATCAGTTTATTACTTCATAACAATAGAAAACCGATCCCCCACTTTATGCCCATTATGGTCATTTTTGTAAATGAGACAAACCTCAAGATTCATTAAATATTGTTGCCATCTCTATTGTTGCCGTCGGGTGCTCTTGCTATTCATCTCGAGATTTTCGACAAAATCCAAACAAGAATCTGCAATATAATCGATTGTGACCTGGCAGCCGGCCTTCAGTCACTTTCTCACCGACGGGATGTCGCTTCCCCTGAATTTTTTTTACAAGTATTTTCAGGGTGATTGTGCTGACGAGCTTTTTTCTCTGGTTCCTCGACCGCATGTATTTGCTCGTGCTAGTAGATCCTCACCAAGGTCCCATCTTTTTACCGTAGAAGTAGTTCATGTAACCGTCTCTTCTATTATAACAGATTCTTTTCTCGCACTTCCCGTTTGTGGAACTCACTTCAATTCTTTTGCTTTCCCTAATAGCTACAATCTCCAAAAGTTTAAATGCAACATCACTTGCCATCTTCTATCTCCTTGATTCCCATCCACCTCTCATCCTTTCTTCAACATCCTCTGTACCTTGTTTTTTTCTCTCACTGTAAACCCTTGTACACCAGTGATGGTCCTGCTTCCCTGATAGCTACAATCTCCAAAAGTTTAAATGCAACATCAATTGCCATCTTCTATCTCCTTGATTCCCATCCACCTCTCATCCTTTCTTCGACATTCCCTGTATCTTATTTTCTCTCCCTGTAACCCTCTGCTCACCAGTGGCAACCCTGCCTTGCTTAGGGTAGAACGATTATTAAAAAAACATCTATAAGATGTACTTGTGAGTGCAATATTTTGCATTTCTTTAAGGTATGAACTACTATTCACTCAGTGAGTCAATCGGAATATTTTCCAATCAATCCAAGGCTCCATCAACAACTGGGATTATTGATGCAACATTTTTTAGATTTCATCTTCAAGTTCCTTGTATTTTGATCAATTTTTTTAGAGATACAATAAAATCTGTAGGGACTGTCATCACAATAAAAATGGACATTCTCTTTTCTTGTTCTTTTATCACTATGTCTAATACACCTGGGAAAAGTATTAATCCGACACTTTTCCCTCCAGCTTAGATTAAACGGCAGGACAGATTGGGTTCTGTAGCTTTGGTTGGCAACCAGTCTACCGCAGAAAGTAATGGTAACTTCGGGAAAATCTTCTGCCCAATCAGTCATGTCCCTTTCGAGACATAATCGCCCAAAGCGTGTATCACATATGGCACTTAACTGACTGACTTAATATATAATAGTTGGAAACATAATTAAAACATCTACTGGGCATAAAATGGGGAATCAGTTTTCTATTGTTATGAAGTAATAAAATGATCCCCCACTAATTATACTTGATATAATAATGTATCTCTTCTCCCTCCAGTCATGGGTTAAATAACAGGAGAGATTGAGTTCTATAGCCTTGGCTGGCAACCAGAAAAACTACTGCGGAAAAATCTTCTGCCCAGTCAGTTATGTCCTTTCCGAGACATGATCACCTAAGCGTGTATCACGCATGGCACTTAACTGACTGACTGACTGACTGACTGACTGACTGACTGACTTGTCGATGAGCTTTGATTGTTCTCTATGTGTAAGACAGACAGAAATGTCCCATAAAATTATTACAGGTCTGATTCTTTGTAACCGAGTCTGGATAATTTTCGTATCAGTTTCTTTAATTTTCCTTCATGCATATTCCCCAATCCAGATTTTGGCCCCCACTCTGACATGCCAAATGTTATATTCATTTCGTGCTAAAACTGTGAAACCTGATACAAGATGGTCAATCGTTTCTAGATATTTATAACCAAATGTGAGCGAGATGTGACATTTGGGGACCCTGAGCGCATACGATCATGTCACTGGTCAAATATTACCCAGAACCCGCTTACGTGGTAACTGGATACCAAAACTGGTCTTAACTGGTCATTGCTTATCAAAATTGGTCAAAAGCTAGTCTTAGCTGATCATAGCTTCAGCCCCGGCGGCGGGCAGTAAGTTAGCATTTGAAAAAAGATACTACACTTTGATCCTGACCGCCGGGCCGCGCAAACTTTTTGGTCCATTTTTTTACCGTCTCCCCAACTCGAGCGAGACGTGACACAAGGTCAAATATTACCCAGCCCTCGCTTATGCGGTAACTGGTTACCAAAACTGGTCTTAACAGGTCATTGAAATAAGAATAAAACCTTCGGTACCGGCTTTTAACCCTTCACTACGTAAGCACCGATGGGTATGGGGTTTGTCTTCATTAGTTTGTTTGGTAGAAGCAGAGTATTATTATCATTATTATTCTGTCATTTTTCATCATATTTCATTTCTGGTATGGTCGCACTACCTATCAAGTCTGTGGGAAGACCTAAGGCAGGTCGTGGTGTGTTGTTATGGCTCCATTTCATGTTTTTTCTATCTCCCCTATCATCCCTAGCGTTACATAGACAAAGTTTTCCTTAGTGTGTGGGCTGTACTTAATAAGACAATTTTTTGTATATCTCTTAAGCTGGGGTTTCCAGGGATTCTTTCAATGTGTTGTTTTGTTCCATTTTTTATCATTCCAAGTGCACCTACTATTACTGGCACGATTCTTGTTTTCAATTTCCACATCTTTTCTATTTTGATTTCTAGGTCTTTATATTTTGACAGTTTTTCGAATTCCTTGGTTATTATGTTACAATCCGCTGGATAAGCCATATCGATTAATTAATTGATATGGCTTATTATTATTATTATTGAGTGTAATTAATATTTAAAAAAGATTTAAAAAAGAAAAAAAAACACAAATAAAAAAGAGATATAGCTGAAAACATTTAAATACAAGCCGTTGGGATAAAAAGCGACCCCCTATCGAGAGAATCTCATCTCTATACATTTGTCCCCCTGCGTCTTGGGTGTTTTTTTTTTTGTTTTGTTTTGTTTTCAGTTTTATTTTAAGAAACGTACTTTTTTCTCTTTTTTGAATTCGTCTTTGTTTAAAATTTTGGTAAATCTGCAGCCCAATCTTCACAAAAGAAAGGAAAAAAAAAATGGATACGATGAGAATTCCATGCACCAAAGACAATTGAACTTAAAAAAAGCATCGGGCCACTGAAAGTTGTTAGGCGATACTCGGGGTTACCTTGTCAACGCATAAACGCAGATGGAAGACAAGGAAACATCAAAACAAAATATGAAAGTGAAAAAAAAAAAAAAAATACAGAACAGGAAGGAAGGAAGGAAGGAAGGAAGGAAGGAAGGAAGGAAGAGAGCATTGACATAGGGATTGAGTGGGGAAGGAAAGAAAAGATAAAAGAAAGGGAAAATGGTGAGGGGAGAAAGCAAACAAGGAAGGAGGAAAGAAAGAACGAGAGAAAGAGAGGAGGGAATGAAGGAAGGGAGAAAAGGAGGAAGAAAGAGAGTAAAAAATGAAGAATGGAAGAAAATGAGAAAAGAACGAAGGAAATTATAAAGGAAGAGAAAAAAAAGGGACAAAGAAGAAAAGAAGTAAAAGGCGAAGGAAGGGAGTAAAGATGAAGAGTGACATTTGGCGGAAGAAAGATAGAAAAAAGAAAAAGAAAAGGGATAGAAGGAAGGGAGGAAGGAAGGAAAGAAAGAAAGGAAAGGAAGGAAGGAAGGAAGGTAAATAATGATGAGGAGTAGAAAGGAAGTGAGAACAAAGGAAGGAAGGAAGGAAAGGAAAGAAAGAAAGGAAAGGAAGGAAGGAAGGAAGGAAGGTAAATAATGATGAGGTAGAAAGGAAGTGAGAACAAAGGAAGGAAGGAAGGAAGGAAGGAAGGAAGGAAGGAAGGCGAGATGGAAAGAAGGAAAAAGAAAGAAAGAAAGAAAGAAAAAGAACAAAGATAGAAGGAAGGAAAAGAAGGATGTGGTGAAGAAATGAAGGAAGGAAAGAAGGCAGGAAAGAAGGAATAAAGGAAGAAAGAAAGAAGGAAAATAAAAAGAAAGAAAGAAAGAAAGAAAGAATGAAAGAAAGAAAAAGAACAAGGATGAAAGGAAAGAAAAGAAGGACGAGGAGAAGAAAGGAAGTGAGAACGAAAGAAGGAAGAAGAGTAAGAATGAATGAATGAAGGAAGAAAGGAAGGAAGGAAGGAAGGAAGGAAGGAAGGAAGGGTGGTTAGATAAATTGTGTCCAAATTCTTTAGAGTTTAAATTAAATGACTTTGAGAAGAGTAAGACGGATGCGAAGGAAGGAAGGAAGGAAGGAAGGAAGGAAAAGAAAAGAAGAAAAAGAAGGAAAAGAATAAAGAATAAGAGAAAAAAGGGTGGAGAGTGAGAGAAAAAGTGGAGAAAGAAAGGACAATGAGCTGTAAAGGAGGAAGAAGAAAAGGAAAGAAAAAGATTTGAAGTGATAAGAAAAGAGAACGACGATAACAGCGAAGAAGAAGTACAAGAAGAGAGAAGAGAAAGAAAAAGAAGAGAAGAAAGAGAAGAAAAACACAAAAGAAAAAATTGGAAGAAGAAAAATAAGAAAGCTAAGAAGGATTCCGTGATGAATAAGAAGAAAAGAGAGAAAGAAAGAGGAGAAGAAAAGGAGTAAGAGTCGAAGACGAATAAGAAAAAGAGAGGGGCAGAAAAAGAAGAAGAAGAAGAGGACGAATGGGAAAGCTAAGAAGGATGAATAAGAAGAAAAGAGAGAAAAGAAAAAAGAGGAAAAGAATTATGAGTCGATTAAGAAGAAGAAGAAGAAGAAGAAGAAGAAGAAGAAGGAGTGAGATGATGAGAAGGACGCGATGCAAGTAACGCTAAGGAGACAAGAGAAGAAAAGAGAGAAAAAGAATTATGAGTTGAAGAAGAAGAAGAAGAAGAAGAAGAAGAAGAAGAAGAAGAAGAAGAAGAAGAAGAAGTAAGATGATGAGGAGGATGCGATGCAAGTAACGCTAAGGAGACAAAAAGATGCAAAAAAAAAGGGTCAAAAATGCTTCTCGATTGTCATTTGAAACTCGTTTCAAATGGGAATTTTCTCGGGGTGGGAGGTACTTCAGTTAAATACTGCGTTGTTGTTTTTACACAAATGAAAGATTTAAAAAAAAAGTTACAGAAGAGACATTAAACGGCCTGGAAATAAGAAACAAAATCGTATAAAAATAAACAGTATTTAAAAAATGAAAAGTTAAAGAAAAGCCATCAATAAGAAGGCAAAACGCCTGCAACAATCGTGATTAGAAACGTAGCAAAATATAATTTACGTAAGATGGATGAGGTGGACTTTGAAATTCTTTTCCCCTTGTTCCTCCCTCTTCTCCTTTTCGGTTTTGTGTTAAAATCGCTGAACTCTCTTTGTGGGGGTGGGAGATGTTAAAAATGTTTTCTGTTTAACTGATTTGCTAATTCTTTGAGCTGAAATGCTTCAACATTTTTAATGTAAGGAATCTTCGATCTCTATCGTCCTTGGCACCGACGATTCTCTTCTTGCGATTCTTCGTGGGTTGAAGTCGAGCCGAATAGAAGCATTTGAAAGAAACAGCAAATTTAAAAGGTTTAAATCTTGAAATTGATGTTCCATTGTCAGTTCTTTATAAGGTACAGATTCACATCTCGCTGGCCGTTCACAGTGACCTCAATGTTTGCCAAGTGCTTTAAGAAAATAGAAAAGGCAGTAAAATAAAGAAAATGGTGAAAGTAACGAAAAGGAAGAAAGAGAAAAGGTTTGGAAAGAGAAGTATCAGAAAAAAAAAGAAAAGAGTTAAAAAAAGAAGTAAAAAAGAGAAATTAAAGAAAAGAAAAAAGAAACAAAAAATGAATTAAAACAGAAGAATAAGAAAACGATGAAAGAGAGTAGTGGGGAACGGCGGAGAAGCAAAAAGGAAGAAAGAAAATGAAGTCGTAAAATAAAGATTTTAGTTTGTTTTTTTTTTAAATGTTTATTATCCTTTTTACAGGTTGCTTAAAACCGGAACATATTTTTGTTTCGTTTTTCTTTCTTGTTTTTTTTGTTTTTTGATAATAATGATTTTTTATACAAGTCCTACTATTTAACCCATAGCTGGGGTAAAAGAGATGGATTCATGTCTTTCCAAAAGTATGCGTTCAAAAAGATATAACGAACCAGATTTGAATTCGAATTCAGCTCACCGATTACACATTCCAGAGTCGTTAGCCCTTACACCAACCGCACATCGTTAAAAATATGAAGAAGGGGGAGGAAGAGGAGAGAATAGGGATGAGAAACAGCAGAAAAGGAAAAAAGATTATGAGAAAGAGAAGGTAAAATTGCAATAAAGTGAAGAAGAAAGAAAGAAAGAAAGAAAGAAAGAAAATGAGAGAGGGAGTAGAGAAAAGAAAGAAAGTAAGTAGGTGTAGATGGGGGAAAGCAACAAAGTAACATGCGTCGTTGGCGAAATCAACTAAATAATTTCTCAGTCTGATCAATGAGAGAAATTCAGACAATATTTCACCTCCCCCCATTTTATTTTTGTTTCAATTGAAAATTGAGAAAAAAAAACGTTTAGTTTTGATCAGATAAGATGATAAACTCGTCAGATGGTCATGTTGGTCGAAATTCATAAAATTAGAGTAAATTGATGTTGGGAAGCAAATTAGCTGCCTTCACCATTTCCCGCCATTTTGCATCGTACACCCTGTCCAGAAATTATTTAAAAAAAAAAAAAAAGAACACCGCAAGTTTTAAAAAAATTTCAATAAAATTGTCTAAAATCAAGTTCAGATTTTTATAAAATGTTTCTAAACTATTTTAAAGTATTTTCTACATAAACGAATTTTTTAAAAATCTTCATTCTAGGAAACATTTTAGTCAGTTAAGTGCCATACGTGATACACGCTTTGGGCGATCATGTCTCGAAAGACACATGATTGACTGAGCAGAAGATTATTCCGTAGTAGGTAACCATTACTTTCTGCGGTAGACTGGTTGCCAACCATGGCTATGGAACCCAATCTGTCCTATTATTTAACCCATAACTGGAAGGAGAAGAGATAGCTTATATTACATTTTCATATTAAGTATAATAGGTGGGGGATCGGTTTATTACTTCATAACAATAGAAAATCGATCCCCCACTTTATGCCCAGTAGAAGATTTAATTATGTTTTCAACTATTATATTCATTTAGTTAGTTAAGTGCCATACGTGATACACGTTTTGGGCGATCATGTCTCGAAAAAGACATGACTGACTGGGCAGAAGATTATACGCAGTAGGTTACCATTACTTTCTGCGTTAAACTGTTTGCCAACCAAGGCTACAGAACCCAAACTGTCCTATTATTTAGCCCATAACTGGAAGGAGAAGAGATAGATTATATTACATTATTATGTTAAGTATAATTAGTGGGGAATTAGTTTATTACTGCATAACAATAGAAAATAGATCCCCCACTTTATGTCCAGTAGCAGTTTTAATTATGTTTCCAACTATTATATTCACTCAGTCAGTTAAGTGCCATACGTGATACACACTTCGGCGATCATGTCTCGAATGAGTCATGACCGACTGGTCAGAAGATTATCCTGCAGTAGGTTGCCGTTACTTTCTGCGGTAGACTGGTTGCCGACCAAGGCTATAAAACCCAGTCTGTCCTGTTATTTAACCCATAGCTGAAAGGAGAAGCGACGATTTTATACTTTTCCTAAATGTATTTGCGCGTAAGTGAATGCAACGATTTCGACTGAAATTTGAACTCGGCCTTCCGGTTTCTCATTAGAAACAGATATCCACAGCACCACAACACACATCCGTCAAGAAACGCTTACAAGTTAGGAAAAACAAAAACAGTTTTTAAAAAGAGAGTAGATAAAGAAAAGCCATCAATAAGGAAGCAAAACGCCTGCAACAATGGTGATGAGAAAAGTAAAAAAATATAATTTACGTAAGATGGATGAGGTGGACTTTGAAATTCTTTCCCCTTGTTCCTCCCTCTTCTCCTTTTCGGTTTTGTGTTAAAATCGCTGAACTCTCTTTGGTCGGGGGTGGGGGACGTTAAAAATGGTTATATGCCTTAGCTATAAAAGCAGTAAGGAAGTTATGAACTTTTTTATTAATAACATATATAAGAATTTTTTTTTTGGAAACATCTAAAGTCTTCGGCAATCGAGTTTTCTCTTCTATTCACTTAGGTGTCCTCGACGAATTCCAACCGAGACTCTGTAATGTGTTCGATCCCGACTTGGCAGCTGAGACACATTCATTTTCTCACCGGCGGAATGTGGCTTCCCTTTGTCTCTTCTCCAAATATTTTCACGGCTTCTGCTCCGATGAACTTAGCTCACTGGTACCCCTTATATATGAATTTCCTCAAGCCACAAGATTAGCAACTAGGTCCCACCCTTTTACTGTGAAACCAATAAATTGTAAACGCAAATTCTACTTCAGAAGCTTCTTTTCTCGCACTTCCCGCCTGTGGAATTCTCTTCCATTTACTTGCTTTCCTGACAGCTATAATCTCCAAGAATTTAAATGTAAAGTCAATAGTCATCTTCTGTCTCACTAACTTACATCCTCTCAGTCATGCTTTTTTTCTACGTCCACCTCTTTTTCATCAGTATTCTCTTCCTTTTCCTACTCTCTTCCTGACACCCTCTGCAATCTCTCACTCCTTCTCATAATATTTCTTCTATGTAACCCCTTGCACAACAGTGGCAGTAAAATGACTTGCTTGAGGCGACACGATTATAAAAAACAAAAGAAAAATAAAGAAAAAGTGTGCACCTATTAAAAGACCATTTTTTCAGGCATCTCTACCTGCTTATTTTAGTTTGTCAAGAGTAGAATATTGGATAGTGTCAGTATCAATCACTTTTTCTGTCATCTACCAAGCATATTCTATTGCTTAAAGGCATGAAGACAAGACGGGACACTTCATGAAGTGATCACTGAGGTACAAAATAATAGCCTTTGCAGAATACCAACAGGAACTTGTCTTGATGATTCATTAATGGGTAGCTTCGAGATAACGTTGTCTTTCAATGTCACTTGTTACTTAAGGACTGCGATTCTTCCTTTAACAAAATGTAAATAGTGCCATACGCAGCCGGTAATTCTATTCCCCCACCCGTCAGGACCATAATTCCTACACCAAATAAATTACAGGCAACTCTTCCTGGTGTTTCACATCCTGGAGCTCACGCATATCTTCTATGAAATTAGGACTGTTGTGTACCGGACATTTGCGTCCCTGCATAACTGCGTACTTTAGATAATTTGGGGGGCTTTTAATTTTGAAAAAAAAAATCATAGATCTTAATTGTAAATTAAAAAAAAAAGAAATAAAATAAAAAATTAATTTTTGTAATCTAAACTTATTTATAAATATAACATTGTGTGTGTGTGTGTGTGTGTGTGTGTGTGTGTCTGTGTGTGTGTGTCTGTGTGTGTCCGTTATCTATAGACTCCGAAACGGCTGAACCGATTTTCTTGAAAATTTACACAGTTGTACTATAAGCGTCTGCGAGTGTTCTTAGCTAGGTTTTGTGTCGAGGTACCCCCGATAAATATCGAAAATCGATAATCGAAAAAATCGGGTTATAGAAGGAGTGGTCCGATTTGAATCAAATTTGATACACTCATAGACAAAGATATAAGAAACGATATTCAGAAGTTTCGAAGGTTGCAGTTCTTACAATAGTGCTGAAAATCGATTATATATATATATATATATATATATATATATATATATATATATTATGCTCTCATTACGATTGAGCTCTCTGGAGAAGAAAATTTTAAAAACAGTTTCCACTTCGGCTATAATGCGTGACTCTTCAGAAATGAATTGAGTTCTCTCGGTGACTGGCGTCTGTATACACTGCTTACATACAAGACGTTAAAATTTCCCTTTTCTGATCCCATGCGCCGATGGCTTAGGGAGTAGTGACACTGACTGGTACCAAATCGGTCTAGTTTCGATCCCGGCCAGAAGCAAGTGGATATGTCTAGCCACACTGATGAGCTGCGAAACGGAGCTTGTATGTGGATGACTAATATATATAAAAGGCAAGATGTTTATCTGTCTGTACTTTTTCAGCCATATTATTTTAGTTTTTGCTTCGGGTTTGGCTTTAAGTAGGTATAATTGTAGTTCTTAGTCTCAGCCATGTTACCATTTACTAAGATTACTTATTTAGCCTTCAAAATTCAGTTTACGACGAAAAAAACTTAGTTGATATCGATAGCAGGAAATCAAAATTTGACTTACATCCATTCATTTTTCTTTCAGTCTACGGTTTCGCTTTAACTGGAAACAACTATTGCTTTTTAGTCTTTCGTGCCAACGTCCAAAGAGTCTGAGCTCCAGGACCATGGATTAGTTTTGAAGCTTTCATTACACCCGAGCAACGCCGGGCTATACTGCTAGTAAATGTAATAAAAGATTAACAATGTTTAAAAATATTTCTAAAATTGAAAATTACTGTAGTTACACAAATTAATCAAAAGTTATGAATGTTTTGTGACTCCCCCCCCCCAGTTTAAAAAAAATATCATCTTTTCAGGGGAATACTTATCTAATAGCGCCATGATTCTCTTAATTTCAGTTTTATTTTGGATAACAGAATTGTTAACTATCTTTTTGCTTTTTTAAAATAATTAAGATTTGCTTTGCAGTTAACACCTCTCGAGGAAATACAGTCAAAAAATTACCAGAGGTACGCAATTATCCAGGTACGCAATTATCTAGGTACGCAATTATCCAGGTACGCAATTATCCTAGGTACGCAATTATCCAGGTACGCAATTATCTAGGTACGCAATTATCCTAGGTACGCAATTATCCAGGTACGCAATTATCTAGGTACGCAATTATCCAGGTACGCAATTATCTAGGTACGCAATTATCCAGGTACGCAATTATCTAGGTACGCAATTATCTAGGTACGCAATTATCCAGGTACGCAATTATCCAGGTACGCAATTATCTAGGTACGCAAATGTCCTGATACGTCACTGCCCGCCCACATTTTCTAGAGAGTCTCTTCCAATTTGTCGTCTTGTCTCGTTTATTTAAAAGTTTTCATTTTCTTGTCAATATGTTTCCCTTCTTCCCAACAACCATCAGAATTCCTCAACAGGGCGTGGATCACCGTGACAGACTGAGAGGCTTTGCAATATCAAGGGAAGTCTTTGAGAAAGTTAAACAGCCAATCTTATTCCGGGAGAGAGAGGCAAACAGAGAACCTTTTGGCCTTTTCAGAGCGTCTCTTAGAGAACTCTTCAGCGTTTGAAGAAAAGAAAGACGTTAAATTTGTAAATGTTTTTTCTCTTATGGTTGGCGGACAAGAAATGAAATGAAATTACAATAATTTGTCGAATAACCATGAAATAAAACGCTAAAGGCAGTTCACGTACACATATATTATAATAATTTGAGTACGAAATATTTTTAATTAAAGATGAAATGTTTTCGCGGCGTTTTTACCATTTCTGGACAGTGTGTATGGCATAAATTTAAAAAATAGGGGAAATGTTTATTAAGAGCTAGACTTAGCTTCAGAACAATTTATGATGGTAAATACAAAAAGGCACGTTGATAATTCGCTTTCAGTTTGATTTGCTTTCTTTAAAGTCATGAAACTTGTTTAAACTGGTGTGACTTGTAAATTTTCATCCGTATCAATATCCATGAAACTTGTTTTAAGCAGTGGCGAATTTTCGGGAATGTTTTCATCCGTATCGTACGAACCGGAAACAGATCCAATCAGAATGTTTCTGTGGGTCATGTGAAAGAGGTCCTGGCGTCGATTTTTTTCTTTCTTCAAATAGTAACTCTCCACTGTCGGATCCTCTCCATTCCAATGGGGTTTCATGTAAGAATAAAAACTCGGACTATTTTGCGTAGTAATTTCGATTTCCTCGATAGCGTGACAAATAGCATTCGTGTTGCGGCAGTCAATGGTGTTGCTAGAAGGATTTGAATGAGCAACAGTGTTGATCGTCAAACCCGTGTTTCCTGAAATGATCCGTGTTTCCTCGCATGGGGTGTTAGTCAAACTGTTAGGACAAAGCGATTTTGTTGTGGCTATTCTTTCCTGACGTTTCGATTTGTTTTCGCCCACAACCCAGTATGTTGTCACGTTGCCTTTTCCCTGTTAAAAAGAGAGAGAAAGAGAAAGAGTCATTTTTGGCTTTTAATTCAAAATCAAAAGATATTTAAAATAAAGTTTTAAATTTAAATAATTTAAAATTAAAATATAAAGAGTTGTAACAGATTTTAAAAGAAACATCTTCAACGCGTTGAGGTCACCTTTAGATATAGCGACATAAAAAATAAAAAAAAATAATTAATTTATCCGGTAAATGTTCGTTTTAGGTGCCGACGACTTTCCCCCCTTCAAATTTATCCAAAATAGCACTATTTCTGTGCAAATGTATATGCTGAACTCGAATCAACAATTAGTTATTGAAGAAAGCTTCTTCAATAACTAACAGTTGATTTGAGTTCAGCATATACATTTGCACAGTGATAATGATATTTTGGATAAATTTGAAGGGGAAAAGCGTCAGGACTTACAACGAAAATTTACCATTTAAGACGACTAATTATTTATTATATAAAGAAGATGATGTTACTTCCTGTATTCTTAGAAATAACAAAAAACAAAACAAAAAAAAAAACGATTCTATACTATGATTTTCCTACACATGACCCTTAAAAAGGAAACCGTTGTTTTTTTTTTTTATCATATCACCCCGAGCAAGGCAATAACGCCACTGATGTGCAGGGGGCTATGTAAGAGTGAAAAGATTGGAAAAGAGAAAGCCAGAAACCACATCCTGAACAGGGAACAAAGGACGAGCCTCTTCACCTGTTCAATAGACGTGGGTGGAGAGTGAACAGGGAAACGTGGGTGGAGCGTTTTGATTACGTTACATCACGTGATCTCTTGCGAATACTGATTCTTCTTCTTCCTTTTCTTTTCGTTTATCTAAACAGTTTCAAACAACCTGGTGCACTAATGGCCATTTACTTATACTTCATCGACAATCACAAAATACCGCTAATAACAGTACGATAATAGTACATTTCACTTATTTAACATCATTTTAATGAGAAATGAATATTATATTATTCTAAATGTTTATACTATGACAACAGACCTCAAGTGGAATGAATATATAGAATCCATAGCTAAATCCGCTGCTAAAAAAGTCGGTTCTCTGTGTAGGGCCAGGAAGTTTTTTTCCGCCAGAAACAATCCTGCACATATATAAATCTACCATCAGCCCGTGAATTGAATACTGCTGCCATATCTGGTCGGGTGCTCCTGCTATCCGCTTGGGTGTCCTTGACAAGATCCAACAGAGAATCTGTAATGTGACCGATCCCGACTTGGCAGTTCGGATACAGTCACTTTCTCACAGGCGCAATGTGGCTTCCCTCTGTCTCTTCTACAAATACTTTCATGGCTTCTGCTCCGATGAACTTAGCTCACTGGTGCCCTCTATATATAAATTTACTCAAGCCACAAGATTAGCAACTAGGTCCCACCCTTTTACTGTGAAAGCAATAAATTGTAAACGCAAATTCTACTCCAATAGCTTCTTTTCTCGCACTTCCTGCCTGCGGAATTCTCTTCCATTTACTTGCTTTCCCGACAGCTTTAAATGTAAAGTCAATAGCCATCTCCTATCTCACTAACCTGCATCCTCCCTCTCCCATGCTCTTTTCTCCGTCCACTCCACTCTCATCAGTATTCTCATCCTTCTCGTATCCACTTACTGACACCCCTATAACCTGTCACTCTTTCTCATAACTTTCCTCCTATGTAACCCCCTGCTCAATAGTGGCAGTAAAATGCCTTGCTTGGTGGGGGTATGATTATATATTAAAAAAACTGCCTTAATTAACACTACCAAGATGATTATTGAAAGTTTAGCGAAAGATAAAGGTTGTTGCGAACGCAGTCACAACTCGATGTTTACATTTTCTCTGCTGATCTTGTATGGATACGAGTTGATTTCATTGATAAGGAATTATTTTAGGCAATTTCTTACGAAGTTATGCCAGTAATATATAAGGCTATCCCAGCGTACGAAACCTTTGGAATGTGCATAAAAACCATACCACGGTTTAACCCAAGTCTTGTGAATGAAACTGAGTAGACGGGACCCTTTGGGCGCCTTCGATTGTTGTGCTGGAACAAATCAAAAAATCATTGTGACCGAGGGTTTGAATGTTCTTGCTTTGTTCCGACCGTCGCTCATGGTAGATAACGCGCTCTCTCCCAGAAACTGGAACTAAAGTTCGTTCAGCATAGTTGTAATATAGACCATAGATGGGCTTTGTGGGTGTTGAACAAACACAAAATGTGCCTCAGCACGCGTCAGCAATGGGGATTAGCAAGCTACCCTAGTAGACAGGCACCCTTGGATACGAGTGGCCAGCATAAGGAAGAGTCGGTCTAATGTCTAGTTTTCCCCAGACCAGATTCTACCCGTCAGCATAGCCTTGTCTGGATCCCTCTCTGCCTGAAGAGTCCAATAAGTTGGATTTAGAGTCGGAATCTGTCAAGCAAATATAGATAATCGTCGTCGACTTTATCTTGTATCTAAGAATTTATGATCATTATTTACATTGTTCGGAATATTATTCTCATTTTTACTGACATATTTACGATGTTTCGCTCGTTGTAAGCTCCGGCCTCTTGACAAAACCCTCTTTATAAAAATTCACTAATGAAACCTGACCTACAAATTGATTTCTTAAAAAAATACGTATTCTATTCATAGGATCACATTTTAATAATCTTGTCGGCATTTAATAACCCATTGAAATTGATATACATAAAGAAAGAAAAACAACAAAAAAACAACAAAAGACAAACAAACAAACAACACCAACCCAGGTATGGTTCGTGGAAGTAGAAAAATCTAACCTTAAATTAAGATTAATAAAATAATTAAAAAAGTACTTCAAATGCACCCAACGAAGGCCGGAGATTCTAAAAGCCGCAATGTTATGATGACAACAACAAAGATGGTGACAACAGCCATTATATAAAAGACAAACAAACGAAAACAAAAAACAAAAAAAGCACACAAAAATAGGATCATTATGATGACGGCTAGATTTTTTGTGAGAGCTAAAGGTCTGAAATATTGGGGGTCTGCTATTGTGTTCTCCTCGATGCGAATTGTTAGGAAATAATCCGATTCTCGACTGTAAGGAATACGGATCGATAATTATCCAATCGAATCAAATTATCCAAATTATACCGATGTTAAGACGAAATATTACAGAGAGAAATTTAGTCATTTAAAAGCATTTTTGTATCGAAGGTAAAAAAAAGATATTGCTTTTATTTTTAACTAGCAGTATAGCCCGGCATTGCTCGGGGGTAATTAAAGCTTTAAACCTAATCCATGGTCCTGGAGCTCAGACTCTTTAGACGTTGGCACGAAAGACTAAAAAGCAATAGTTGTTTCCAGTTAAAGCGAAACCGTAGACTGAAAGAAAAATGAATGGATGTAAGTCAAATTTTGATTTCCTGGTATCGAAATCAAATAAGTTTTTTCGTCGTAAACTGAATTTTGAAGGGTAAATAACTCATCTTAGTAAATGGTATCATGGCTGACATTAAGAACTACAATTATACCTACTTAGAAGCAAAAACTAAAATAAAAGGGCTGAAAAAATACAGACGTATAGGCAAATAAACAGACACACACAAACATCTTACCTTTTATATATATATATATATATATATATATATATATATATATATATATATATATTATCGATTTTCTGCACTATTGTAAGAACTGCAACCTTGAAACTTCTGAGTATCGTTTCTTATGTTTTTGTCCATGAGTGTATGAAATTTGATTAAAATCGGACCACTTCTTCTATAACCCGATTTTTTCGATTATCGATTTTCGATATTTATCGGGGATACCTCGACACAAAACTTAGCTAAGAACACTCGCAGACGCTTATAGTACAACTGTGTAAAATTTCAAGAAAATCGGTTCAGCCGTTTCGGAATCTATAGGTAATGGACACACACACACACACACACACACACACACACACACACACACACACACACACACACACACAGAGACAAAGTTCTATTTACAAATAAGTTTAGATCATTTCACACCAAGCAATGCGTGAAAGTCACTGACATGCAAGTAATTACAGAAAGTAACGGAAACAGCGAACACATTTCGAGGAAGAAAGGACAACTGTAAGGATTGCTGATGATGACTGACGTTTTGAGTTGAAAGAACAGCAAAATGCCAGAAGAGAGTTCCGATAGCGATAAAAGAAATTATCAAAATAGTACTTGTAGTGACAACAAGCAATTTTGACAGCAAAATGGCCTAGGCCTAGCTGTCAGTGAGGTACTACAATTAAATTCCTATCCATTTCTTTATCAATCCATTTCAGCCTGTTCATTGACAGATAGATACGAACACACACACACACACACACACACACACACACACACACACACACACACATATATATATATATATATATATATATATATATATATATTTCATCCGCACGCAGATCTGTTTCGATGCATAAAAGCTCATTAGTACGTTTAGACATCTGATTACTTCAAGCCAGGATTGAAACCTCTCCGACGATTCCACCTCTGAGCTATGGGCGCTCGGTAGAAAAATGCGGACTTTAGCGTTTTATATGCAATGTAAACACACGAGAGTAGCTAAGAGTGTTCAAATTCATTACTGAATGAATGAAACGTTTATGCGTGAGTAGCTACTGTTTTTTAAAGTCTACAATTTATAGATAGATAGATAGATAGATAGATAGATAGATAGATAGATAGATAGATAGATAGATAGATATAAAAAGACACGGAGATAGATAGATATGAACAGACTGAGATAGATAGATAGATAGATAGATAGATAGATAGATAGATAGCATAATGAGTTGATAGATAGATAGATAGATAGATAGATAGATAGATAGCATAATGAGTTGATAGATAGATAGATAGATAGATAAACAGACTGAGATAGATAGATAGATAGATAGATAGCATAATGAGTTGATAGATAGATAGATAGATAGATAGATAGATAGATAGATATGAACATACTGACATAGATAGATAGATAGATAGATAGATAGATAGATAGATAGATAAACAGACTGAGATAGATAGATAGATAGATAGATAGATAGATAGATAGATAGATAGATAGATAGATAGATAGATAGATGTATTTACCGATGGTAGCGATTGATGTTGCATTTGCAAAGAGCCGGATGAGAATTCCACAAGCGATAAATGTGAGAGAAGAAACTATTAGAATAGAAGTTAAGGCTACATTTTGTAATTTCAAAAGCATTAAAAAAATTCGAATTTGATTTTTAGATTATCATGGCTTAGATCAAGACGTCAAAAATACTTTAATTTGACCTCAAGTTGATGGGATTTCTTCTGGAAAAAAATTATATTCATTTCCATATTTTGCTTAATACCAGGAAATGATCGAAATGTAATTCGCGTGCTGTTTTGAGAGAAATAACGACACTGATCATTGGAATGCTTACCTTAAGGTGTACAATGCCGCGTTTTTCGACTTCATAACCACCAAGCTGATCTAGAAGCTCTTTGCATTGTTGAGAGCAGTGAATTTTTAAAGCTGAAAAAAAAAAAAAAACAACAAAATAATAATTGAACATGATTTTTAGTGCTTTGGGTGGTTTATCAGTCAGTTATTGATCACCAACAAACATATATACTTGGGTTACTCAATCTGGGTGATATCACCCACCGGCGGCCGATTTCAGCTGTTGGATGAGTGCTGAGTAAATGAACAGAAAATGGAGGAAGATTGGAAATTTTCGTGGGTGATATGAAGTTTTGGGTATTAAAAATGCCTTCCAGTATATTTTATCAGAAAAAGTGATTAAAAATGTAGAACACTAAATGGGAATAAATAAGTCATATTCATAGATAAGATATAAACATCCCCGAAAAGAACATTTTTGCATATAGTACATTCTATAATACATTATTTACATTGTTCGAACGTTTCGGCCGTTGTACGCTTTGTCTATTATACTTTTGAGATGAGGTAGTATTTACATTATTTACATTGTTTGGACTGTTGTCCTCATTTTTATTACCATATTCACGAGGTTTCGGCCGTTGTACGCTCTGGCCTTTTTTTTTTTTTTGGTGCTTGAATTTTCGAACCAAAACTTTTATTATCACTGTGGTATATCATTTTCATTCCATGTGCCATACCACTTCCAGTTGTCATGTAGTTATCTCCCCTTTAACTTAATTTTGTTATTTGTTCACCACTGCTGTCGCCAGGAATAGAACTCACAATCTTTGGGTCAAGTCACTAGATCTAGCCAATGCTTTTATCCAGTGGCTCATGTGTCTTTGAGGACATCAGTCTATGTGTTTCAAGGACTTATAGATCTAATGTCTCAGTAACTATTTTTTTTTACCAGAGCTCATATTGCAATCTTTTACACTAATGATTTTCTCTAGTATTCCATATTACTGGTTCCCATATTGTATCCATCTCTCTGCTTGGCCGGCTTAAGATAATTTTGTGATCTAGCATATGCGTCTATTATTTAAGTTTACCTAATTTCCAATGTTATCTATCAATTAATTCATCTTCATTCCATAGGGGACGGTAATCCCCTTTCTCCCTCATGTAGTCAGCAACGCCTGATTTTTCTATCTCCCTTATGACCTTGGAGAGTTCTTGCAATCTTACCTTATATCCTATAGTCTTAAGAAGGGTCATCAATATTCAAAACATTCTACAGTAGAAATGATATTTTTTGGCATAGAAATCAGACAAGGAAAGAACAAGAATAACAAAAAAACTGTTCGCTGATTTTTGTTAGTTGCTAGTAATGTATATTTTTCAAAGTTTTATAATTATGAAAAAAATCGTTCAGTTTTTATCAATAAGACACTGGTAACACTGACCCTAAACCTAACCTTGGTTATAAGAGACACATATATATATATATATATGTAAAAATATACTCATTTATGATCTGAGATTAAGGACAGGATGGTTAAATAAAAAGAAGACAATTATACAGTTTTCCTCTTGTCTTCTTTTTATTTAACCATATATATATAAATAAAATCTTCGGGCAAACTCTTAGTAAAGTCAGACAAAACGAAAATTTCTACACAATATCACCAGCCGAATACACAGCCTTAATAAAAAAAAAATTAACAAAGAATTATAAAAAGGCGAACAACAACAAATTTGATATAGTCGACAAGATAGATACAACCAGCAAAAATATCACGGATAAACTAAAGATTAGTGAAAAAGTAAGCAAACTCCACACTAAGGAAGCATACATCACATTAAAAGACCACAAAACAGACTTCCAGATAAACCAACCCACGAGAATAATAAACCCAACAAGAACAGAAATTGGAAAAATCAGCAAAAAGATCCTCGAACGAATAAATGAACAGATAAAACAAAAACACGGATTACTCCAACGGTCAAACACCACTGACGTCATAAATTGGTTCAACAACATCAAAGAAAAAACAACTGTTCTTTGATCCAATTTGACATAGTGGATTACTACCCGTCAACCTCTAAGGACCTCTTTACCTTAGCACTGGAATTTACCACACACTACTCAGACCTAACAAAGGACGAATATAATATCATAATGGCGGCCAAGATATTTGTTCTTATCCATAACCAAGAGCAATAGATAAAAAACAACGCTGTAAACCAATTTGACATCACAATGGGTGCGCTGGACTCCGCAGAGTCCTCCGATCTCATCGGCTTATTTACACTGTACAATCTCACCGCACACCAAGACATAAACACACAAGACATAGGGCTATATAGAGACGACGGTCTAATGATAGTAAAAACTCCACACACTTCAAAACAAACAAAATAAGAAAACTTATCCATAAAGAATTCAAAGGATTAAACCTAAAAGTAATAGTTAACACAAATTTAAAAGTAGCAAACTTCTTCGATGTCAGACTAGATTTAGTTAACAACAATTACCAACCATACATAAAACCCAATGAATACCCACTATACATCCACCCAAAGTCAAACCACCCCCCTACACTGTAAAAAACTAAAAACTAAAAAAACACATACCCCAATACAAAATAACCAAAATTAAAGTAAGAAGCAACCAGCCCCAAAACAAAACAACACCTACCAACCCCTAAACCAAATAACAACACGCACGGCGCCAGCAGCCTACACGCAGACAAGATAAATAGGAAAACCTATCCTGAACTTAGCCACCAACAAACACTTAACCCTAAGAGGTTAAAAAGATCAACAGAATTCAAATTACAGACAAACCCCACGAACACCTACAAAACAAATCCAACACAAATAAACGGTCTTTTCAACGAGATAATTCTCATATCAACTAAATCATCTGATGAAGAAGCAGCCCAGATACATGGCTAGCTTCAAAACGCGAAAATTTTTGTGCAGTGATACTATGAATTTATAAACCATTGTAACAACTATTACAATATATATATATATATATATATATATATATATATATATTAGCAGTATAGCCCGGTGTTGCTCGGGTGTAATGAAAGCTTTAAAACTAATCCATGGTCCTGGAGCTCAGACTCAGCCTAAAGAATATTTGTGTGAAGTTTGGTGAGAATCGGATAAAAATTGTGGATTTGTATAAAGGACATGCAGACAGATAAGCAGACATACACACACACACACACAAACATTTTGCCTTTTATATATATATATATATATATATATATATATATATTATCGAGTTTCTGCACTGTTGTAAGAACTGCAACCTTGAAACTTCTGAATATCGTTTCTTATGTCTTTGTCTATGAGTGTATCAAATTTGATTAAAATCAGACCACTCATAACCCGATTTGTTCGTTTTTTGTTTTTTGATATTTATCAGCGGTACCTCGACACAAAACCTAGCTAAGAACACTCGCAGACACTTATAGTACAACTGTGTACATTTTTAAGAAAATCGGTTCAGCCGTTTCGGAGTCTATAGGTAACGGACACACACACACACACACACACACACACATACACACACACAGAGAAAAAGTTTCATTTATAAATAAGTTTAGATATATATCTGAGTATAGGGTAGATATTGATGAAATAATATTCCCTATCCAAAGAAACACTATTTTTAAAAAAGTGCTCAATACAAAGTAGAGCGAATAATACTTATTCAGAAATTATAACATAAATATTTTATAATATCCCTATAAAAGTGGAGCACTTGATAAGACACAAGTAGTGTCGAAACAAAATAGCTACTTTGGTAGTGATATTATAAGATATTTATGTTATAATTTCTGAATATATATACTATAGTCATCCGCAGACAGACCTGTTTCACAGCTCATCAGTACGGCTTAGACTCAGGTCGTTTTCTAACCCAGGATCGAACCCGACTGAATTAGCGTCAGTCGGCGATTCTACCCCTAGGCCACGACCGTCCAGTAGAAGAAGGCAGGCTTTTTAGCGCGTATAAACACGCCCAATAGCTAGCGTGCTAAAATTCATTATCGAATGAGTCTACCACTTCTCCAGAGTGCTCTCTCTCTCTCTCTCTATATATATATATATATATATATATTAGGACCAAAAACTAAGTATTAAACAATCAATATATATATATATATATATATATATATATATATATATAGTTTTTAATGATCCTGTTTACTTATGCATTTTCCCTACTCATATAAAAGCATTGCTTGCTACGCTCGTAAAAGTCTTCAACAAAGGAGATAAGTCGATTTCCAGAACAATAAATCACCAGGCTTTGCTCTGATCCTATGTTTGGTTTCCAAGATCGTTCAGTAAGCGTTGATAAATATGAATGCGTGCAATTTTCTAGTTAGGGTGGAATTCAGTGACACACCTCTGAATCGTACGCGTTTCATATCAGACGGCATTTTGCAAGAGTACCGTACGCCTGCTATCAAGGCAAGGATCGGTACCCAGTCGCAAACTATCAGCCTCCGGCATCAGATGTGAAAAAGGTAAGAGAGGCACAATATGAGTTTAATCTGTCCATTATCTATTTTTGTCATTTTCTATCAACTATCTGAATTCGATATCTATTTCTTAATTCGACTGAGATATTTTTATCCTTAGATACGTATGATGAAGCTCTCATTTCGATAGAAATATCTCCTAGACAAAAATGCTTAGCATCGAATCCCAGCTTGTCACCAAATTTCCCCACTTCCGTTCACCCTCTGCTTATGCATCATGTCCTTTCAAAACCCGTCAAAAATAAATAGAAGAAAATGCAACAAATGATTAAAAAAGAGCAAATAAGAATAAAACTAAAAAATAAATCGGGAAGCGAGGAATACTAAAATATTCATTATTTATAGTCTGGCACAAGGCTACAAGTAAATGCCCGCTTTTGATCTACGGGACCCCATTAGAAACATGTATTTGTTCGAAGTCACTTTTTACTCTTTACTTTCCCTGTTGCATTAACTAGGCTACTCGCTGTTTCCATATGCTTCAATTGCCTTTGGTATATTCTGAGTGTTTTAAATTCTCCAAGCCGTCTTTTCCCGTCATATGAGCCAGAAAATTTATCTCTATTTCTTTTATCTACAATTTCTTTTGTGTTACAATTTTTCTTAAGTCTTCCTCATTAACGAAACTGTTGACCACATCTGACCGCATTGTTGCACTATAGACCACAGTTGGACTCTGTTGGTGTTGAACAAAGACAAATAATGTCTGAGCAGGTGCCTGCAACTGGGATCAGCTAGCTGACGAGTGCGCCTGGAAACGCGTAGCCGGCCAGTTATCCGGGATTCGCGGTGAGACAATGCATAATTGTTGTTTAGTGTTTGTTCCTTGGGACGCTTTTCTGTTTCTTAATATTATGCTTAGTTTCTGAAAGGAATCTTTCGTCATTTTCATATTTCAACATTTCTTTGCGCCTCTACAGTTCAGATGTCTTTTTTTGATTATTAGCTTCTATTTTCTCATTGCTTACATATTCCACGGCTCGGAACCAGAAATCGGGGAGACGAGTTCGAATTCTAGCTGAATTCGTTACATTCACTTACGCGCAAATACCCTTGGGAAATGTATTAATCCATCACTTTACTCCAGTTATGGGTTAAATAACAGAGCAGATTGGGTTCTATAGCCTTGGCTGGCAACCTACTGTGGGAAAATCTTCTGCCTAGTCAGTCATGTCGCGAAAGAGACATGATCGCCCAAAGCGTGTATCACGTATGGCACTTAACGGACTGACTTAATATAATTGTTGAAAACATAATTAAAACATCTACTGGACATAAAGTGGGGGATCGATTTTCTATTGTTATGAAGTAATAAAGTAATCCCCCACCTATTACACTTAATATAATAATGTAATATAATCTATCACTTCTCCTTCCAGTTATGGGTTAAATAACAGGACAGATTGGGTTCTGGCAACCAGTCTACCGCAGAAAGTCATGGCAACCTACTGTGGGATAATCTTCTACCCAGTCAGTCATGGTTCTTTCGAGACATGACCTCCCAAGCGCGTATCACTTATGGCATTTAACTCATTGACATGTCCCGTCTGTGGCATTCTCACCATCCACCGGTAGGAGCAAATTTTGGTTTGCTTTGCGTCTCTTCTTTATCTGAGGTGACTGTTGTTCAGCATTTTTTTTACATGACATATTTCCCTGGGAACGTAGACAATCAAGTCTCTTCACAAATACATTATCTGTTAATTGTCTTAGGTTCTTGGAAAACATTGTAGAAGGATTTTTTAATCATTTTTATTTCAAGGAAGGCAATAAAGCCACTAAAATGCAAGTGGGGTGGTTACTGAGAGTGAAAGAAATAGAAGATAATGATTGATATTTTATTTAAATTTTTGAAGATCATAATTAACAGTAAACAGCAAAGCAGGAAGCCATGTCTCCTCAAAAGGTAGGTATAAATTGTCCTTCACAGCTTCCTTTGCTTTATTATTAATGAATAGCCTAGCATTCTTGGGAAAGATAATGAAATGGTTTTTCAGAATTTTAAATATTATGTGCCTTCAGGATGTAAACAATCATGACTCTCCACAGCTTCTTTTTCATTATTGTCTGCGAATTGTCATGATTTTTGCAAAAAATTGTGAAGTGTCTTTTTCACAAGACTAACTGCCATCTAAAGCTGCCTTCTAGTTAACACGTAATTGGCTAGACGGGTGAAATATATTCATGCCTTCCCCATAGGGATTTGTGTGAAAGTGACTGCAACAGACGTAGATAGAACTTGAACTCGACTTGCTGAGATCACTTTCTTTGCTGATAATCGTCCCACCACCAGCCACTAATTACTAATTTCATATTTTTGGATAATAAAATCATCTACTCACGCTGACCGGTCGACTCCATTCGAGAAGCTGTATTCACGGTGTCACCAAATAAACAATATCTGGGCATTTTCTGTCCCACAACTCCAGACACACAGGAACCAGAATGGACGCCAATCCGCAATTTCAGCGTATCTTTCGGCCGATGGTGAATGCGGAATTTCTTGATGGCGACCAGCAAATGCAGGGACATGGAGGCGATTTCCCCAGCGTGTAAAATGCCGTTTTTCTTTGGCAAACCGCTGACAACCATATATGCATCGCCAATCGTCTCCACTTTGTACACGTCGTAGTTACCAATAATTGTGTCGAACAGAGTGTACAGGTCGTTTAGTAAGTCTACCACCTGTTTCGGGGACAAAAAGAAAGAAATTGGAATTTAAAAAAAATAACAGCAAAGAATACAATATTTTAACGTCAAAATGAGAAAGAAAAGAAAATAAGTTACTCATATAAAACACACACACATACATACATACATAATTATTAGGCCACATCAGTATTTTTTAAAGAAATGAGGCATTCCATACTATTTTTAAGTGGATAATTCTAAATGAAAATAAAATGGTTCTTTTGTTTTTATTACTTTCCAAAATTTTATAAAGCAAGGAAGCAAAGATGAACTCGTCCGAATCATCCTAAATTTTCTTCATTCTTTCATTGATGAAACTGCAATATAGGTAATTATTAAATATTTATTAATTCGTTTGATGCACATGTTATTGTGCAGTATTAACAAAAGAACCATTCTATTTTCATTTACAATTATTCACTTGGCAATAAATACTAAAAAATAGTATGAAATACGTCAAATTTTTCCAACACTGGTGAGGGGGGCTAATAATTATGGCCGGTAGTGTACATACATACATACATATACATACATACATATGCATATATATTGTGTATTTAGGTAGCAACCCCTCTTTTATGCAAGTTTTGTTAAAAAGGACAGACAAATTGCTATGATTAATTTTTTATGTGACCTTATATTTTTTCAGTAGATTATATAAAAATTGTCCGAATGTTTTATTTGTCCAAGCAGTTTCGGCTATACTTTTAGCCATCATCATGGGCGAATTTTATTTTACTTTTAACTTTTATATATGCATTGTTTTATGTATGTATCTAGAGTTATGAAAATTTTTATTTTCCTAACACGGTCAACACATTGTGGCCATGTTCATGATTGATATTATTTAGTGATGAAATTTTTTATTAATACTTTTATTACTTTTAGCCTTTTCTACATGCGGATGATGCCATTATATTTGTATTATCGATGAGTATGTTACTAATAGAGTTTGTTAGGGTCTCTGTGTGTATGAGACCTGATAGAGCTATGGTCAGTGAGATGAGAGAGATGTAATGTAAGTCTTCTTGTTCAACATGTAGTAGCATATTCAATGTGATTATTTAAGAATTTGAATTGATCAAGAAATAATAGTAATAATAGAAATAAGCCAATGAAAGCAATTCGAAAAAATAGTAATAATAATAATGTACCATATTCTCAAGAACCCCTACTCCCCAAATGGTTCTATCCAACACAGCCGAGGTCCTACAAAAAACCATGTCCATGTAAGTTGCTTTTGTTAATAACTGTCTTTTGCTTAATTAAGTGAAAGCAAAAAAAAAAAAAAAAAAAAAAATCACACCCTTCGATTTTCCCAGGGTCATAGGTTATGACTTAACAGGTATTTATCAAACAAATTCAGGTTAAGAACAACTTAAAAAATAAAAATAAAAATTAGAATTTGCCGACATTAACAGCAATCTGCTATATTCTCTCATGTAATTCCATTTTACGACCATTCACTTTACGACGATTATAAACTAATTTTGACACGATATTCATCCTCAAACATTATTATTATGTCATTTTTCATCATATTTCGATTTCTGCTTTGGTCTCACTACCAACCAAGTCTGCGGGGAGACCTAAGGCAGGTAGTGGCGTGTTGTTATGACTCCATTTCATGTTTTTCTATCTTCCCTATCATCTCCAGCATTACATAGATAACGTTTTCCTTAGTGTGTGGGCTGTACTTAATAAGACAATTTTTTGTATATCTCTTAAGCTGGGGTTTCCAGGGATTCTTTCAATGTGTTGTTTTGTTCCATTTTTTATCATTCCAAGTGCACCTACTATCACTGGCACAACTCTTGTTTTCAATTTCCACATTTTTTCTATTTCAATTTCCAGGTCTTTATATTTTGACAGTTTTTCAAATTCCTTGATTGCTATGTTACAATCCGCTGGACAAGCCATATCAATTAATAGACAAGTTTTCTCCTTCTGGTTTTTAACAGTAATGTCTGGCCTGTTTGCTTCAATTTTTCTGTCTGTGTAGATGGTGTAATCCCATAGAATGGTTACATCTTCTATTTCTGTAACCGGTGCTGGATGATGTTCATACCAGTGTTTGTTTACAGCTTTTCCATAATGTTTGCACATTGCCCAATGTAAATATTGCCCAACTCTATCGTGGCGATTTTTATATTCGTTTGGGGCAAGCACAGAACAGCCTGAGATTAGGTGGTCTATTGTTTCTTGGTGTTTATCACAAAACCTGCATTTTGGATCCATATTATTATGCATAATATTTGCCTGAAAGTTTCTCGTGAAAAGACTTTGGTCTTGTGCTGCAAGTATAAATCCTTCAGTTTCAGACTTTAATCCAGATGCACGTAACCATCGATGAGTATTAACTTTGTCAACATTGGATTTATTGGCACGTACTGGATATTGGCCATGCAGAGGTTTGTCTTGCCAGCGCTGTTTCATCTGTTCAAGAGCTTTATCTTTGGCTTTCATTTTCATATTTTTTGCCGCAATAGTTGGTTCTTGGCTACTGTTTTGCTTTTCTACAGAATCTACTAACTGTAAATCTTGTTTGTATTTACTGCCTTCTTTTATTATTATTATTATTATTATTATTATTATTATTATTATTATTATTATTATTATTACCTCTGCAAGTTTGCAACTCTTGTAATGGATCTTTTAGAAAGGAGAACAATTTCCTCAAATATTCCAGCCACTCAATTTCAATAAGACTTTCTCGAATTTCCAGTTTCCAAGGGATCACCTTTTCTACCCAGTCGTGCCTCTTCTTTCTGAACTAAATTTCTACACTCATTCATTATATGGTCTGTTGCCTCGTCTTTGCCTGTCACGAGGTTTATGCACTTGGTTTTTATTATATTGTTTTTGAAAAGCGACTCAATTACTCTCTGAAGATGTCCTCTGTGTAGCCATGTCAACGTCGATGGGCAGAAGATTTTCACGCAGTAGGTTGCCATTACGTTCTGCTGTAGACTGGTTGCCAAACAAATCTATAGAACCCAATTTGTCCTGCTATTTTATCCATAGCTTGAGGGAGAAGCGACGGATTCATATCTTTCCCAGGGATTATTTGCGCGTAAATGAATGCAACGAGTTCAACTCGCATTCGAACTCAGCTCTCCAACTTCTCGTTCAGAGGCAATACCCACAACACACATCAGCAACATACACGTACAAAATACGGCCATAATAGTCTCATGTATATATAAAGAGCCATCACTCAATAATATCAAATATTAACTCGACCCGCCCCCACCGCAAAAAAGAAAAACAAAATCCCATCAATACACAGAGGTAAACTGGTGAATTATCGCCATTTTATAATTTTAATTTTTGCATGGGCGTTTTTAATTTTATTTTGTCGACTGCACAGTATAGTAGGGTCAGTTGGGCATCATCTGTAAGAAAAAGAGCACCATGATGTAATCCCCCCTCTCCAGCCAGAAATTTAGAAACGGCTTAATTTACAGCTTGGTATTTTTACCAGAGACTTCAATACAGACACTTCAGAGTGTTTTAGTGTCAAGCTGAGGGCAGTGCAGAAGATGCTGAGCCCACAAAAAAAAAAAAAAAAAAAATGCCCTGAGGGTGATGAAATCAAACATCCTGTCAACATCATGGTATTTAGAGTTATCACTAGTGATGACGACGTTATGCCTCGATTCATCTTCCCACAAGAGACTCAACACAGAGGCCTACATCAAGTGACTTCAGGTTGTAGTTCTGCCTTGGGTCAAGAGAGTGGCTGTTGGAAGAAACTATATCTGGCAACAGGACTCCGTACATGCAATACAAGCAGAAGAACCCATTTATATGGTCACATCACCCCTTAATTCACCACCTAATTCCGTAGACAGCCACAATCGATTATTTTGTGGAGGGCGCAGATGAGCGAAAGACCAACCAAACCAAATGTAACATCAACGATAATTGAAGGCAAGCATTTTAGTAGCATTCACAAAATTAAACAAGGAGACCGTCTAGAAGAGTTGAAAGATATTCCGAATTTGTTTGGGGCCGTGGTTTAACCAATTGCGATTTATTGAATAAATTTTACTGTTTAGTATTTCAAAATCTTTTTGTATGTTTTTTGTCAATACATCTGGTAAAATGAGATGTCAGTTTTATTTTATTTTTGCGTCATTTAGATGACAGTTTGCCATCAAAACCTTTTGTTAAAATATAAAAATGTACATATTCAGTTTAAAAAAAAATTAATGCTTGATTTTCACTAATGGCTAGACGAATAGCCGAAATCAGTCGGATATATAGAACATTTGAACAAGTTTTACGCGTTTTGTGTTTAGAAACTTAAACACTCGTAGGAAGACAAGAAAAAAAATAATAAGACAGCAAATCTCAGAACGTTGTCAGTTTGAAAGGAAATTTCAAGAAACGCTCGTTTTTTATCCAGTTTTTTTTATAAAGACTTATAAAAAAAAAACTGGATAAAAAACGAGCGTTTCTTGAAATTTCCTTTCAAACTTAAAAACCAAATATTCTCTACAGATTAAAAAAGATTTTTCTGGTTGAGACTGTATTTTTTGTTTTTTTTGGTTGAAAATGTAAATAAAATTTTAATTTTTAATTTTTTCCTAAAAATCTAAATTCTTAAATTCTTTAGAAAATGAAATAAAATTAAAAGCAGGAGAAATTGCTTTAAAAAAAGATCCGAAGTAAAACTCTCGAATTCGGACTTCAAAGGTTTCAGCCGACAAAATATGGATAAGTTTTTCTCGTTTGAAAAATCTTTTCTCTGATCAGAAGCCCCCGCCATCCATTAAAAAAAAAATTGTTGGTTGGTTTGTTTTTATGGCAAATCAACCTCGGCGGGTCATTTATTGCCAACTAAGCTTTATTTATTTATTGCTGGTAATACCTTTTTCTTTCAACAATTTATTGTTAAGTTTTATATAAGTTTTGTGTCTAGTAATACATTTTTCTTTTCAAGTATCGAGATTCATTGGGATTTTTTTTTTAAGGGCAGGGTCCCCAAGTTCTACCCTTGTTATTTAAACCATAACTGGAGGGAAGGGACGGATTAATACCTTTCCCAAGGGTTCCAGTGCTGAAGTGAATGCAGGGTATTCAATTGGAATTCGAACTCGGCTCACCGATTTCTCTTTTTGAGTCGATATCCACTGCACCACAACGCACATCCGTCACTAAACGCTTACAGCACCTGGTATTCCCAAGCAGTCACCCATCTAAGTACTGACCAGGCTCAACGTTGTTTAACTTCGGTGATTGTGCGAGAACCGGTGTATTCAACGTGATAGGCCGTAAGCCTCCATTATTATTATTATTATTATTATTATTATTATTATTATTATTATTATTATTATTATTAAAAAAAAAAAAGAAAAAAAAAAGCTTATCTTATACAACAAAACTTTTTATAAGGAATGCTGTCCACCAGTAAAACCCTAACCGAGTCTCTTCGTTTATTTCTGTGCAGTGTATATATATATATACTAGTAATTTAGAAAATTATATAAAGAAACAAAACGCAAGAAACCTAAATAACAACGTACAAATCAACATCATTAACAAGAAATGTAATTGTAGAGACAAAGATGAATGCCCACTTCAAGAACTTGGTAATACAAAAGAAGTCATTTACAAAGCAAAAGTACGTGACTTAAATGGTCAAAACAAAACATATTTGGGATCAACCAAAGACACTTTTAAGACCAGATGAAATAACCATAAGTTTACATTTGAACTAGAAAACTTAAAAGTTGTACAAAATTGGCTAGCTACGTGTGGAAATTGAAATTGAAATGTGGAAAACACCCCAACATAACGTGGAGTATAATAAAAACAGCCAAGCCTTAAAACGGTAGTAAAATATGTAAACTGTGCCAGGAAAGAAAGTTAGCTATTATGTTATTCCCAAACAAAAACGAATTACTAAATGAAAGAACTGAAATTATCACCAAGTGTAACCATAGCAACAAATACCTCTTAAGATCATACAATCATAGATGAAAATGTTCTAAGACTTTTAAGTAACTTCTAATTTTGAAAGTTGCGCATTCATAAAAGTTTCTTGTTACGTGAGCGTTTAAAAAAAGTTAAAATCTGTTATTGTTAATCGCCTAAAGACACCGAAAGGTAGAAACCTGGGTTACGTAATAACTCGTTTACAAATTAAAAATATTCAAAGGTTTTACAAGATAATTGTATTGAACACTTTTTAATACAACTGTGTACTGGTCTAAATTAATTATAACCAAAACTAAGTTCTTAAATAATATATATATATATATATATATATATATATATATATATATGCACTTTATTTCACCGAACACACAGGTCATCTAGTCAAAAGAGTCAGCTGTGAAATTTGTAATCTATCCATATTCACATACGCGCACGTTTTGTATGGTTTCTTCAATTATTGTGATTTCACTTTTAAAAAAGAAATTACAATTTCACCTCACAACGTTATCAAAGACAAATATTTTCCATAATTAGGTAAAAAATAATTATTTTAACTTTTATTGCAACCTCATTTGTCTTCTCATTCTTTGAATTTAATTTCAAACTTTTTGTTTTCACTTAATTATCATATGACTAATTTTTTGTTGATGTAAGAGAATTTATCTGGGGTCAGAATTTAATGATTGTCAGCTCCAAGTATGACCGCCACTTGATGACCTATGACTATAACAGAGTGCTAGACGAGTTCGTGCACTGTAAATATCTATGTTCCTTAAATTTTGAGAAATTGAACTACCGACTTGCAAGTAAATGTCTCTCAACAGCTGAAATTAATAAGATTTCATTTAGATTTTTAATGTCGACTGTATCATGTTTCCTCTTTTTTATTGTGTTTCAAGTTTCCATCCTGTCTCTTTAATATAGCTTCTCCAAAGACGTGCAGAACTCGTTACAGCACATGCGTAAACAACATGGGCGCAATTTCCTCTCTGACAATTATTTCTGCTTCGTCATTCTGTATTGCTATCAATTCTGCTTTTTTCCCCATTACAGGCATTTTGCTTCCAGCTCTCGTCGTTACCATCTTCGTAAAACAATAAGCAAGAAACATTATAAATAAAAAGCCAAATGTCTTTTGCTATTTTAAATCATCAGTCGTCTCCTTTCGGTCGTAATTTTCATTGTGGGACAAATGTTTAATGAAATATAAATAGAAAATAATCGTCTGGTCTTTTACTGAAAAATGAAAAAGGGAATGTCCTTCAATGTCTCACTTTCATTCTGAAACTGGACATTTTGTCTCTTGATTGTCACGCGCAGATTCCTCGTCGGCAGTTTAACTTCAATTCAATGAATTATTGTCAAGTCTTCTCACATTCCTGGCTTTTCAACCGGAGTTTAATTAACGGCAAGAACTGATTAAAACGCATTGGAGAAATTCTCATATGGATGAGCCCTTGGCGACACAGCAGAGACGACGATAAAACGTTAAAAATTAATATTTGCGTATTGTTGTTGCTGTGATTATTATGTTGTCATTTTTAATCATTTTTCTATTTCTCCTATGGTCGCACTACCAACCAAGTCTACGGGAAGGGCTAACGCAGGTCGTGGTGTGGCGTTATGGCTCCATTTCAGGTTTTTTCTACCTTCCCCATCATCCCTAGCGTTACATAGACAAAGTTCTCCTTAGTATGTGGCATGTACTTAACAAGACAATTTTTTGTATATCTTTTAAGCTGGGGTTTCCAGGGATTCTTTCAATGTCTTGTTTTGTTCCAGTTTTTAGAATTCCAAGTGCATCTACTATCACAGGCACGATTCTTGTTTTCAATTTCCACATTTTTTCTATTTCAATTTCGAGATCTTTATATTTTGACAGTTTTCAAATTCCTTGGTTGCTATGTTACAATCTGCTGAACAAGCCATATCAATTAATAGACAAGTTTTTTCTGTCTGGGTTTTAACAATAATGTCCTGGCCTGTTTGCTTCAATTTTTCTGTCTGTGTAGATTGGTGTAATCCCATAAAATGGTGACATCTTCTATTTCTGCAACCGATGCTGGGTGATGTTCATACCAGTGTTTGTTTACATATTTTCCATAGTGTTTGCACATTGTCCAATGTAAATATTGCCCCACTCTATCGTGACGATTTTTATATTCATTTGGGGCAAGTACAGAACATCCTGAGATTAGGTGGTCTATTGTTTTTTGGTATTCATCACAGAACCTGCATTTTAGATCTTCATTATTATTTTATTATTGCCTGAAAGTTCCTAGTGAAAAGACTTTGGTCTTGCGCTGGAAGAATAAAGCCTTCAGTCTCAGACTTTTATTATTATGTTGTCATTTTTCATATTTCGATTTCTGCAATGGTCGCACTACCAACCAAGTCTGCGGGAAGACATAAGGCAGGTCGTGGCGTGTTGTTATGGCTCCCCTATCATCCCTAGCGTTACATAGGCAAAGTTTTCCTTGGTGTGTGGGCTGTATTTAATAAGACATTTTTTCTATTTCAATTTCTAGGTTTTTTTATTTTGACAGTTTTTCGAATTCCTTGGTTGCTATGTTACAATCCGCTGGACAAGCCATATCAATTATTAGGCAAGTTTTTTCTTTTGTTATCATTATTATTATTAATAATAATAATACTAATAATAATAATAAATTGTAAACGCAAATTCTACTGCAGTAGCTTCTTTTCTTACACTTCTTGCCTGTGGAATTCCCTTCCATTTACTTGCTTTCCCGTCAGCTATAATCTCCAAGAATTTAAATGTAATGACAGTAGTCATCTCCTATCTCACTAACCTGCATCCTCTCTGTCATGCTCCTTTCTCTGTCCACTCCACTCTCATCCGTATTCTCATCCTTCTCTTACCCACTTCCTGACAGCCTTTATAACCTGTCATTCTTTCTCATAACTTTCCTCCAAAACAATGGCAGTAAAATGCCTTGCTTGGGGCAATATGATTATAAAAAAAAATTATTAAACAAAATAATTGACATAACTCTTTCAATATTTTTTCAGTTAAACGACGAGGGCGATTTAAGAAAAAATAAAGAAAAGAAAAAAACATAGTATTTGTCAATATTAGACAATATTTCAGCACAATGTCTGTCTTCTTCAAGATATATTTAAACAGTTTTTAAGTCTAAAAATATGCGGGCAGGTGACAGTTTCTCATACAACCTTATAGTGACTTGAAAATAGAGGATCGATTTACTATAACGTTGTATGAGAAACTGACCCCCCACCAAACTTGCTTAAAAATTGTAAATTTTCAAATCTTCCCTTGATAATCGGAAAGTTTACGTAACAATCGATAGAACTGCGCTGAAAAAAAACAAACAATGAAATTAACATAAACAAAGCGACCCTAACGCGAGTGGATTGAAAATGGAGGATCGATTTACTTTAATGTTGTATGAGAAACTGACTTTGTCGGTATTTGTTATAAAATGTTGTAAATGTAAATTTTTTTTTTTTTGGTAATCGGAAAGTTTAAGTAACAATAGGACTGCGCTGAAAATTAAAAAAAAAAAATGAAAAACAACGAAACTAAACGTGACGGTAGCCCGCTTCAGGTTTGCCCTGCATTTAATTAATGAAACAAAGTTCCATAACGATATTCAATTTCTAGAAATTTCAGGAAATTAATTGAAGTCGGAGGGTAACATATGCAAAAAAAAAATATTGTAATAATGTTACCAAATTTGTTTTTCACATTCTCCTTTAGGTTTTGCACAGACGGTAAATCACGGTTATCAAGTTTAACCCTCTAGGGCCATTCGTATCATATTTGATACAGTATGAAAACAAGCCTTGAAAGAAATATTTTCCTGAAAAATTTTTTAAGAGAAATATTTTATAAATTTCAAATGAAAGCAGTAATAACTGCTCAGTCAATGAATACCAAATGTTTCCTTATAGGGAAATACCAAATGTTTCCTTATAGGGAAATACTGTATCAAATATGATACGAATGGCCCTAGAGGGTTAAAGTTACAGAATGAATAAAAATGAAATACAACCTTCATTTAGTTTTTTTCATTTAATTTCAGAAACTTTCCTCTTTAAATCGATGCAACAGTTTTAAGAGAATGCGGGAAAATTTTTCAAATTCTTCCAACATAGGATAGCGTAATTTTTTAGTTTTAAACTTTCAATATTATTAATTTTTCAAAATTCTACAAAATGCTGATGAATCTTTATAAGTCAAACATTTTTTATTTAAAAGATTTCGCAGATGTTTTATTTTATATAAAAATTGATCGCAAATATATGAAATTCAATTAAAAGAAAATTTGAAACACTTGGAAATTGAAATCAATTATAAAAGAATTTCAAATCATTGACTGTTTTCACAGTGTCATCAAAATCATCATTTTTATTTATTTATTTACTTTTGTTTTGCATAACGGATATTTATTTAAATATGAAAAGTAATTTCTTTGTCGAATATTTATTTTTTATGTTCCAAACTGGGAAAAAAAATTTCTCTCTTATCGCCATTTTTAATGATTCATTTTAAAAATAATGAAATCGAGGAAAACATTTTTATTTATACTGATGACATAATATGTCTTTCATGAGGTGATGTAACATTAATGAGAAAAGAGGAAACAATTATGCTCATAAATAAATTCATATTTATTAAATGAAAGGAACGTTTACTTACTTCAAAAATAAAAATAAAAATTCATACTCATAAACTTCGTTTCCACTTAATTAATATATAACCTAAGTTTTAAATTGAATTTTTAAAAATAAAAGCTTTTTCTTGAAACTTTAATGTTGGCTTGGTTGAAGGCTGGATGTTTAAATTTACTATTTCTACTAGTCAAGGTACTCATGTGTATTTCAGACAGAAATTATATTCATTGGAATCTAAAATTTCGAGGTTTTTTTTTAATTTTCAATTTTTTGGCCATCTTTTTTGAGAGATTGATACATTTGTAAACAAAGATTAATTCTCGGTTTTGGAAATCTTACAAAAACAAAATATACATCTCTCATTATTTTTCGAAAATTATCAAATTTTAAGTTGATCTGATTTGGAACAAGTATTACTGGTTTATAGTATAAAATTTAAAATAAAACTATTTCTTAATCACAAAGGTCTGACTTGTTGACCTTTTAAGTAGGCGATGACAGCACCTGTTTTCAATCAATCTGGATCTGTCTCGATTTATGTTGACCAAAAGTTGACCCAGTTTATCATTTCGTAAGAGGAACATCCCTTTTAACATCTTTTAATGGTAAGGCTTTTATAAGTTTCCATAGTAAAAGAAAATGTGCTGTTTAACATAAAAAAAAAATTACAAATTTTAAAAATCTTTAATCTAACTGATTTGTATTAAGCTTATGAATTTTCAGTTTGTAAATAAAGGCTATTTTTAATGAATTAATAACCAAAGACAATGAGTAACTAGAAGAAATTTAAAAAAGATGTTTGAAACTTTAATTAGCAAAGAAAAAACTGAAAATAATTATTATAAAAATTCATTATTCATCAAAATTGTTTTTCTTTAGAATAGGATGTCCTAAAATTATATTATTTATAAAATCAGTTAGAAGTTTATTTACATTAAAAATAGCGTACTTTTAATACATTTTCGATTTTACTATTTGAGCAGAGTTTTGGAAAAATGGTCTGGTAAAAAAAAAATTACATTATTTAAATGAGCCCTTGCATTTAACTAATAAATAAAAAAATGGTATAGATAATGTATTTCTACATGTTTTATGCAATTAATTGAATTAGGGGTAACAGATTTAAAACAGAAATATATTTTTAGCAAGATTTTCTAAAAAAAACAATAATTGCATAAATAATTTCATTCATTTGTGAATAAGTTCTGAAAGTTTTATTAAAATCAGAGAATTGGTTGATTTTTGCAAGAGTTTTCAAATTAATATGTCTTTCAATGCCAAAAAAGGATTTGCTTAATATTAGGTTTTGCTTAATTAAATTAATAGTCAGTCAGTCAAGTAAGTGCCATCCGTGCTACACGCATGGGCAATCATGTCTTGAAGAGAGATTTTCTTGCAGTAGGTTGGGCCAATTACTTTCTGTGGTAGACTGGTTGCCAGCCAAGGCTATAGACCCCAATTTGTCCTGCTAATTAACTCGTAACTAGAGGGAAAATTAGCAGATTCATACCTTTCCCAACGGTATTTGTGCACATAAGAATTCAACTAGAATTCGAACTCGGTTCCCTGAGTTCTCATTCCGAACCAATATCCACTGCACCACAACACACATCCGTCACTTTACATAAACATAGCACGAATCGCTGATGGAAAACAAAGAAATTTTAATTAAAGTTTTGAACGTGTTGGAGGGGACTAGAATTTTTTAAAAATAATGACAACCAAATTTGATCTGTTTTCTTCAGTATATCATGAACATTTTGATAGTGGAGCTTTGTTTTTGTTGGGTTTGACCTCTTTTAACATCGTGCTATGCTGTTTTTATAGCAACTGAGTGGATGTACCTACGAAAGTTTTATAAAAATAGTGATTACAAAATAATCTGACAGTTTCATCAATATCTGTCCATAATTTGATTTTTGCAAAAATATCCCAAATTAACGTGTTTCGATCATGTTAGAAAGGGATTAAAAATTCAATAGAAGAATTAAAAAGTGATTTGATCTTTCCTCTTAATAAGAAACATTTTGTCGATAAAACTTTGTTTTTAATAAGTTTAGGACCTTTTAACATTATCCTATGCTGTTTTTTCAGTTAATGAGTGGAGGTAGCTATGTAGTACGTACCTCCACTAAATCACTGAAAAATGTATGAAAAAACTATTCTTTCTATAAACATTTTAGAACATTACTACAGTATTCATAGCTGATTGTATTAATTGATGGCTTAAGTTTTTTTAATGAATATTGCCTCAAGGATCTGTAGTTTGCTTTTGTTGTTTTCTTGGCATAGGATAGTTGTGTTATCGATCATTATTTTTTTATATTGTGAACGTAGACAGGAGTGTTGTTGTAGATGTCTAGAAATGGACAAATGGTCAGACATGTGTATTAATGTAGTTGTTGTAAATCCAACATATATGTTTGTTTTTTGTCGGAGATACATTCTCCCAAGGAACATTTGAATTAATATATAATGTTGGCTTTATATAATACATTAGTTGGCGGGGAGGAGTTATTACGGATAATTAAATTAGTAGTATTGTATTTTTTATAATATATTATTAATTTTAATTTTTTATTAAGACTTTAATTGGAGTAGGTAGACTAGACTATCGCCCGGTTCACACTTCACCCACGTCTATTGAACAGTTGAAGAGGCTCATCCCTTGTTCCCTGTTTAGGATATGGTTTCCGGCTTTCTCTTTTCTCCAATATTTTCACTCTTACGTAGCCCCCTGCGCAGCAGTGACGTTACCGCCTTGCTCGGGGTGATATGATTAAAAAAAAAAAAAAAAGATAACGGGAGATATATTAGTACCAATGAGATTTTTTGTATTTTTTTTTTTCATCCTGCTTGTAGTTATTGTGCATCTGGTTGCAATAAAAGAGTTTGATATGTTTAGGGTCTTTTGTCAAAATACCATATTCTGTTTGATGTGTGTTGAGGTTTTGAAATATCATCTTATTTGTTCATCTACAATGTGGTTTGGAAAGTCATTATTAATGAGAGTCTGTTTAATATTTTTTAGTTCAGAGTAAAATATCTTTTGTCGGGGAGTTCATTTGTGCTTGGTTAATTAAATTGTGTATAAGTGCTATTTTAGGGCATTCACTCTTATAGTTGAGAGTGAAAGAGTTTTTGCTAGCTGATTTTTATATGTGGAGGTAGTAAATGTGTTATTGTTTGTGTCTATTAAAATGTCAAGGAAAGGGATTTTGTTATCTTTGTTAAGTTCATGTGTAAACTTGAGCACAGAGTTCTTTTGAAAATCTTTTTGAAGTGCTATTATTTCTATTATTCTTAACTAATATAAGAAAATCATCAATATATCATATGTAACTATCACCCGGTTCACACTCCACCCACACCTCTTGAACAGGTGAAGAGGCTTATCCCTTGTTTCCTGTTTAGGATGCGGTTTCCGGTTTTCTATTTTCTAATCTTCTCACTTATTTTGCTTTTTTTTTCAATTGGAGTAGATAGACTAAACTATCGCCCGGTTCACACTCCACCCACATCTATTGAACAGGTGAAGAGGCTCATCCCTTGTTTCCTGTTTAGGATGCGGTTTCCGGTTTTCTCTTTTCTAAGCAAAATACATTGGTGTATTTCAAACACCAAAATACATTGGTGTATTTCAAACAGAAATTATGTTGGTTGGAATCTGAAATTTTTCATTTTTTTTTATCTTTTAATTTTTGGCCATGTTTAAGCGATCGACACATTTGTAAACAAAAATTAATTCTCGGTTTGAAAAATCTTGCAAAAATCAAATATGCATCTGTGACGCATTATTTTTTAAAAGTTAGCAAATTTTTATGTTAAATTAATCTGATTTATACAAGTATTACTTATTTATAGCATAAAATTTAGAAAAAAAAATTTTTTTTAATCACAGAGTTGAACTTTTTGACCTGTCTGCCCTATATCAAATGTATTAACAGGTTGACAGATTAGAGAGAAGAAAAGTATGGCTATCACAAGTGACATAATTGTACACATTTTTCGAGGAAACTCTGAATAACATGACTTTAATTTGCACATACAAACAAAAAACTTTAAATACACACACAAAAAATTAAATTATTTTAAAAATAAGGAGGCAGACCGATTTGTATTAAACTTTTTAATTTTCGATTACTAAATATGATCTTCGCTTAATAAGTTTTGAAATTAACCCCAACAAATGTTTGAAGTAATTATTAAATATTTTTGAAACTTTATAAATTATTATAATTAAAAAAATTAAAACAATTCTTTAAAAATTTCATTATTAATCGAAAAAAATATTTTTTATCAGACTATAATGTCCTTAATTTTTGTTACTTATTCAAGCAATTAAAAGCTTATCAAATTAAATAATGTCATAGTTATATTGCATTATTTATTTTACTATTGGGAACAGATTTTCGGAAATAAAGGCAAAATTTTTCAAAAAATAATGAATGATTTCCATTTCACAATCAGTCTTGCTTTTGACTAATAAAATCATTTATCGCAACAAAATTTAATTTCTTCATCCTTCTGTTCTTGTTGCACACTTTCTCTGCTGTAGTTATTTTTAGTCTATAGCTTGCATGGAAGAATAAGTGACAGCAAGCTTCCTAAGTAGCGCACCATTTTTTAACAATACCGCCTTGATTCTTTACTAATTTTCAAATATTTCTGTTGGTTTTTCGTAGGTTCCTTGGAAAAATTCCGAACCAACGAGACGGCTTAATATAACCGGTTCTACGAAATATTTATCATTTTTATTACTTTAAGTTTCATATTTTAGTGGATGCACGTATCTGAATAAACGCCCTGTTTTTAAAACCTTGTAAATTTATGTTTACCACCATGTGCATTCGAATCTTATATATTGTTTTATAAATTATCGGTCAGTTTTTTTCCAATTTCTCCTATAGGCTACCCGAACAGAGATCTTAATTTCGGACCTTCTCTTTTCTTCTTGCCGATATCAAACGTTAATGTGAAATCCCGCCCCTGGTTTGGACTGGGCGATCCAGGTGAATCACAGAGGATGTTATGCTTCTTTCTTCCATGCAAATCAATAAACTCTATTACTTTCCGAGTGACTCTCATGTTATAGACATTTTATTCAGTTAATTTTTACAAATCAAAAGTTCCTGTTGAATTCAATTGAAATTCGGTGATTTAGCAATCTGTATGTAACTATCTTACAAATATGAACACTTGGCATTTTCTTTAAAAAAAAGTGTGCGGAAAAGTTATTGATCTAAGCAATTTTCTAAAATTTGACCAATATTTTAAAAAAGTTTCTCTGACACTTTGATGTGGGTTTTGCCTGACTAGTGTTTTGGGGTGTTGAAACAGACAAACATTGCTTGGAGCTACCAAAGTTATAGGTTTTGTGGTGAGCCATAATCAACTTTCCTAATGCACTTTTGAAAATGCATGGCAGAATAGGTACTAGGATGGAGAGTAAGGAGGCAAACATTGCTTACAGCGACAATAGGGATAGGGAGTTGTGGAGGTACATGACCAACATTTTTTTAATCGTATCACCCCGAGCAAGGCGGTAATGCCACTGATGTGCAGGGGGCTACATAAGAATAAAAAGATTAAGTAGAAGAGAGTGAAGAGGAAGACGAACCAGTTAGAAAGGAACAAGTGAAGGATGGGAATACAGGCGTGATGACAGTTGCAAAGGTGGAGAGAAAGGAAAGGATATACGGGGTGGTGAAAGAACTAGAGTCAAGTGGTTAATAGATGAGTATTGACATTGCATTTAAATTCCTGGATGTTGTAGCCGTCAGGAAAGCAAGAATATGGAAGCGAGTTCCACAGGTGGGAAGTGCGAGAGAAGAAGCTGAAGGAGTAGAATTTTCGTTTGCATTTGGTTAATCTAACTGTGAATGGGTGGGACCCAGTTGCCAATCTGGTTGCACGAGTAAACACCTGTTGCAGAGGCACCAGTGACTTAAGTTCGTTGGAGCAGAAGCCATGAAAGTATTTATAGAACAAACAAAGGACGGCCACATCCCATCGGTGGGAAACTGGCAGTAGTCGAGCCGCCACATCGGTACCTATCACATTACTGATTCTCCTTTGGAGCCTGTCAAGAACACTGAGATGAACAGCAGGGGCGCCTGACCATATATGGCAGCAGTATTCCATGCACGGACGAATGGTTGATTTGTATATATGCAGGATGGATTCAGGCGGGAAAAACATCCTGGCCCGATACAGTGACCCAACCTTCTTAGCAGTGGATTTAGCTATGGACTCAATGTAGTGGTTCCATTTCAGATCAGAAGAGAGGGTAAGGCCGAGGAGGCGCAGTGTATTGCTCTCAAGGGAGACTCGCTTGGTCCATGCTTATGGGAGGCAGGAGAGGTTGCCTGTGATGATTGACAGACAGCAGCTTGGTCTTAGTCGCACTGAAATTGACAAGCCACTTCTTTCCCCAATTCACCACAGAGTGTAGATCTCGTTCAAGGTCAGCAGCGAGATTATGTTTGTCCGTCACGACGGGTTTCTTACTGATGCGGGAGTAAATTGTGGTATCATCTGCGTACATGCCTTGATCTCATCTGGGAGGTCGTTGATGAAATTAAGGAAGAGCGTCGGGCCCAGGATAGAGCCCTGAGGGTCACCAGCAATTGTGCTGTAGGATGTAGAGGCATGCCCATTCAAAACGACCTTCATTTTGCGGTTATTTAAAAAAGATTGGATTAGATTAAGCAAGCGTCCGGTAACACCGTAACCCCGTAGCTTACATAGAAGGCCAGAGTGTCAAACACTGTCAAAAGTCCTGGAGATGTCCAGAGCAACAGCACGAGCCACGCCTGACTCATCAAGGGCCTGGACCATGTACTCCGTAACGGTTGCTAGCATATCGGCCGTGAACTTGGCAAAGCGGAAGCCATACTGCCTGTCAGAGTAGAGTTTGTGGACAGTAAGATGTTGAACTATTTCAGCATTAATTATGGCCTCAAACACTTTCCCGAAAATTGGTAGAAGGCTGATAGGGCGATAATTGGATGGGTCCGAGGGTTCACCACAGTTCTTAAATACAGGAACGACTAAAAAGAACTTCCAGCATGCAGGAAAACAGGAAGCAGAAAGGCAGTTGTTATACAGTTTAGAGGGAGAGATCAGGAGCACATTTCTTAATGATCTTGTGTAAATGAATGTTCGAATATAGAGTAGGATCGAGAGTAAGGTAACAAACAATGCTTAGATCAACTAAGGATAGGATGTTGTTGAGGGTCATGATCAATCTTCTTACTGAGCTTGTCTAAATGGATGAAAGAATATAGACTAGGAGAGAGAACATGGGAGAAACATTGCCTTGAGCTACAAAAGACAGGGAGTTGAGGAGGGCCATGTTCATCTTTCTTCTTTCTTGATTAATTTAAGCAAACGGATGGCAGAATAAGGACTGAAATGGTGAGCATGAGGACAAATATTGCTTTGCGCTACAAATGATAAAGAAGTGTGGAGGGCCATGAACAGACATTTTAATGAACTTTTATAAATGGATGGCAGAATGAAAATTAGAATAGAGAGTAAATAGACAAACTTTTTTTAGAAATACAAAAGAATGGGTGTTGTGGAGGGCTATGATCAATATTCGTACTGAGCTTGTGTAAAAGCATTACAGAATAAAGATTAGCGTAATAAGAGAAATCATTGGCTATAGATACAAATAATAGGAAATTGTGGAGGATCATGATCAGCCTTTTTCATTAGCTTGCGTAAATGGATGGCAGAATAGTTAGTAAGATGCAGTTCAAAGAGAAGACATTGCTTAGACTTACAAATAATAAGGGATTGTGGAGGGTCATGATCAAACTTCCTAATGTTGTATAGATGAATAGAAGAATATAGACTAGAATTGAGAATAAAGAGATGAACATTGCTTAGTGTTACAAAGGATAGTGTGTTGTGGAGGGCCATGATCAACGTTCCTAACAAGCATGTGTAAATCGATGGCAAAATGGAGACTAGGATGGAGAGTAAGGGGTCAAACATTACTTGAAGCTACAAAAGATTGGGAGTTGAGGAGGGATCAACATTTCTGATCGGCTTTTTAATTGGATGGCAGAATACACTGCATGCCAGAATTATATGCAAATCGATGTTTTTGTTCTAACTCCAATAGGTTTTAATAAAAATTAGTGAAACCTGGCACGTTATATGGCAACACTAACATATGCGCAGATCTGAAATTCTAAGCTAATCTGCGCAATAGTAAACAAACGGCAGCCATTTTAGTAACTTGCAGCCTGCCAACTTTATATGTAAATTATATCTAAAGTGTCAAATATGATGAAGTTGTGACGGAAAATTAAAACATTGATTTTCGGGAAAGTATTCGAGGCTATAATCAATGCTGAAATAGTTCATCATCTCACCGCCCACAAACTGTTCTCCGACAGGCAATATGGATTCCGAATTGACATGTCCACAGCCGACCTGCTAACAACTGTAACGGAGTACATGCTACAGGCCCTTGATGAGTCTGACAAGGCTCGCGCGGTGGCTCTGGACATCTCCAAGGCTTTCGACAGGGTTTGGCACCCTGGCCTCCTATGCAAACTACGCGGTTATGGTATTACCGGTCGCCTGCTTGACCTAATCCAATCTTTCTTAAATAACCGCAAAATGAAGGTCGTTCTGAATGGGCGTGCCTCTTCGTCCTACAGCACGAATGCTGGTGTCCCACAAGGCTCTATCCTGGGCCCAACGCTCTTCCTTATTTTCATCAACGACCTCCCAGATGAGATCAAGTCCCAAGTAGGCATCTACGCAGATGACACTACAATATACTCCCGCTCCAGTAAGAAACCTGTCGTGGCGGACAGACATAATCTCGCTGCTGACCTTGAGCGGGATCTACACTCTGTGGTGAACTGGGGCAAGAAGTGGCTTGTCAACTTCAATTCCTCTAAGACCAAGCTGTTGTCTGTCAACCATTACAGGCAACCTCTTCTGCCTCCCATAAGCATGGACCAGATGATTCTCCCGGAGAGTAATACACTACGCCTCCTCGGACTTACCCTGTCCTCAGACCTCAAATGGAAGCACTATATTGAATCCATAGCAAAATCTACTGCTAAGAAGATTGGGTCACTATGTCGATCCAGGATGTTTTTTCCACCTGAATCCATCCTGCATATATACAAGTCAACCATCCGTCCGTGCATGGAGTACTGCTGCCATTTATGGTCAGGTGCCCCTGCCGTTCTCCTCAGTGTTCTTGACAAGCTCCAAAGGAGAGTCTGTAATGTGATAGGTACTGATCTGGCGACTCGACTGCAGCCACTTTCCCATCGTCGAAATGTGGCCTCCCTCTGTCTCTTCTATAAATACTTTCATGGCTTCTGCTCGGATGAGCTTAAGTCACTGATGCCTCCTCAACAGGTGTTTACCCGTGCAACCAGACTGGCAACTGGGTCCCACCCATTCACAGTCAGGTTAGCCAAACGCAGACGACAATTCTACTCCTGCAGCTTCCTCTCTCGCACTTCCCGCCTGTGGAACTCACTCCCGTATTCTTGCTTTCCTGACGGCTATGACCTCCAGAAATTTAAAAGCAAAGTTAATACTCACCTACTAACCACTGGACTCTAGCTCTCTCCCCTCCCCTGTATAATCTTCACGTTCTCTCCGCCCATGTATCTGTCATTGCACCTGCTTTCTCAGCTTTCTATTGTTCCTTTCTAACTAGCTTGTACTCCTCACTCTTTTCTAATTAATCTTTCTACATTTATGTAACCCCCTGCACATCAGTGGCGTTTCTGCCTTGCTCGGGGTGAAATGATTAAAAAAAAAAATTTCGGAATATGTAATTTGAGAGCAACAATAATAGAGAGCAAATATCTTCAATATGATTTCATAGTGCAATCAATATTGTATACAATTGCCATTTTATTAACAAGAGAAAAAAGCCCTTGGTCTATTGAAGATGTCAAATTTTCGATTTCATCTGATGAAATTTCTTTGGCAGCAGTCACAACTGCATTCCAGAGGTCATCCTTGGAGGTGTACTGCCTTCCTCCGGAGTAAATCTTCCTTTTCAAGATGCTACACAGATTTTCGATAGGGTTTAAATCTAGAGAACAGGCTGGTCATTGCATTATTTTCCAATGTCAAAATTACTCTCCAAATATTCAGTGGTTATCATTGCAGCATGAGACGGTGCATTATCATGCATGAACACCATCTTTTTCCGGAATGACAATTTTTTCTTCTTGTGCTAGGGTTCGAGGTGTTCCTTAATGAAGACAATGTAGAGTTTGGCGGTTATTTTAACTTCATCTGCGACCCTGAATGGTCCTACCAGCTCATTACCAATGATTGCAGCCCAAAATATTACACCACCACCTCCTTGTTGACGCCTGATCCGGTGGGGACGTGGACCCTCATTATGGTACCATCCTCTCCTCCACCCATCGGGTCCATCAAGGGTCGCTCGACACTCATCGGTGAACAAAACAGTTTGAAAATTTATCTTAATGTGATTTCTTGCCCACTCCGTCCTCTTTTTTTTTGTGGATATTCTTTAATGGAGAGTAAATCTTTGGCTTTCCACATTTTGCGACCGTCCTCAGGATATGAGTTGATTTGGGCACATCAGGAACGCCAGCGTTTTCAAAAACATTTTTGCTAGTTTCAAGAGGGTTACGGCGGACTTCTCTCTTGATCCTACTCATGGCTCGATGCGACACAGGTGCTTTCTTACTAATTTTCCCTTTGTCAGAACGTCCGTTGCAAAGTTCAAGGTTAGTAATAAATCTTTTAATTGTACGATGAACACGGTTCAATTCTTTGGCTATTTCTAAGGTAGATATATTATTACGAATCCTTTGGACAATTTTAAACATCTCAGCTTGACTCAAAACACCTTTACGTCCCATCTTGCATATAAAGTTGGCACGCTGAAACAGGCTGCAAGTCACCAATATGGCTGCCATTTGTTTACTATTGTGCAGATTAGCTTAGAATTTTAGATCTGCGCATGTGTTAGTGTTGCCATATAACGTGTCAAGTTTCACTAATTTTTATGAAAACTATCGGAGGTAGAACCAAAAAATTCATTTGCTTATAGTTCTGGCAGGTAGTGTAAATACTAGGATGGAGAGTAAGGAGACAAACATTGCTTAGAGATACAAAGGATAAGAAGTCGTGGCGGTCCATAATCAGCATTCTTAAAAGCATGTTAGTATATAGTGTAGAATAGAGAGTAAGGGAGAAAACATTGTTTAGAGCAACAAAGGATAGGGAGTTGTGGAGGGCAATGATCAATCTTCCTACTGAGCTTGTATAAATGGATAGAAAAATATAGAATAATGTGGAGAGGATATGGACAATCATTGCTTAGAGCAGCAAAGAATAGGTGGTTGTGGAGAGCCATGTTCAGCTTTTGTAATGAGCTCGAGGTATAGGGAGTAAAACGGAGAGCATATGGACAATAATTTCTTAGAGCTATAAAAGATAGGGAGTTGTGGAGAGCCGTGATCAAGCTTCCTAACGATTTTGTGTAAATAGATTTCAGAATATTAACTAGGTAGGCATGTTGATTGTGGTGCAGTGGATATCGGTTCGGAACGAGAAATTGGGGAGCCGAGTTCGAATTCCAGTTGAATTTATTGCATTCACTTACACACAAATACCCTTGGGAAAGGTATTAATCCGTCTCTTCCCTTCAGTTATGGGTTAAATAATAGGACAAATTGGGTTCTTTAGCCTTGGCCGGCGACCAGTCTACCGCAGAAAGCAATGGCAACCTACTGCGGGATAATCTTCTGCCCAGTCAGTCAAGCTCTTTCGAGACATGATCGCCCAAAGCGTGTATCATGTATGGCACTTAACTGACTGACTGAATATAATAGTTGGAAACATAATTAAAAACTTCTATTGGGCATAACGTGGGGGATTGGTTTTATATTTGTATGAAGTAATAAACTAGTCCCCCACTAATTATACTTAATATAATAATGTAATATAATCTATCTTTTCTCCTCCTAGTTATGGGTTAAATAATAGGACAAATTGGTTTCTATAGCCTTGGCTGGCAACCAGTCTACCGCTGAAAACAATGGCAACCTACTACGGGATAATCTTCTGCTCATTCAGTCATGCCTCTTTCGAGATATTATCGTCCAAAGCGTGTATCACGTATGGCACTTAACTGACTAGGTTAGAGTATTAAAGGGACAAACAATGCTTAGAATTGCAAAGGATAGGAATTTGTAGAATGCTATGTCCATAATTCTTAATGAGCTTGTGTAAATGGACAGGCAGGGTTAGGGACAAGGCTGGAGAATCAGTTTACAAACATTGCAAGGATATGAAGTTGTGGAGGCCCAAGATCAACAATTTTAACGAGCTTGTGTATATGAATGGCATTAGAGACTAAAATGAAGAGGAAAAGGGCAAATATTGCTTAGAGTTACAAATGTTGGGAAGATGTGGTGGGCCGTGATTAACTTTCTTAACGTGCTTTTGTAAATGCATAGCACAATAGGTACTAGGATGGAGAGTAAGGAGACAGACATTGCTTACAGCTACAAAGGATAAAGAGTTCTGGAGCATCATGATCTTCTTAATGGTCTTGTGTAAATGGATGGCAGAATTGTGACAAACATTGCTACAAAGAATAGTAAGTTTGGGGGAGCCATGTTAAATGACGTGATGAAAGAATTTCTTCTTCTTCTTCTTCTTCTTCTTCTTCTTCTTGTGCCGTGCCCCTTCAGAACGTAGGCGATCATGGACTTCCACTTGGCTCTGTCTCTTTTCGCTTTCAATAAGTTTTCTCTTGCTATCTTTCCCAAGCTCCGTTCCGTCAACCATTTGCTCAGACCTAACAAGTACGTCTCACGCTGCTTTCCCCTGTCTCTTCTTCCATTTATCCGACCTGTGAGTATCAAGTTCTCCAGGCCTGTCTTCCTCATTACGTGTCCCAGGAATCTCATTTGTTTCTTCCTGATATTTATTATCAGTTTTCTTCTCGTTTGCATCCTTTCCAACACCTCATCGTTGCATACGTGCTCTGTCCATGGTATCCTCAGCATCCTTCTGTAAAACCACATTTCTGCTGGCTCAAGCCTCTCCTTCATCTTTGATGAGATCGTTCAGTATTCACTTCCATACAGAAGAACAGATATCACATAGCAATCCAGAACTCTTTTCTTTGTTTCTTATGAGATTTTCCTGTCTTTCGGTACTCAGGCTAGCTTCTGAAATGCGTCTTTGGCTATGTCGCATTTTTTATCTTCTGTCGAAACACTTCCCAAGTATTTGAATTTTTCACTTGTTTTATGGTAGATTATCTAACTAGTCTCCTCTTTTTGCTGATTGAAAATTTACACAGTTGTACTATAAGCGTCTGCGAATGTTCTTAGCTAGGTTTTGTGTCGAGGTACCTCCGATAAATATCGAAAATCGATAATCGAAAAAATCGGGTTTTAGAAGGAGTGGTCCGATTTTAGTCAAATTTGATACATTCATAGACAAAGACATAAGAAACGATATTCAGAAGTTTCAAGATTGCAGTTCTTACAATAGTGCAGAAAATCGATAATATATATATATATATATATATATAAGGCAAAATGTTTGTGTGTGTGTCTGTTTATCTGCCTGCATGTCTGTATTTTTCAGCCCTTTTATTTTAGTTTTTGCTATTTACTCAGAGGACTTATTTAACCTTCAAAATTCAGTTTACGATGAAAATCTTATTTGATATCGATACCAGGAATTCAAAATTTGACTTACATCCATTCATTTTTCTTTCAGTCTACGGTTTCGCTTTAACTGGAAACAACTATTGCTTTTTAGTCTTTCGTGCCAACGTCCAAAGAGTCTGAGCTCCAGGACCATAGATTAGTTCTAAAGCTTTCATTACATCCGAGCAACGCCGGGCTATACTGCTAGTTGATCATAAAAGAAGTTGAAGATGGTGTATAAGAAAGTCAGAAGCGTTTACTGATTTCACTTGTGTTCTGAAAAACCTCCGTGGGCGATACATGATATCAGGCAATTGTGTTAAGATAAGAAGCCGCGAAGCAATCGACAGGGGGCGTGTAAAGTGAAGCCGTATTTGACAGCAATTCAAAAACCTTCATATAGAACGAGACTGTCATAAGAGACAAGGATATTATACCAAATTAACCGGACATCATTGTTCATAATATGGCGATCTGCATTTTGATTGACAAAGCGATTCCAATCATAAAAATTTCAAAAAAGAAGTTTGTAAATTGAGTTTGCTAAATTTGCGGTTATAGAAAGATCGTGACCACTGAGCAATAATTGCCATAAGGAAATAAAGGAAAGAAAAGTCGGAAAAAAACTTTTTCAGATAGCAGACATGAAAATAAAATCATTGAACATATTACGCAGAGGGCATCTAAAAAGAGAAAATAAATATCTCATCATTGCAACTAAGATTAATTGTTTAGATTTTTCTGGAAAAAAAAAGCGGAATACTAATGACTTTTTTTAATCATTTTATCCCAAGAAAGAGACTAAGGCTAAAGTGGCATGGGTTACTGCAGGTCTGTTAAAGAATGTACTTGATCAGAAAGCAAGAAGCCGGAATAACATCCGACAAGCGAGACGTACGAGGTAAGAAACTGTTAATACTGAACATACAGTTACATCTAGCCATTTTAACTGTAAATTAATGAGACTTTGCTGATAATCTAGTTAGTTAGTTAAGTGCTATATGATACACGCTTGGGCGATCATGTCTTGAACTATGAGACATGATTGACAGGGCAGAAGATTTTCCTGTAGTACGTTGCCATTATTTTTGTGTGGTAAACTGATTGTAAAACCAAGTCTATAGAACCCAATCTGTTTTTTTATATTTAACCTATAGCTGGGGGAAAGAGATTAATACATTAATACTTCTATATGTGATGTCACATCAGGAGGTGGATGATCATGGCTCTCCATAATTTCCCATTCTTCGTCAGTTGTGGTGGGCATAAAGTCAGAACTAATGACATTATGGCAGGCCTTCCGAAATTGGGGGTGGTGAGCGCCCTGGAAGTCGCGTGGCTTTCGTGAGTTGAATCGAATTATTTAATCTTGTTTTTCAAGGGTTATATTCTGATGTCACGCGCATTATTCGCTGGTTATTTGTTGATTATTTGTTGGTTATATGTTCGTTATTGGCTGATTACTCGCTGGTTATCTATTTGGATATTGTCAATCAAATATCTTGGTTAGTGAAGAGAGCAAATGAACTGACATAATTTCACGGGCTGAAACAAACAATGGCAGTTGTCGCAAAGCTAAGAACTATCTGTCTGAAATCAAAAGCTGTTACGTGCATCGGCCTTCTCAATCTTTCTTTAAGCCTGTGAATGTTAAGAGCAAAATTACTACGAAGAAAACAAGCCTTAGAAATGAGGTGGTGCGAAAACATCTTAAGCATCCTAGGCAGACGAATAACTTACTGTAAGATAGTATCATACAAGAAACTAGACTATAGTAGAACGTCATAAGTACTGTCAAAAAGAGAAAGTTGTAATGGTATAGACATATGGCAAGAGCCAACAATCTTTCTACTACCATCCAACAAAGTACCACCTTAGAGCAAAGAAGAAACAGGCAGAGTTAACAGTGATAATATCACCGAATGGATTGGAAGATCCTTCACAGATTCAAACACTGGGACACAACCGATACATATGGAGGGAGCTATGCAGCGTAGCGACCTTAAGAACCATGATCGGTCATGAAACTGGTATGAGTATAATCAGTATTTTTTCTCTGGTTTCGGATTTTAATAATTTCCGTCTACGTGTGTTGGTCTTTCATCCTGTAAATGTCTAATGAATTATGTGGTAGAAATAATGTTATAAGAAATGAATGTCCCTTATACGTTACTTGTTTACAAAACAACGTAATATACAAATTGACGGTAAAATCACCAGATAATGAGGAAAAATATAAAAGGAGTAACAGAAGGACTCTGGAAAAAAAAACTGCGCACACAAAACATCTTTAAAAACAAAACCCGAATCACGCCAAAAAATATCATGGAAAATACAGTAAAGAACATCAGCCTACAACAACCAATCCAAAATTTGATTGGAGAAAAAATAGCTATTATTACCTTTCCAAACTAAAACAAACAACTAAATAAACAGTTTGAACTCATCTCAAAATGCAGACATAATAACAATGTTTACTACGTTACTTAAAAATCGAAAACTGTAAAAAAATAATATTAAAGAAAAAATAATTTAATCCAAGAAAATAATAAATAAATTAACAAAATACTACTGCCATTAAGATCGTGATCCTTTTTTCTTATTTCCTTTCTCCACCCACTCCTAGTTGCAGTGGCGAAAATGGCTGGGAAGGCCCAGTCCACTCCTGAAGAGTCACGGTCAAGAGTTACAGTGTGAATACTAGACGTGGCTTGGGGAGTCGGGAATCCTCTTGAGAGCATGTTGCAGATCTTCTTCATGCTGACGCTAAAACTCAAAAGTCACAGTTAGTCCTATGCCCTAACCCTAACCTTAACCCTGGTAGGAAGGCCGATTTGGAGCGGCAGTTTCTCAAGTCTCAGGGTCGATATTGGTCTATTTCAGGGAAATCTTCAAATGATCTCTGAAGTGTCGTTTTGGCCCATCGCGTAACCGTGCACCATTGGCGAGTTTTTCAAACAGGATGATATGCAGGAGTCAAATGGGATCCATTCTGCACACGTGACCCACCCGCGGAGGCGTTCTACTATATATATATATATATATATATATATATATATATATAGTCATCCGCAGACCGATCTCTTTCGCTGTATCACAGCTCATCAGTACGATTAGACTCTGATTGCTTTTAACCCAGGATTGAAACCCGACCGAATTGGCGTCAGTCGGCGATTCTACCTCTGGGCAATGGGTGTTCGGTAGAAGAAGGCAGACATTTTAGCGTGTATATTGTCATTATACCCACCCAATAGCCAGAGTGATCTAATCCATTACTGAATGAGCGATGCGTACATGCCAGAGTAGCTACTGTTTTTCAAAGTCTACCATTCTTTCAGAGTGCTCAAACAGGGAGTGAGAAAATATATATATACCACAGTCTACCACAGAAATTAACGGCGACTTACTGCGGAAAAAATCTTCTGTTTACTCAGTCATGTCTCATTGGAGACATGATCGCTCAAAGCGTGTATCACGTGTGGCACTTAACTGACTGAATGTATAATCAATATTAATTCTATGGTGACTGATTCTATTTGTTGCTGTGTACGCAGGCGATGTTTTCGTCATATTTAATTTCTGTTCGGATAAAACACTGAAAATCTGCAGCAATTGTAATTCAGTCAGTCAGTTAAGTGGTATATGTGATACACGTTTTGGGCGATTATGCCTCGAAAGAGATATAACTGACTGAGCAGAAGTTTATCCCGCAGTAGGTTGCCATTGCTTTCTGCTGTAGACTGGTTGCCAGCCATGGCTATAGAACCCAATCCGTCCTGTTATTTAACCTATAACCGGAAGGAGAAGAGATATATTATATTACATTATTATATTAAGTATAATTAGTGGGGGATCATTTTATTACTTCATAAAAATAAAAAACGATCCCCTATTTTATGCCCAGTATAAGTTTTAATTATATTTCCAACTATTATAGTCAGTCAGTTAACTGCCATATGTGATACACTCTTTCGGCGATCATGTTTCGAAAGTTACATGACTGACTGGGTAGAAGGTTATCCCGCAGTAGTCTGACATTGCTTTCTGCGGTAGACTGGTTGCCAGCCAAGGCTATAGAACCCAAACTGTCATATTACTTAACCTATAACTGGAGGGGAGAAACGGATTAATACCTTTCTCAAGGGTATTTGTGCGTAAGTGAATGCAAGGAATTTAACTGGAGTTCGAACTCGTCACCCCGATTCGTCGTTCCAAACTTCAATTCAATTTGCTTAAAATAGTAGCAAAGAATGAACTTAAAAAGAAATTTAAATCAAATTACTGATTTACTATCTACTTTTTCTTCATGTGCCGTGTCCCTTCAGAACGTAGGGGACCATGGTCTTCCACTCGGCTCTCTCCTTTGTCGCTCTAAAAAATTTTCCTCTTGGTAACTCTTCGAAACATCACTCCGTCATTCATTTGCTCAAGCCTTGGACTACTTTTCGCTGTCTCTCCCTCTGTCCATCTTATGTGTATTAAATTCTCCAAATCCTCCTTTCTTATTCAGTCATTTAAGTGCCACACGTGATAAACTCATCTCAAAATGCAGACATAAAAACAATTTTTACTACGTTACTTAACAATTTTTTACTACGTTAACCCTAGCCCTAACCCTGCCAACCTTAACCCTAACCCAACTTTAACCCTAACCCTAACCCAAATATAAACCCTGCCCTAACTCTGAACCCTACTAAAACCCTAAACCAACCCTAACCCTAACCCTGCCAACCCTAACCCTAACCCCCAACCTTAACCCTAACCATAACCCAACCCTAACCCTAACTCTGCCGAATGAGACATGCCTGCCTGGGCAGAAGATTTTCCCGCAGTAGGTTGCCATTACCTTTTGCGGCAGACTGGTTGGTTTCCAAGCAAGTCTATAGAACCCAAGCTATCCTGTTATTGAACACATAGCTGGAGCTAAGAAACGGATTAATATCTTTCCCAATGGTATTTGTGCGTAAATGAATGCAATGAATTCAGTTGGAATTCGAATTCGGTTCTTCTATTTCTCGTTCTAAGCCGACATCCACTGCACCACCCACGCACATACTTCCTTATTACAGACACCTCGGCTGTCTCTTCCTGATGTTAGGTATGAGTTTTCTTCTCGTTTGCATTTTCTCCAATACCTCATTGTTCATGTACTCGGTTCATTTTATCCTCAGCATCCTTCTGTAGAACCACATTTCTGCTGCTTCGAGCCTCTCCATCATCCTTGAGGAGATCGTCTAACATTCACTGCCATACAGAAAAACAATTATCACATAGCAATCCAGCACACTCGTCTTTATTTCCAATGAGATTTTCCCGACTCTCAGTACACTGATTAGCTTTTGAAATGCGTCCTTGGCCACGCCAATGCGTCTTCCATCTTTTGTTAGAATTTTTCCTACGTAATTAAATTTCTTTACTTTTTTTTATTTTACTTTCTCCAACCTGTAGGTGGCATTTTGGGGTTTTCTTTTTGTTGATGACAATACATTCAGTTTTCTTGAATTTTATACTGTCTTTTCTCCTCGTTTTTCTTTCCTACCTTTTGTAGAAGGTCCTGCATTTTCTTCGTCGTGACTGCTATCAGCACCGTGTCATTCAGGTATCTTACATTGTTGAGATTGTGGCCGCCAATGACGAGTCCTGGCAAGGATTTTATATATACAAATTTCTAACAGTGTAAACTGATTTTAAAAATAAAATAATAAAGCATAATTAACATCAGACTTATTAATTAAAAAATATTTTTTAAATACAAGGCTTTGTTTAGAAGAACCATTATATTGCGACATTAAATGACTCAATAGGTTGATGTGTCGTAAACCAAGCCAAATCAAACCGAACCGAACCAAGCCAATCCAAACCGAACCGAACCAAGCCAATCCAAACCGAACCGAACCAAGCTAAACCAAACAGAACCAAACCAAGTCAATCCAAACCGAACCAAACCAAGTCGATCCAAACCGAACCAAACCAAGGCAATCCGAACTGAACCAAACCACGCCAATCCAAAACGAACCGAACCAAGCCAATCCAAACCGAACCGAACCAATCCAATCCAAACTTACTTCTTTGATTTCCACGGTGCAATTCTTTTATTTATTCTTTATTTTGTTGATTTAAAAATAAATACTTTCGTTGTTTGATAGCATGGGCTTCATTAAAATATTTCAAACAATTTGGAATTAGTTTCTTGCATATATTTTTAAATAAGTATTTTTGATGTTGTCCGATTTGTGGGTTTTCTCAAATCCTTAGAAAATGAACAATATAAGGGAAAATTTACACGGACAGTTTATGCAAATAATGATTTGCATTAAATAAAACCCGGTAAAATTATAAAAATAATATGTAGATACATTTTATTATGTTTTAAAGTAAAATTCATTGTTGAGCTAAAAGTCTTTACCATATGTACATGAAAGGATTACATATTTCACACACAGAGAATGAAAGAGAGAGAGAGAGAGAGAGAGAGAGAGAGAGGGAGGGAGGTAAGGAGAATAAAAGACAATTAAGAAGAAAAAGAAAGGGAGGGAAGGCGAAAGAGAAAAGATAAAAAGAGAGTGAGAGAGAAAAGGAGAACGAAAGATAGAGTGAGAGCAAAAAGAGTGAGAAATCGAGAGCGGAAATGATAGATAGATAGATAGATAGATAGATAGATAGATAGATAGATAGATAGATAGATAGAGAAAATTTGAGGGAAAGAGAAGGAACGATAGAAAGAGGGAGGAAGACACAAAGGCAGAAAGAGAGAAAGATAGAGGGAGAAAGAAAAAAGCAGGAAAAGATAGAAAAAGCGAGAAAGAAAGAAGGAAAAAATGATAAATAGATAGAAGCAATTAAGGAGAGAAAGAAAGGGAGGGAAAGGGAGAGAGAGAAAGATAGAAAGCGGGAAAGAAAAAGAAGCAGAAAGTGACAGAAAGAAAGAGTGAGAGAACAAGACAGTCAGACAGATAGATAGATAGATAGATAGATAGATAGATAGATAGATGAAAAGAAAGGGAAAGAAGAAGGAACGATAGAAAGAGGGAGGAAGACACAAAGGCAGAAAGAGAGAAAGATAGAGGGAGAAAGATAGAAAAAAAGCAGGAAAAGATAGAAAAAGCGAGAAAGAAAGAAGGAAAAAATGATAAATAGATAGAAGCAATTAAGGAGAGAAAGAAAGGGAGGGAAAGGGAGAGAGAGAAAGATAGAAAGCGGGAAAGAAAAAGAAGCAGAAAGTGACAGAAAGAAAGAGTGAGAGAACAAGACAGTCAGTCAGACAGACAGACAGGTAGATAGATAGATAGATAGATAGATAGATAGATAGATAAGCAGACTGAAATAGATAGATAGATAGATAGATAGATAGATAGATAGATAGATAGATAGATAGATAGATAGATAGATGCAATTAGGTAGAGAAGAAAAGGAGGGAAAAGGAGAGATAGTAAGATAGAAAACGGGAGAGAAAAGCAGAAAGAGAGAGAAAGAAAGAGTGAGAGAACAAGATAGATAGATAGTAAGAAAAAGAGAGAAGGAAAAAGATAGATAGAGAGGAAGAGAGAGAAAAAGAGAGAGAAGAGAGGAAAAGGAAAAGGGGATAAAAATTGAAAAACTATTATATTTAACAATAACCCCTTTTTTATTTTAGTTGAGATTAAGACGGGGTGGGGCGTTAATTGCTGATAAGAAGGGAAACAGATTTTGTTTATTGGTATCTTGTGTTGTTGTTTGTTCGTAGGAGGTGTGTGGGTAGGTCTTTATAATTTATTTAGGCACCAGGGGTGATAGTGGCCGTTCTGTTTATAGTTTCATTTGAAAGTCGAGTGCTTTGAGAAAAGAACTTGATATACCGGAAATGGGTGGCGGAAGGGTTTCCGGTTTTGTTTTCCAAAATAGAGTGTCAGAAGACGGGGAGGGAATGATTAATGCGACGAAGAAAAAGGAGGATAAAAAGAAGGTGGAGAGAGAATGAGACGATGACAAAATGGAGAGAAGAGAAGAGAAACTAAAATTTTCATTTAATTTTATTACCAATACAATTTCAGAATTGACGTTAGACTTCCGTGTCTACCCAAACGGTCAGGTTGAACCTCGGCGCATAACGGCGACACTGACAACAACAATAACAATTTTATTGTTTCAGATAAGCAAAGTAACCAACGTAAAATTATTGATTTTGTGAATATATCGGTTAAAATATGTTAAAAAAGAACGAGGAGTTACGGGCAGAATTAAGATTTTATAGCACAACTTCTGAGACCAGTTAAATAAAGATTGAGTAGAAAGGAATATAAATAATAATAATAATAATAATAATAATAATGATTTATCACCGGCGCAATGTGGCTTCCCTGTGTCTCTTCTACAAGTACTTTCACGGTTTCTGCTCCGATGAACTTAGTTCCCTGGTGACCCCTATATATGGATTTAGTCGAGACACAAGATAAGCGACTAGGTCCCACCTCTTTATTGTGAAACCAATAAAATGTAAACGCAAATTCTACTCCATCAGCTTCTTTTCTCGCACTTCCCGCCTGTTTAATTCCCTTCCATTTATTTGCTTCCCAGACAGCTACAATCTCCAAGAATTTAGATGTAAAGTCAATAGTCATTTTCTATCTCACTAACCTGCATTCTCTATCTCATGCTCCTTTCTCCGTCCACTCCACTCTCATAAGTATTTTCATCCTTCTCTTATCCACTTCCTCATTCCCCCTATAACCTGTAACTCTTTCTCATAACTTTCTTCCTATGTAACCCCCTGCAAAACGGTGGCAGTAAAATGCCTTGCTTGGGGCGATTATGATTATAAAAAAAATTAAAAAATAATAATAATGCTAGGATCACTACCACAAACCTCCTCTATTACCTTAGATCCTGGGGTAACAATCAAGGGTTTAGAGCAAGAAGACGCTTATAAGTACCTCGGTGTAAATGCGAGTGAAAGAATTAGCCATACAAAAATGAAAAAAAAAATAGTGCGAAAAGTGAACAGAAATGTGTGGCTAATATTAATAACTGAGTCAAATTCCTAGGAAAGAATTGTGGCCATTAATAACCTTGCCATCTCAGTGGTTCAATATAGTCTCAACATCTTGAACTGGACTCTAAATGACATCAGATTATTTATCTGATGTCATTTAGTCCAAAACAAGAAAGCTTCAATCTAAGCATAAATTGCACAATTCAAAGGCTGATTTAGACTCTCTATAAATACTACGTAACGAAGGTAAAAGAGATTTGATTTTACTAGAATTGTCATAAAAGGCAACAAATATTGGGTTAATAACCTAAATGGAAACAACAAAGCACTGGATGATATAATTAATCAAACAAGCCGAAAACCGAATAAAAGAAATATTTAATCATGAAAGAAGGCAGTAAATACAAACGAGATTTGCATTTAGTATATTCTGTAAAATACCAAAACAGAAGCCAAGAACCAAATATTGCGCCAAAAATATGAAAACAAAAGCCAAGGATAAAGATATTGAGAAAATGGAACAACGCTGGCAAGATAAACCTCTGCATGGCCAATATGCAGAACGTGCTAATAAAACCGATATTGATAAAGTTAAGACTCATCGATGGTTACGAGCATCTGGATTAAAGTCTGAAACTGAAGGCTTTATTCTTGTAGCGCAAGACCAAAGACTTTTCACTAGGAACTTTCGGGCAAATATCATACATCATAATAAACAAATAATAAAAAATATACGTAAACAAACACTGGTATGAACATCACCCAGCACCGGTTACAGAAATAAAAGATGACACCATTATATGGGATTACACCATCTACAAATAGGCCGGACATTATTGTTAAAAACGAGAAAGAAAAAACTTGCCTATTAATTGATATGGCTTGTCCAGCGGATTGTAACATAGCAACCAAGGAATTCGAAAAACTGTCAAAATATAAAGACCTGGAAATTGAAATAGAAAAAATGTGGAAATTGAAAACAAGAATCGTGCCAGTGATAGTAGGTGCACTTGGAATGATAAAAAATGGAAAAAAAAAACACATTGAAAGAATCCCTGAAAACCCCAGCTTAAGAGATATACAGAAAATTGTTTTGTGAAGTACAGTCCACACACTAAGGAGAACTTTGTCAATGTAACGCTAGGGATGTTAGGGGAGATAGAAAAAACATGAAATGGAGCCATAACACCACACCACGACCTGCGACCATAGCAGAAATCGAAATATGATGAAAAATTACAACATAATAATAATAATAATAATAATAATAATAATAATAATAATAATAATTAGTAAGGCAACATGAAGAAAGAAAGAAAAAATATTCAATAATAAAAGAAGGCAGTAAATTCAAACAAGATTTACAGTTAGTAGATTCTGTAGAAAAGCAGAACGGAAGCCAAGAGCCGACTATTGCGGCAAAGAATATGAAAATGAAAGCCAAAGACAAATCTCTTGAACAGATGAAACAGCGCTGGCAAGACAAACCTCTGCATGGCCAATATCCAGAACGTGCCAATAAATCTAATGTTGACAAAGTTAATACTCATCGATGGTTACGTGCATCTGGTTTAAAGTCCGAAACTGAAGGCTTTATTCTTGCAGCACAAGACCAAAGTCTTTTCACGAGAAACTTTCAGGCAAATATTATGCATAATAATATGGATCTAAAATGCAGGTTTTGTGATAAACACCAAGAAACAATAGACCACCTAATCTCAGGCTGTTCTGTGCTTGCCCCAAATGAATATAAAAATCGCCACGATAGAGTTGGGCAATATTTACATTGGGCAATATGCAAACATTATGGAAAAGCTGTAGGCAAACACTGGTATGAACATCACCCAGCACCGGTTACAGAAATAGAAGATGTAACCATTCTATGGGATTACACCATCTACACAGACAGAAAAATTGAAGCAAACAGGCCAGACATTATTGTTAAAAACCAGAAGGAGAAAACTTGTCTATTAATTGATATGGCTTGTCCAGCGGATTGTAACATAGCAATCAAGGAATTTGAAAAACTGTCAAAATATAAAGACCTGGAAATTGAAATAGGAAAAATGTGGAAATTGAAAACAAGAGTTGTGCCAGTGATAGTAGGTGCACTTGGAATGATAAAAAATGGAACAAAACAACACATTGAAAGAATCCCTGGAAACCCCAGCTTAAGAGATGTACAAAAAATTGTCTTATTAAGTACAGCCCACACATTAAGGAAAACTTTATCTATGTAATGCTGGAGATGATAGGGAAGATAGAAAAACATGAAATGGAGCCATAACAACACGCCACTACCTGCCTTAGGTCTCCCCGCAGACTTGGTTGGTAGTGAGACCAAAGCAGAAATCGAAATATGATGAAAAATGACATAATAATAATAATAGCAGACATGAACAAACGTGCCCGCAGAAAGACAGATTTTCAAAATGTCAAATTTTCCAAAGGCACCACACTGCTTTTGTGACAACCATCATCATTCAGCAATGTTTGTTGTTTTTAAAATTGCTGATTAGAATTAAAATAAAAGATAAATATATAATAAAAGTGTATTTATGCATTTTATTTTTGTTTTAAATCTTATTAAAACCCTATTTATTAGATTTACAAGAATAATTTTATATTTACGTCATTCTAAAACCCAAGACTATCAGAACGAATGCAATATAATATTCATTGTTTACAAAGTCATAAAGTGTTGTGGAATGACACAAATGAACTGGGCAAGACGCCTTAAATAAAGGAATCAGACTTCAAGAACAGAGCTTCACAAAAACTTGCACTGACATCGGGCAGAGAATGACTCAGTCGGGGCTATTTCTACGTAGAGAAACCCGGCTGAAAAAAAATAGACAAGCCCGATTTGACGTATGGAGGGTTGGGAATAATTGGCCGATTATAGGTGCTCGAAAACACCACGTTAAAAACCGACATTGTGTCGAATCACGTCTTTTCGGACACCTTGCGCCTTGGCTGAAAAGATATGAAAGAAAAGTGAGCGATACCCGCGTATGCGAGGCTGGGTAAATTGACCTAAATGTACCTGTTCAGATTTTCCACGTTAAACCCGACCTTGTATCACATCCCGTCTCAGTGCTGTTATTCTGGGCAAATACTTCCGCAAGAGCTCAAAAATTGTCAGTCCTGCTCTCCGTCAGTGGTCAGAGAACGACTCGGTCGAGGCTCTATCTACGAACAAAGACCTGATGTGGCTTCCCTTTGTCTTTTCTACAAGTATTTTCACGACAACTGCTTTGAGGTTCATTTTTTTCCTGGTAACTCGACCCCATATATTTACTCATGCTACAAGATTCGCATCATGGCCCCATCCTTTTACCGTCGAAATAGTTACATGTAACAATCTCTTCTACTCTAATAGTTTCTTTTTTCGCACTTCCCGTTTGTGGAACTCACTTTCATTTGCTTGCTTTCCTGATAGCTACAATCTTCAAAAGTTTAAATGCAACGTCAATTGTCATCTTTTTCTACTTGATTTCCATCCATTCATTATCTTTTCTTCTTTATTCCCTGGACCTTTTTTATTCTCGCCTGCACACCAGTGGAATTTCTGCCTTACTTGGGGTGATATGATTATAAAAAAGAAAAAACATACTCAGTAGTAAGTATATCATTTTAGACGGTATATCTATATAAATATTTTACCGTTATTTTTTACGGTACGGGCTGACTCCTATTTAGATATATATTTCCCTCCGGCCACGATCATCAAGAGAGAGAGAGAGAGAGAGAGAGAGAGAGAGAGAGAGAGAGAGAGAGAAAGCTGCGTCAGTTCAGTTCATTCTCTTTACTACCATTTGTTAAACTTTACTACCAGTTATGAAAGCACTTGCCGCGTGTTCGTTCTTTAACAGTATTTTATTATTTTATTTTTTGCAATAATTATGTCTTCAAGTAGTGAAGAATATATATATATATATATATATCCCCTCTTTTATAATAAAGACCGTTGTTTCTCTCTCTCTCTCTCTCTCTCTCTATATATATATATATATATATATAGATGTCCAGCCCGTAAACGACGAGGATAATCCAACAAGATCAACTTAATATAAAATATTAAGTGTTATATCTATATAGAGAGCTCAATAGAAGTTATCCAGATTATATATATATATATATATGACATTAAAGATAGTCAATAGAAGGTACATAAATCATCATCATCATCATCATCATTTATCCATCACACCCAGATGGTGCATATGGCAGCAACTTTTTGTTGCTGTAACAAACCCTTTTTTACGGGACAGGGTTGTTAGCCCTGCACCCAACCCCCAAACCTGGAGGACCGGTGGACCATTCTTGGTCCTTACATTTACAGCACTTGGTATTCCCAAATGGTCACCCATCTTAAGTACTCACCAGGGTCGATGTTGCTTAACTTCGGTGATCGGATGTTAACCGGTGTATTCAACACGATATAGCCGTAAACAAGGTACATAAATACGTATGTTGTTTTCATTTTAAACTGCATATCTGTATATATATTTTCCCGTTATTTTCGATGGCCCGGTCTTACTCGTACATAATAATAATAATAATAATAGTTAGTAGAAGAAGAAGACGAAGCAGAAGACGAAGAAGGAGAAAAGAAGAAGAAGAAGAAGAAAAAGAAAAAGACGAAGAAGAAGAAGAAAAGAGAAGAAGAAGAAGCAGAAGAAGAAAAAAGAAGAAGAAGAAGAAGAAGAAGAAGAACTGACTGACTGACCTGCATGGGTGAACTTTCTGATGACATTGCCGTGAAACCGCAAATATCACTGAGGTAAATAGTAACCGAATCAAAAAGTTCAGCTTCAACTTTCTTCCCACGTTTCAGTTGTTCAGCCACAGACCTGTAACAAAAACAACAGTCAACTTATCTCGAAAGATATTGATCGTACATTTTTTGCTTCATACTCCATTCATCTGTTTTTCTGGCAAAAATTTTTTCCAGCAATTATCCATATAGATTATTCATAAAATATAGGGCCTAAATCTTAGCCACAGCAAGCTAGTATTTTGAAGTGGGTAGCTTCCGTTGTTGCAGAGTATTGATTAAAGAGAACAGTGCTCCTAAATGCGTAGCCTTATTTCAGAACAAGTTAATAAAGAGCGGCCGAACAACAACAAAAAAAAAAAACCTTTGTGAACTGAAAAATATCCAAGAGAACTAAATACGTCAGATCGACACCAAATAAAATGTCTGCGAATTTTAGTGTCGCACTAATATGTATATATATATATATATAAACTTATCACTATACTCGTTTCGAAAAATGTATATATATATATAAACTTATCACTATACTCGTTTCGAAAAACCCTCCGAGTATACACGCGGAAGGAAAAAATGGTTGTAAAAAAAGAAAGAGCTAAGTACGCGAACATCAGTCAAAGTACGTAGCCCAAAGAAAAAAAAACCCGAGACGAGTAATCTATAACAAAAAAGCGTTCAATACGTAAGCAGAGCAGTAAAAGTAAATAACCTAAATAGCCAACAAACCTACCAAGGTTTCATCCAACCTGATCTCAGGGAAGGAGCCAACCTTCCCTCAAGATCCGGTTTGGTGAAACCTTAGTAGGTTTGTTGGCTATTTAGGTTATTTACTTATATATATATATAGTGTATCGAGGCAGCAAGTAATTTTCTAAACATATGCTGTTAAATATAAGAGACAATGGATGTCTATTATGTTTAATCATGAGCCGTCGTATTTTTGCTTTAATTTCAGTTGAAAATAAAGACAAAAATTCTCCAACATTTGGATAATTATTTATTGATTTGCTTCTAAGCTTTCGGCTCACATGAGTCATCTTCAGAGAGGTTGTTTAGACTGAAAAATTATAACATCCACCATCACCGACGATTTTATTTTGTGTTGACATAAAACTTCGCTTGGCAGCGGCAATAGTTACCAAAAATAATAAACGCAGTTCTTAAATTTGCGATGCGGTTTTATGACGTCACACCGCGTGATAGCGCAAAATGACAACAAAACCATGTAGTCAAATGCAATGTAATATGTTACTTCCGGATTTAAAGTTGATTTTATTGAGTGTTGGTTGTTTTGATTTGATGTACATGGCCTCCAATATCTGCAGGTTCCTCTTACTGTGTGTATGATTAAGGATCACCATATTGTTGACCAAAATCTGTCTGATATTACGTACATGTTTATGTTTTTCAGAGAAATCTTGTTTAATAGTACTCTGATCAGAAAGATGACACGTAAGTCTATGGGAGAGCGGGGTTGTAGTAAAACCAATATATGTACTAGGTTTTTGATTAGTATCAGAGATGCAATCTCTGAATGGGCATGTAAATTGGTACACTACATTGGTTTTTTGTAAAGAATTTAGTTTAGTGCTTGTTGGGTTATTATAGACTATGAGGTCAATTTTTTAAACTTTTTATAATATATAATGAGTTTAATTTGATTATTACTTTCCACTGGTTTAACATTTCTACGTATTATGTTTTGAGAGTTTTTTCATCTTGTTTATAATTATTATGTATTTGGTTGCAATAGTATAAGTTAATAGGGTTATGTTTATTTTGATGTAAACCATTATTATTAATATTATCATTATTTTTAGAGCTATTGTTAATTTTGTTGAGGTACATTTTAATTTGTTGATCAATAACTGAGTTAGGAAATCCATTATTGACTAGTGTTTGCTTAATGTTGTGTAATTCTTTATAAAATATAGATTTGGAAGAAGATATCATTTGTGTGCGTTGAAGTAAGTTTTTTTATAACAGCTAACTTATGTCGTTGGGGGCATTCACTATTACAATTAAGAAGACACGAATTTATGCTAGTTGGTTTCCTGTATAGAGAAGTAGTAAATTTATGTATGCTAGAATCAATGAATACATCAAGGCATGGGATTTTCTTATTAATATTAAGTTCTAATGTAAAATTGAGGAAGGAGCAACTGTCAAATTTGTTTTTAAGATATGTAATTTGATCGATATTCTTAGCTAAAACAAAGGTATAGATGTCCAGTCCGTAAATGGTGAGGATAATCCAACATGATTAATTTTATATAAAATATTAAGTGTTATATCTATATAAAGAACTCAATGGATGTTATCCAGAGCAATATGATACTTATAAAGGAAAACTGAACACTTCATTTCAGTTGGTTATAAATTATAATTCATTTCTATGAGCTTAATTAGCTCCTATCATCAGACCTTAAAATATTCCTTCCATTTGGTACAAAACATTTTGCCGGAATAAGCATTTTCTTTAACTGAAGAGAAGGATGAAAATAGAATTAAAATAAAAATAAGAGGAAGGAAAAGAGAAAGAGAAAGAGGAAAATAGAGTCAGGACTTAGGCATTGGCGTCATATCTGTCTGGGATTGCCGTCGTCAAGACGTTGACCTGTAAAGAAATTTCTAATTCTTTGGATACTGGTCCTTTACAGGTTAACCTCAGTAATAAAATCTATCTATCTATCTATCTATCTATCTATCTATCTATCTATCTATCTATCTATCTATCATCATCTATCTCAGTCTGTTCATATCTATCTATCTATCTATCTATCTATCTATCTATCTATCTATCTATCTATCTCAGTCTGTTCATATCTATCTATCTATCTATCTATCTATCTATCTATCTATCTATCTCAGTCTGTTCATATCTATCTATCTATCTATCTATCTATCTATCTATCTATCTATCTATCTATCTCAGTCTGTTCATATCTATCTATCTATCTATCTATCTATTTCAGTCTGTTCATATCTATCTATCTATCTATCTATCTATCTATCTATCTCAGTCTGTTCATATCTATCTATCTATCTATCTATCTATCTATCTATCTATCTATCTATCTATTTCAGTTTCTGTTCATATCTATCTATCTATCTATCTATCTATCTATCTATCTATCTCTGTTTTTACCTTTCTATCTCTATTCTTTCTAAGAGATTCTAGAATTCCTACCTGGGTAACATTCGCAGCAGCAGTTCTTCCGTTTTCTTCTTCTCTTCAATCAGCTGACCGGTTCGATCCTGGATGACGGCTTCCAAATTGCTAGCATACTTTTCCATCATTCCCATCATGTTGTCAAAGATATTCGATTTCCTGAATATGAAAAACAAACAGAATTTCAAACACAAGTTTCTGTCATGTGCATCTTTTGATCAAGGGTTCAAAAGAAAAAAGAAAAAATAACCTTCCGCCCGTCCGCATCGATTCTCTAACACATTTTGATATTACTACGCACAGATCGACATATGTTTTTACCTATTTAAGGGCTAAATATTCCGCAGAGTACAAACTTAATAAAAATATCTATTTAAATTTTGGAAAAAAAACTTTTTATTTATTTCATTTCTCACTTGTAATCTTCTTACATATTTGTCTCTTTATTGCACTTTTTTTTACGGGTAATCAACCTACAGAGTGTTGCAGAAAAAAGAAATAGTCAATAAAAACAATAGGTGTATATGCAGAAACCCGACAGTTTTTTTTAGCAACAGTCAAAGTTACATGCCACATTATTTTTCAATGTAACCGTCGCCGGCAGCGTCGACGACTATCTCAAGGCGGGCGCGAAATGAGGCACACACTTTGGCGACCATATCCTTCTCCATAGTGGCGAACGCCTCCACGATGGCAGCTTTCAGAGAGTCGACCGTGTTGTGTGCGTGCTTGTTGGTCTTGGCCTCGATCCGACCCCAGAAGAAATATTCAAGGGGGTTGCAATCGGTAAGTAAACAGTGTCAGTCAAATAAGTGCCACGCGGGATATACGCTTTGGCGATCATGTCTCGAAAGAGACATTAATGACTAGGCAGAAGATTTTCGCGAAGTAGGTTGCCATCATTTCTGCGGTAGACTGGTTGACAACCAAGGCTATAGAACTCAATCTGTCCTATTATTGAATCAATAGTTGGAGGAAATAGACGGGTTAATATCTTTTCCAGGAGTTGCGCACATAAATGAATAAAAGCTGGGATTCGAACTCGTCTCCGATTTCTAAACGTTTATTTTAATTAAACGGCCTTGTTTAAGCATAATCTTTTAGATTCAAGGTCGACAGAAGTACAATAGAAAAGCTAATATCAATTATAAATTGAACCGTTTCCATACAGAAAACACTAGGCTTTTATTGACCGAGCAATTACAGTTGAAAAATTGATTGTCTGATTTATGTAACGGCATATCAACATCCTTATGGGTCATTTAACGCCGAAGTTTTATTTTCTTCGGATCTTTGAAACAATAAAAATATGATATATGTTTTTCTGCTTTCACAATTGAATACATGGGAGATAGTCAGATTTGTGGATATACATGTTTGTGTGGACCTGATTACAAGTGGTGTTGATAAGTGTGTTTTATGTTGTAGCTTCGTTGATGTTATGTTCTTGAATACAGTTTGATTTAAGAAATTGTCGAATATTATATGGATTAATGTCATGAAAGAGTTATTTTAGGTTGGTTTTGTTTTGCGGTATATCAACACCTCTATGGGTTATTTATCTAAATATTTGGCACAGAATTTTCTACTAAAGGTATGTGTTATATAAATGTATATTTACATATATATTTTGTAGATCATAAACTTCATTGTTGGTAATTTTGCTATAAAAATATATACTTTTTTTATTGTTTTAGTAATTCATTTATTGTCATTTTGTTGTAAAAATTGTATCGTTGGTCATTTTATTTTAAAATATATTGTTCGCCATTTTATTATAAATTGTATTGTTGGTTATTTTATTGAAAAATTTAATGTTTTTCATTTTACAAAAATATACTGTATTTACATTATTCAGACTATTCTCTTCATCTTTGTTGCAATCTGTACGACGTTTCGGCAGTTGTACGCTCCGGCCTTCTTCAGGTGCTAGGAATTTCGTTCAGAAACCTTTATCACAATCAATGGGGTATATGATCTTCATTCCTTGCGTAGTATTGCCTCTTTTGGTAGTCATGAGTTATCTCCCTCTAACCCTGTAAGTTACTTGTTCACCACTGCTGTAGCCTGGTATTAAAATCACAACTCTTTGGGCCAAGCCACAGGAACTAACCATCTTCTATATCCATTGGGGTATGTGTCCTTAAGGATTGTAATAAAGGGTTCGGTTCGAAATTCCCAGCACCTGAATAAGGCCGGAATGTACAACTGCCGAAACATCGTACAAATGGCAACAAAGATGAGGACAATAGTCTGAATAATGTAAATACTTTAAATACTACCTCATCTCAGAAATATAGACAAATACTAAAAATATTTTGTTGGTCATTTTATAATAAAAATGTAGTCAATTTATTATAAAAAAGCTGTATTGTTGGTCCTTTTATTATAAAAATGTACTGTTGATTTTTGTTTGCGGAGTTCACTATTTTCCCTGATCCAGGACTTTACTCATGATTAGGGTAGATCTGCTACTGTTTATTAGGGTAGACCTGAAGATAACAGCAGTTTAAAAGTCCCGCCCTCATCAAAACGGCCAACCTCTGGATCAGAGGCATCGCTGCCGGATATTAGTTAAGAAAAGGATTTAAATATATCCTTTCCTTCAAACAGTTTTTCAGTCAAATATACCTGATATAGCACGAGGACTGATTGTTTGTTCACCTGATACAAAGCACATATCGAGGGTTAATGAAGGAGGTTGTTCGGTTGACATAAGGGAATGAGATAAGGAGTCCAGAAAGCCTCGGATAGTCTCAGTTGTACAAAGAATCGATCCTTTTTAAAGTTATTTAACAACAATGATAACTGTCGATTGATTTCTTTTTTTACAGTTTATCATCCCATTTGCAGGTTATTTTAAACTGGAAAATATCTTTAGATTGTCAGATTATTTTTTTAGATCATAATGATTTAGTTGTAAACGTTTTACTAATTAGACTATAGCTAGGGGGAGAAGACGTGGATTCATTTCTTTCCTAAAAGCAATGGTGCGTAAATAAGTATTTTGAACGTAACAGGAATTGGATGTCGCCTCTCCGAATAAAAATTCCGATGCATTATCTGTTATACCACTAGAACATCTAAGTTTATAACACCTGGTATTGCTAAGCGGTGACCCGTTTAAATACTGACCAAACCCGACATCACTTAACATAGGTGATCGTTCGAGAACCAATGTTTTAACTTGATATAGCCGTAAGCCCATTGCATCTCTCACAATTCTAGTCTTTCAGCACCTGATATTCCAAATCAGTCACCCATTTAGGTACTGACCAAACTGAACGTTGCTTAACTTCGGTGGTGGTACTTTAACCGGTGTTTCAACCTGATGTGGCCGTAAGCAAATGGTGGCTAGTAATAGAGTATACCCGGTGTAACCCGGTGTAACCTGTATTTAGCCATATTAAAGTACCATTTTTTCTCCAGTTTTTTATAATAAAGTTGCTTATTAGGAATAAAATATTTTTTATATTAATTACTATTTATCGCTATTTTTGTTGTTTTTGTTATAACGTTTCAACCATTGTAACCTCCAGCCTTCTTCAGATGACTGTCAATCCGAGTGACCCTCAGATCATTTTGAATTGCTGCTCTTTTTGGAGCCTTGTTGTCATTATCTTTCTTTATTCATCAAACCTCAACCTATTTTATTTATTTCTAGGTTGGAATCATTAATAAAGAGACTCATCGAGGTTTTGCTTTCACCAACTTCCTAATAACAAAAAAACATTTTTTAAAAATCCTTTTTTTCAAATTGACAGGTCAGTTGTATTATGCGGAGTTACTTACATTCCTTTGAGAAGAGGTTTCAGCTTTTGTCGGATGGATTTAAAGTCGGGACGCTTGTTGGGATCTTCATCCCAACATTCTTTGATGATGTCGGTCATGTACCGATCAGTTGTTTCCAAAGCGGCCAAGCGTGGGCGGAAAGGAATTCCATTATGACACCGAGCGACTCTTTCGACAATTTCTGAAAAAAAAAAAAAAATAAAATAAAAGCGAGAAAATATAATATGTATACTTATTCATTATATATTATTATCATTATCGTATTATAATTTCTGTTTTTACCACCTGAGTTCCTTAGCACGTACGTCACGCTCTGCCAATAGCTCATAAATAATGAACTAAGCCGTTGTGACGACGCTCTCGGGTCGCTCGTAGTGATGGTTCCGACAGAGTAGCTGGTCGTCTATTACAACGGTTTCTTCCTCACCCGCGCTGTGAACTTTGATCCTGAGGAAGGCACGTTGAAATCTTGTTAGCTGTCTCTTTACCATGTTAACCAGACCGGACGCGCACGCATAATTGGGTTAATAAGAACGGCACCAAAAGTAAATTGAAGAACGCTTGAATGAGTTGCGGAAAAAGTCTGGTAAATTTTCGTTGCAAGTCCCGACGCTTTTCCCCTTCAAATTTATCCAAAATAGCATTATCTCTGTGCAAATGTATATGCTCAACTCAAATCAACTGTTAGTTATTGAAGAAACTTACCTTTTTTTTTTCTCTAAATGTTCATAAAAAACGAACTCTATCTTGCACTTTTTCTCTTCCGTAACTCTCACGAAGTCATGTAATTAACTGCAGAATGACGTACTGCGTATGCAACGAATTTTGGCAGACTTTTGGACGATTTTTCTTCATTTACTAATACTTCTGGCGATGTACATCCAGTAATTAAAGTAATGCGCTATTGTATTTCTACGCTTATTACTTGCATTACAGGAAGTACATCGCCGGAAATTTCAGTAAAGGAAGAAAATCGACCAAAATTCGACAGAAATTTGTCGCCTACGTAGAACGTCATTCTGCAGTTTACATTCGTGAGAGTTACGGGAGAGAAAAAGTGCGAGATATAGTTCGTTTTTAATGGACTTTCAAAGCAAAAAAAGGTAAGTTTCTTCAATAACTAATTGTTGATTTGAGTTCAGCATATACATTTGCACAGAAATAATGCTATTTTGGATAAATTTCAAGGGGGAAAAGCCGTCGACTCCTAAAACGAAAATTTACCAAAAGTCTTTATATAAAAAAAAAATTAAAAAAAATAAAATAAAATAAAAAACAAATAAAAAAAAAGCAAAAACAAAACAAAACAAAAGAAATCCAATATAACTGTCATCAATTTCTTATCCTTACAACGGAGCGAAAGTTTTCATTTTAGAGTAATGTTTGTCTTCTCAACATTAATTCTAATTCTCGATTGGTCACGTTTATTAATCCAATCGGAGTTTTCCGTTTTGACGATTCAAAATGTCTTATTCAAGCTTTTCACCGAAGCTTTACGGAAACTGCCGAAGAGGGGTCATTGGGTGTGTGGATGACGGCGGCGGTAAATTTGTCTTGTCTGCCTTAGCTCGGCTCAGCAAAACCAACTGAATTTGACTTTAACTCTTTCTCGGCCCTTTACGTTTCTTTACATCCTCAGCCAGGACTTTATCGGAGGTGATCGCTCTTTTCGTAATGTCGTGACCCCCTTGTTGGGAACTGTCTGTCTCTTTGTCGTTATATCTCGACTGGTCCCAAGTCTCGAGTGAGTGCGTGAATGTCTCTGCTCCCGAGTGTCGAGTGGGTGATTTTGGCCCTTGCAGGCCCTATTTTTATGCATGTCCCAGATTCTCTTGTGGGGTGCATGACGGACACGGGGTGTCCATGCCATTAGCCAATTATATTATTTCGCCTCCACACTTTGAGTTGGAGTTACATCATTTCCTTGGTTTAACCAATGAAGTAACAATATTTCTTAATGACGACATTTCTTTTCGTTTTCTTCCCTTTTGATTCCATCATTTATTTTTCCGACTTTAGAATCTTTTTCTCAGGAATCAATGATTTTGAGAATTTAACCTTACTTGACCTCATCAAAAGTTTGTGACAGTCCCGAAACAGTATTTTGGCTAAAGTTTATTTTTTCCGTTTCACCAACTGCAAAAGCTTCCACTTTATCACATTATGGCCGACAATATGATGACCCCATCTGACCTGTCGCTCACACCTGCAAAATTCACCCTCCAGCCAGTTCCCAATATTTTAAAAATTTTCGATATATTTTTTTCACAATTTCTTAGTCGCATTCGACAATAAACAATTTTATGATTTATTAGGCTTATTGTAACATACTAAAATAGTGTTACACCATTTTGATCGTGTGGAAAGACGGAAAAGACATATAAGAGACGATATTTTCTTTCAATGAGAAAATGGAAGAAAGAAAGAAAGAAAGAAAGAAAGAAAGAAAGAACTTGACAAAATCCAACGGAGGATCTGTAATGTGATCCATCCCGACTTGGCATTTCAAATACAGTCATTTTCTCACCGGCGCAATGTGGCTTCCCTGTGTCGCTTCTACAAATATTTTCACGGCTTCCCTCCGATGAACGTAGCTCACTGGTGCCCACTATATATGAATTTACTCGAGCCACAAGATTAGCAACTAGGTCTCACCCTTTTACTGTGAAACCAATAAAATGTAAACACAAATTCTACTCCAATAGCTTCTTTTCTCGCACTTCCCGCCTGTGGAATTCCCTTCCATTTACTTGCTTTCTCGACAGCTACAATCTCCAAAAAATTAAATGGAAAGTCAATAGTCATTTTCTATCTCACTAACCTGCATCCTCTCTCTCATACTCCTTTCTCCGTCCACTCCACTCTCATCACTATTCTCATCATTCTATTATCCACTTCCTGACACCCACTATAACCTATCACTCTTTCTCATTACTATCCTCCAATGTAACCCCCTGCGCAACAGTGGAAGTAAAACGCCTTTCTTGGGGCGAAATGATTATAAAAAAAGAAAGAAAGAAAGAAAGAAGTGAGGATAAGAAAATGCGATAACTCTCCCATCTGTTTATCAACTGTTTCAGTGAAATGGAAAATTTGCTGATTTGAAATATTTTTATTTGTATCCCCTTACTTCTATAAATAACGACTAGCATTCATATTTATTATAGCTTGGTCACCTGCAGAGGTGTAATAATTATTTGGAAGCGCATTGTGACATTCGACGAGAAATGCGTCTATCTGGTCCAGCACAATCGAGACAAGCGATGGGTTCAGAAAGGGAAAGAGACACCGTCGGTTCCAAAACAAGATCGATTTGGCAAGAAAGTCATGTTGTGCGTTTGGTGGAACTTTGAAGGAATCGTGCATTTTGAGTTGGTTCCGAATGGTCGTGCCATCAGTACCGAAATTTACTGTCAGCAAATTGGGTGGGTCTACGAAAAGTTGAAGCAAAAGTACCCGGCTCTGATCAACCGAAAGCGCGCTTTGAAGCAGCAGGACAATGCCAAGCCACACACCGCCAGGAAGACCAAAGACAAGTTTGAAGAGCTGGATGGCGTTGAGGTTCTGCCACATCCAGCCTACAGTCCTGACTGTGCTCCATCAGATTACGGCATTTTCCCCCCAATTCAACACTTTCTGAAGGGCCGCTGATTCTACTCATTTGATGAAGTCGAGGAAGCGTGTCAAGAATTCTTTGATTCGAAGCCGGCTGAAACGGTAGTTTGACTAGATCCGAAAGCTTGCAGATCGATGGCAGAAAGTCTTGGAAAATGATGGTCTTTTTTTGCGAGTAAAATTTCAATTTTTTGCAAGTGTTTACGAACCTTTGGGACAACCTAATAGATAATTTGTTTGAGGTTTGCTCTACTTCGTGTCTTAGAGCTTTACGTTGGATTCTTGTACATAAGGGAAACGTTTTTTTTTTTTACAAAAGATTCTCGAAACCGAAGCTGGTTGACCGAAGATGTTGTGTTGTGGATATCGGCTTCAAATTCACTTACATGCAAATATCATTGGGAAATGTATTAATCTATCTCTTCCCTCCAGTTACGTGTAAAATAATAGGACAGTTTGGATTCTATCGCCTTGGCAGGCAACCAGTCTACCGCAAAAAGCAATGGCAACCTACTGCGGGATAAGCTTCTGCCCAGTCAGTCATGTCTCTTTTGGGACATGATCACCCAAGCGTGTATCACGTATGGCACTTAACTGACTGACAATATAATAGTTGGAAACTTAATTAAAACTTCTACTGGGCCTAAAGTAGGGGATCGGTTTTCTATTGTTATGAAGTAATAAACTGATCCCCCACTAATTATACTTAATATAATAATGTAATATAATCTATATCTTCTCCTTCCAGTTATGACTTAAATAATAGGACAGATTGGGTTTTATAGCCTTGTCTGGCAACCAGTCGATTGCAGAAACCAATGGCAACCTACTGCGGTTTAATCGTCTGCCTAGTCAGTCATGTCTCTTTCGAGACATGATCGCCCAAAACGTGTATACCACGTATGGCACTTTAACTGACTGACTATATATAATAGTTGGAAACATAATTAAAACTCCTACTGGGCTTAAAGTGGGGGATCGGTTATATATTGTTATGAAGTAATAAACTGATCCCCCATCAATTATACTAAATATAATAATGTAATACAATCTATCTCTTCTCCTTATAGTTATGAGTTAAATAACAGGACAGATTTGGTTCTATATCCTTGGATGGCAACTAGTCTACTGCAGAAAGCAATGGCAACCTACTGCGGGATAATCTTCTGCCCAGTCAGTCATGTCTGTTTCGAGACATGATCGCCGAAAGCGTGTATCACGTATGGCACTTAACTGACTGACTTCTGAAACACTGCCTTGAAATGTTTTTTTTTTGTGCTGTTCGTTATTTTCACTTTTTAGCAGGTATTTTAGGTCAAATCACCGGAACTAACCAACGCCTATATCCACTGGGTCTTGTGTCCTTGGGGACGTCAATGTATGAATTTCTGTGACTTATAAACATAATGTTTTTACCAGAGCTCTGAGTCGTTTCCTTGTGGATATAATTGACCCACTGATAGGAAAATCACTATCAGACGTCCGAAACTCCGTTCATTTCTTAGAAATAATCAAGGATGCTCACATTCAATGCAGCCAGTTGGTGAGCCTTGATGTGATGAGTCTGTTTACCAAGGTAGCCACAATGGAGGCACTATCGGTAGTCAGGGACAGACTGGCCACTTAGTCATTTCTTGGAGAACGTACTTGTATACCACTAGATAACATGATGGAGATGCTGGCTTTCTGCACACTAAGAACACACTTCAGAATGGGATCAGGCATATACCGGCAGGATAAAGGCTTAGCAATGGGCTCACCATTATCACCATCATTGTCTAACATATAAATGGAATACTTCGAAAAGATGGCATTAGAATCCACATTAGAATCAACAGCAGTAAAGTTAACTTTATGGCTGAGATACTTTGATGACACCTTAATACTGTGGAGAGATCAGGAAGAGGTCCAGTCACTACTGGAGCATGTGAACTCCGTAAGATCATCGATACAGCTCACAAAGGAAAAAGTGAATATTAAGCTAGCATTTCAGGATGTACTAATATTTTGAACAGAGAGGAGATTCAAGACATTCGTATACTGCAAGCCAACATTAACCGGACCATACCTCAACTTCCACTCCCATCACCCATAGAATGCAAAGAAAGGGTTCGGGCGTAGCGGACCACATATGGAGGGAGAAAAGAGATCACCGCCTCCTATGCGATAAAGTTGAAATAATTGATAGAGAACACCATTAGAAACTACGTAAACTTAAGGAATCAGTGCAAGAGGAAATCATTAGCTTCAAAGATTGCAATATGAGCTCTAGTAAAAACAAATATTAGTTACTAAGACATTAAATTTATAAGTCTCAAAAATTCATACACTGTTGTCCTCAAGGACGCATGGCCCAGTGGATATAGGCGTTGGTTAGTTCCAGTGACTTGAACCAAGAAGTTGTGAGTTCACTATCAACTTAGAGATTTGAGTTAAAGAGAGATAACTACATGACATCTGAAAGTGGTATTGCACGTGGAATGAGAATTATATACCCCAGTGATCGAAAAAAGGGTTTGGTCCAAAGATTTTAGCGTAAAATTCCGTAGCGTAGAACAGTCGAAACATCGTAAACATGCCAATAATGATGAGGATAACTGTCTGGGCAATGTAAATAATGTCCAATTATGCTGTTTAATAAAAAAGAGCTTTTCCTCTTAAACGATTTCATCCACTAAATTTAAAAATAAAATAAAATAAAATGAATATAATTATACGGGTCATTTTATCTGAAATTGACCTTCTCAGAAAATCTGGAAAGATTCACATGTGTTTCTTGAATTAATTTATCAATAAATCCCAAATATAAGATCTGCATCTTTAATATTGTAAGACTTCACATCTATACCTACATACTGAAGAGTAACTATATATATATATATATATATATATATATATATATATATATATATATATATATAAACCAAATAGTGGATATATTGGTGAATCTGGAAAGAGTTTTAGATTCCGTTTTAATAATCATAAATTAAGCATACGCCAAAACAACCCTTATTCCCTCATAGCTGAACACTTCAATCAACCAGGACACACATTAGAAAACTGCAAATGTTTACTGATAGATTCCGATTTTAGTTCCACATACTCACGCAAAAAGAAAGAAAAATACTGGATTTTAAAATTAAATACATATAGGCTAGGGTTAAATAGGGACTTAGGTATTTTGAATCTTTATAAATATTTCAAAAGTTAAACATGTTTTAGATTCACTTAAAATTTTTTCTTTAAAACAACATTTAAAAGTATTATTACAGTTAGGTTTACATTTAAAAATATTCAAACTCTATTGCTTTCTACATCACGCGACGGACGCTTCTCGCGACGAACGCTTCTCGCGACGGACGTTTCTAGTGTAAATTTTAAAATCATTTGTTTCTGATGAAAGGCCGAGGCCGGTCTGAAATATCAAACATATATATATATAATAGAAATAAATAAATACTGCCAAAAAATTATATTTTTAACTTACAACTTTTTAGTAGTTTTTCCTATACATATTAAGACAATATACGTGGATTATCATTATGCTATATATATATATATATATATATATATATATATATATATATATATATATATAGTTACTTTTCAGTAATGACTTGAGTTCTCTCGGTGACTGGAGTGTGGATACATCGCATATATATAATAAGCAAAATTTTCCCCTCTCTCATTCCATGCGCCGATAGCTTAGGGAGCAGGGACTCTGACTGACATCGAGTTTCGATTCCGGTTGGAAGCAAGTGGATGTGTGTGGCTAAACTGTGATGCAGCGAAACAGGCTTGTATGTGGATGACTAATTTATATATATCAACCATTTGACGGATATCAAAAAGGTGCAGATTTTTCGACATTTTTCTCCATTAGATGAAACAGGTGTTTCAGTGACGCAATTTTTCTAACGTTACTTTCTTGTTTCACACCCCCACCCCAAGTCCCCTTTTTACAGCTTGTTCATCACTTAAGTATTCGGTATTGTCATCGGGACGTTTGAGTGCGATTGCAAATTCCTTCCGGGTGGTCTCATCCAGCTTTGCAGTGTGGCATCATGGGAAATGTTTCTCGCTTTATTTTTAACAGGAATAGTCATATGATGAAAAGTAAACCATACCTCCGTTTAAGAGCACTGTGGCTTCGGTTACTGGAGTAATAGGCATTTCAATATCTTTATTAAATAGATGCTGAGAGCCTAATATATATATATAATTTGATGCATGAAATATAAATTATTCATCGGCAGAAATTATTCTTACATATTTACCGTTCCATCAATTTCCTCGAATCTTCCTCTTTCCATATATATATATATATATATATATAGTACTGAGCAAAAGTATTAGGGCAATAACTATTTTATCTTTTATGAGGCATCAAAATAAAGTTTAAAATCACATCTGTCTTAACACTTTTGCACACTACTGGTAGTGTGCAAAAATATTAGGACAGGGGTGATTTTCCTAAAAACCTCACTGAAATTCAAATACAGGGTGAAAAGTCAAGTAAATTGCTAATAAATATTGATTATTTAAAACTAGGTGTAAAAAAAATGTATTAAAAAGAAGTTATATTTAAATTTTCCTATTTTCTATTAAACAAGTTATTTTGAAACTACTCTATTGAACATCTATGGGATATTTTGTATAAAAAATGATAAATGACACACTTTGTGAAAAAATACAAGCTGCTTGGCAGGACATACCATTAGATTCATTGAAGAAGCTAGTTGTATCAATGCCTGACAGAATGAAGGCTGTGATCAAAGCAAAAGGCTATTATAATAAATATTGAATTTATTTTGTAACAAGTATTTTTTCTTGTTAAAGCATTTGTTGAGTAAATCAAGTTAAATTACTTTAATTAAATTGTTTATTGTCTGTCAATATGCTTCATAAAAGATAAAACAGTTCTTGTCCTATTACTTTTGCACATTACAGTATATATATATATATATATATATATATATATATATATATATATCCAAGTGAAAAAGGAACGAAGAAAAAATTGCCAACATTCAAAATATTATTTTAAAACAGTGCTCGATATAATATATATATATATATTCACACTCCACCCACGTCTATTGAACAGGTTAAGAGGCCCATCCCTTGTTCCCTGTTTAGGATGTGGTTTCCGGCTTTCTCTTTTCCAATCTTCTCACTTTGTTTTGTTTTTCCAATTGGAGTAGATTGATCTATATATCGCCCGGTTCACACTCCCCCCACGTCTATTGAACAGGTTAAGAGGCTCATCCCTTGTTCCCTGTTTAGGATGTGATTTCCGGCTTTCTCTTTTCCAATCTTTTCACTATTACGTAGCCCCCTGTACATCAGTGACGTTACCGCCTTGCTCGGGGTGATACGATTAATATATATATATATATGAGAAAAACATGATACACTTAAGAGCAGACTATGGACATCATCCTAAAGTTGCTTTTCCTCGACCGTGGATCATTCTTTCAAACTGAGTAATCGCTTAAAATAAAAGAAAATCATTTTATCAAATGAATAAACATCAGGATATTTTCAGAATCCTCCTCTTTGTAAGGCCAACAACTTTTCAGCACTTCTTATATTATGCCCGGCTGTTTGATAACCGAGCGCTTTCAACCATGCATCTGGTTTCTTCTCATCTGCAATTAAGCAGGCTTAATTATTTCTTAATTGTTTCACATATCGGAATACTTGTGAAACTGAATATCTATGTTTTATAACGTTAGGTTTTCGTAACGTTATTCGGAGTAGAACTTTTTTTCGGTATCATCGCGTAAAGTCGAAGTACTTAACAAATCCTTCCAATAATACATAATAATACTCTCAGAATAATTCCCTCGATTAATTCACTCAGAAAACAATCTCTTGAATGACGCACAACACCGGAATGACGCACAACATAGAAAAGTATTTATCTGCCTTCCCACTGTGGCGGAATGTCACAGGAAACCTTTTTATGATGGGGAATTTTTACCCTAAAGCCCTGGTAAAAGTTTCCCATAGACCCTGCACATAGCAGGGTCGAGCATCTAGTCTAATTCTCCCTAAACAAGACTCTGCCCTTCAACGGAGTCTCGTCTGGTTTCCCTCCGCCTGTTATATATCTAAATATCAATCTTAATCTCTTTATATAGAATGAGATAGATCTATCTAGCTAGCTAGCTAGCTAGCTAGCAAGCTAGTTTTTCGTAACGTTATGCCGAAGGGAACTTTTGGCAACTCGCTATTAGTGACTGATAATATTTAGGTATCTTTGTGTAAAGTCAACGTACTAAACAAATCCTTTGAATAATACACAATAATGCTCTTGAAATAATTTTCTCGAGGAATTCACTCAGAAAACAATCTCTTCAATGACACACAACATCAAAGTACTAAACAAATCCTTTGAATAATACAAAATAATGCTCTTGGAATAATTCTCTCGAATAATTAAATCAGAAACAATCTTATCATTGACGCACAACACCGAAAGGATACACAACACAGAATGGTATTTATTTATCTTCTCACCAAAGCAGGATGTGACAGGAGGCCTTTTTATGATGGGGAATTCGAGCCCTAAAGCCCAGGTAAAAAATTCCCATAGACCCTGCACATAGCAGGGTCGGGCACCTAGTCTAATTTTCATCAGACAAGACTCTACCCTTCGGCGAAGTTTTGTCTGAGTTTCCCTCCGCCTGTTATATATCTAAATATTAATCTTAGTCTCTTTATATAGAATGAGATCTATCTATCTATCTATCTATCTATCTATCTATCTATCTATCTATCTATCTATCTATCCCTGTCATTTCATATCTATCTATCTATCTATCTATCTATCTATCTATCTATCTATCTATCTCTGTCATTTCATATCTATCTATCTATCTATCTATCTATCTATCTATCTATCTATCTATCTATCTATCTCAGTCTGTTCATATCTATCTATCTATCTATCTATCTATCTATCTATCTATCTATCTATCTCAGTTTGTTCATATCTATCTATCTATCTATCTCAGTTTGTTCATATCTATCTATCTATCTATCTATCTATCTATCTATCTATCCCTGTCATTTCATATCTATCTATCTATCTATCTATCTAGCTAGCTAGCTAGCTAGCTAGCTAGCTAGATAGTTTTTTGTAACGTCATTCTGAAGGGAACTTTTGCCAACTCACTGTTAGTGACTGATAATATTTGTGTAAAGTCAACGTACTAAACAAATCCTTGGAATAATACACAATTATGCTCTTGAAATAATTCTCTCGAGTAATTCGCTCAGAAAACAATCTCTTCAATGACACACAACACCGAACGGTATTTATCTGCCTCCCCACCGAGGCGGAATGTGGCACAAGGCTTTTTTAATCTCGGTAATCTAATCCCTAAAGCCGAACAAAAGTTTCCCATAGACCTTGTACATAGTAAGTTCGGATATCTACTCTAATTTTCCCCAGACGTGACTCTGCCCTTTGGCCGAACCTTGTGTAGGTTAGTGTTCGAGCTGATACACAAGACGGAAAAGACAGACTTCTGTTTGAGTGTTTTATATACTAAATTTTTATAGTCACGCGATCCCAGTAGCCCAATTCATTCAACAGTTACGTTTGTTGACTGGGGATCAGTGTTCGACCACACGTGTTACTGTCGATACTTTCTTCCTATATAGCACGATGCAACAAAGAGAGTTTAAAATGGGTGGACTGATGATACCGATTTGAACATGCAGGTTTACCGGTGTCTTTTTTTTTTTTTTAATACGGATATTATCAACATGTTTCTTCATAAAATTTATATTTTACGTAAACGCTAAAATATATTTTCCTGGATTCAGATTAAACTGACTCCATCTTTAATATATTATGAGCATTTTGTTTAAAAATTATGAAGGACCATAGGGAAACTTTCTTATCAGCCATCAGAATGAACACTCTAGTCTCCTTGTGAGCTAAAAACTGCGCCTCCTTAGCTTCACTCTCTCAGCTGTGGAACGATTACATCGAATCTATGACGAAAGTCACTATATAGGAAGTCACTTTTTCGAACCAGAAAGTTTTTTTTCTTGTCAGAATCCATTTTGCATATTTATAAATCTATCATTCATCCGTGGACTGAATGCTGTTGCCATCTCTGCTCTGATGTTCTTGCTATTCATTTCAATGTTCTTGACAAAATCCAAAGAAGGATCTGCAATGTAATCGATTCTGGCCCAGCATCTCGACTTCAGTCATTTTTTCACCGATGAGACGTGGCATCCCTCTGCCTTTTCTACAAATATTTTTATGGCAACTGTCTGGACAAGTTTCTTTCTCTGTTGCCCCGTCCATGTGAATTTAAGTGTGCTACTAGATTGGTATCAAAGTCCCACTCTTTAACCGTTGAAATAGTTAAATGTAACCGCTACTTCTACTCCAACAGTTTATTTTCTCACACTTCCCGCCTGTGGAACTCCTTTACCTTTACTTACTTCCCTGATAGCTACATTCTCCAAATGTTTAATGCAACGCGAATTGCCATTTTCTATCCCTTTGAACTCCAACCATCTTTTATTCTTTCTTCAACACCCCTTGCTCCCTGTCTTTTTTCTTCTTTCTCTCACTGTAAACCCCTGCCCACTAGTGGCAGTCTCGCCTTGCTTGTTGTGAAATGGTTAGATAAAAAATAAATGCAAAACTCAGATATTTTCCAACAAATTTTAGTTGAAATTTTAGTTATCCAAATTGATGTTTCGTAATTAAAGTTTACTTAAATGCAAAAACAAGCAGACGTCAGTCTATGTTGACGCCACTATTGTGCGTGATAACTAATAATTCTTTTCATATATTGTAACTATTTTGACCTAGAGAGTCGAAAGTCATATTTATTCTAAAAGAAGACCCTGAAAAGTGAGATACTTAACCAATTCAAAGCTGATTAGAGTCTTTAGTAACTTGCCAAAATGAGGTAGAAGGTTAATAGACCGATTGTTAACAGGATCAAATTTTTTGCCTTAGTTCCTGAAGATTGTAATGACAAACGAGGACTTCCATCAAGCATGGAAGCTAGAAATATCAAAACATATTATGAGTTTAGAAAGAAGAGACGCCATTTCAGAAGAACATTTCTGAAAGACTATTGGAGGGAGACAATCAACCAGTAAGCATCAATACAAACTACCTTAGATGAGTCAATAAAATCCGTCGACTAAATTCCACTGAAAAAGACGTGCAAATTCGCATAGCTAAAGCCTGGGAGAGACAGATGCAAAACAGCGTGTACTTGTATTTTTGTTGACTATGCGAAGGCATTCGACAAAGACATGATAGAAATGCTCAGAAACCTAAACATATTTGGGAAAGAGATTAGAGTAATCAAGAACCTCTACTGACAGGAAACGAGTTCAGCAGATATGCTTAGGTAGAAAGGGATGTAAGATAAGGATGTGTCTTTTCACCGGATCTATTCAATTTGTACAGTGAGACTATTCTGAGGACTCTAGGATTCATCATCGGTGACCACAATCTGAACAATATAAAATATGCAGATGATACAGTGCTGATAGCAGACACAGAAAGAAAACTACAAAACCCCCTAAAGAAGGTAGCTGAAGAAAGCGTAAAGGACTACATATAAACTACAAGAAAACTGAATGCATGGTCATCAGTAAAAAGAGGAGCCCAAAATGCCAACTACAGATTAGGATTTCTAAGATTAAGCTAACATTAAACTAAGATTAATACAAACATTTAAATAGTTGGGACGTGGTCTAACGGAGAACGGAAAGTGCGACACTGAGATTCGAAGGTGAATTGTCATGGCCAAGGATGCATTCCAAAAGCTAAGTAGAGTATTAAGAGACAGGAAAATTTTGCTAGAAACAAAGAAGAGAGTACTGGATTGTTATTTGATGTATGTCCGTCAATATGGCAGTGAATGCTGGAAAATCTCCCCAGAGATGAAGGAAATGGGGCTCTACAGAAGGATGCTGAAGATACCATGAATCAAACATATGAGCAACGATGAGGTTTTGGAGAGGATGGAAACGAAAAGGAAACTTTAACATCAGGAAAAGACGGCTGAAGTTCCTGGAACATGTAATGAGGAAAGTAGGCTTGGAGAATTTAATACTCACAGGTCAGATAGCGGGAAAGAGAGATAGGAGAAAGCAACACGTGACATACTTCATAGGCTTGAGCAAATGGATGTCAGATTGGGGTTTAGGAGGGATTTTTTTTTTTTTAATCATCTCACCCCAAGCAAGGCATTCCACTGCCACTATTGCGCATGGGGCTACATAGGGGAAGGTAAAGAGAAGGAGTGGATAGACATAGGGAATGTCAGGAGAAAGGTGATAGATGAGTAAGGATAGCAAGGATAAGTGTCGGGCAGATGGGAAGAGTGTTTGATAGAATGGGAGCAGGTTAGTGTGTTAGGAGGTGTCTATTGACCTTACATTTAAACTCCTGGAGATTGTAGCCGTCGGGGAAGCAATCGTTTGGAAGAGAATTCCACAGTTGGGAAGTGCGAGGAAAGAAACTGTTGGAGTAGAAGTTACGGCTGCATTTTATCGATTTCACTGTAAAAGGGTGGGATCTAGTTGCTAATCTAGTATCTCGTGCAAATTCGTATTTAGGGGGCACCAGTGATCTAAGTTCATCGGAGCAGAAGCCGTGAAAGTATTTATAGAAGAGACACAGCGAAGCCACGTCTCGCCGGTGGGAGAGAGACTGCAGGCGGTCTGCCAAGTCGGTATCTATCACATTACAGACCCTCCTCTGAACCTTATCGAGAAGCCCGAGGAGAACAGCAGGGGCACCCGACCAGATATGGCAGCAGTATTCAATGCACGGGCGGATGGTAGATTTGTAAATGTGCAGGATAGATTTAGACGGAAAAAACTTCCGGGCCCTACACAGAGAACCGACTTTCATAGCAGCGGATTTAGCAATGGATTCGATATAGTCATTCCATTTGAGGTCCGCTGAAAGTGTGAGACCAAGGAGGCGTAGTGTTTTACTCTCTGGGAGGCAAGCCTGGTCCATGCTAATGGGAGGTAGGTGAGATTGTCGATGATGGTTAATTGACAGTAGCTTCGTTTTAGAAGCATTAAAATTTACTAGCCATTTCTTACCCCAGTCCAATATGGATTGGAGGTTTTTTTCAATCTCGGCTGCAAGTTTAGCTTTGACGCCTACACCAGATTTTTGTTGGAGGCGAGAGTAAACTGTGGTGTCATCGGCGTACAAACCTATTTGGGTTCTTATGGAATCAGGGAGATCATTAATATATATCAGGAAGAGTGTAGGACCTAAGATGGAGCCTTGGGGGACACCTGCGTTTGTATGGTAGTTCTGAGAGGCATGTCCGTTTAATACCACTTTCATTGTGCGGTTAGAGAGGAATGACTGGATTAGTTCAAACAAATGTCCAGTTATACCATAGCTCCGCAGTTTACATAGAAGGCCAGCATGCCAAACTCTGTCGAACGCCTTAGATATATCCAATGCAACGGTTCGAGCTTCGCCATTCCTGTCGAGTGCCTGGTATATGTACTCGGTGATGGTCGTTAGCATATCAGCAGTAGACCTGGTGAAGCGGAAACCATATTGCTTGTCCGAGAGGAGCCTGTGTGCTGTGAGATGCTGAACCACCTCGGCGTTGATAATGGCTTCGAACACTTTGCCAAAGATCGGAAGAAGGCTGATAGGGCGGTAATTTGCAGGGTCAGAGGGTTCTCCAGTGTTTTTAAATATGGGAACTATAGAGGAAGATTTCCAACAGGCAGGAAAGCAGGAAGCAGATAGGCAGAGGTTGTAGAGCTTAGAAAGGATAGAGGAGAGTTCAGGGGCACATTTCTTTAAGACTATGGTTGGGATTCCGTCACCACCGCTCGCTTTGTGAGGGTCAAGTTTTAAGATTATCTTAGAGACAAGCGAAGGTGTAATGTGGACATCATTCAGTTGTGCCTCGGTTCTAGGTGAGAAATCGGGTGTAAAGACTCCAGACGAGTCCAGACTCGAATTGTTCGAGAATCTGCGGGCAAAACATTCAGCCTTATCTGCTGGGGAGGTGAGGACCTCAAATTTATTGATTAGCGGGGGTATTGTGGACTTGCTCTTGTTAAGTACTCTTTTACAGAGTCGCCAGTAGTCTTTAGAGCCGAATTTAGAGCATGCTATGCGTTGCTTCATTCTGGCAGCAAACAACATCTTAGCTTCGTTAAGTACCCTTTTACACTTATTACGAGCTGAAGTGAAAAGGCGCCTGTTTTCTTCCGACGCATAGTTACGATAAAGTCGGAAGAAATGATTCCGGTGGGCAATGGCAGCCGAACAAGCAGGTGAGAACCATGGAGACGAATGAGATTTAAGCTGGAATTTCCTAGCAGGGATGAAGGCATCAATGCCAGCCTTAACCCAGGAGGAGACCTCGGATGCACATTCTTCGATGGGAAGACTAAAGACGTTGTTCCAAGGGATGTCACAGAGGAAGTCTCGGAACGAATCCCAGTCTGCTCTTTGATAGCAGTATGATATTCTACTTGTCTGTGTTTCATGGGTCGGGCGGGAGTGGAGTGAAATATTGACGGACACTACAGTGTGGTCAGAGTTTCCAAGAGGGCAGAGTTGTCTGGTAGTGCAAGAGTCTGGGATGGAAGTGAAGCAGAGGTCTAGAAGTGAGTTGCTTCCGTTAGGGTTGTCGGAGAAACGCGTGGGGAAGTCCACTACTTGCGTAAGGGATTGGGTGATTGAAAAGTTCATGGTGTGGACACCAGCAGGGTCAGTGACAGCGTTCTTCAGCCACTTGGTGTGGTGGGCGTTAAAGTCACCAAACACGAATACATGGGCAGAGGGATGGGTAGAAATGGCTTTGTCAATATTGTCAGAAATGATGTCAAGTAACGAACAGTCAGGGGAGGAAGGAGAGCGGTACAGAAAGAAGAGATAGCTAATCGAGCTGAGAAGTGAGAGGCGGAAGCACATGAAAGAATGATCTAGGGATTCAAAAGATGACACCCTAGCTAAAGGAAGGTGTTCGCTGACATAGACACCAAGCCCATGCATATGAACATTGGAGTCCTTCCTGAAGAGGGGAAGGTAGCCAGGAACGCAGAACTCAGATGAGGGGATAGAAGGGTTAAGATTAGTTTCACATAGGGCTAATATATCAGGTGAGTTATTATGGAGGAAAGAATCTACGCTGGGGAAGTTGGTGCGGATGCCGCGAATGTTAGTGAAAGAGATGCAGACAGGTTTGGGCGTTTTCAAATGAGCTGGTTTAGTTTTGTTATTATGTTTGCTTTTTTCCATAGTAATTCAGTGAAGGAGTGGTCTTAGAATAGAATCAGTCGGTCAATCATTTGCAACTTGTGAAGGATGGAGACTGGCGCGGCCTACAACATAATGTGGCCTCGGGGTTGCCCACCGAACGTTCATGCAGGGACGCCCGTCCATGCGCGATATGGCACTACAAGAACCCCGGTATTATTCAACTGTTGATCAGAGCAGCCTCTCAAGACGCTACGCAAGAGTTCGGGCTCCTAACTACCAGTCGGAAGCAGCAACCAGGAAACTGCCAACCCGGTACCCTCAGAATGTAAAGACGTTGCCACCATACTCCGTAACTGCAAAGAGCTTCCAGCTGAACTAACACCAAGACCAGAGAAAGGGGATGAACCGGAAACCCCTTCCTAAACAAGAAACAAGGTGATCACCTCTAAACTCATTCAAAAGAAGGGGGTGGAGTGTGAGACCGGGCGATAGTAGAAACTATCTACTCCAATTAAAAAAAAAAAAAAAAAAAAAAAAAAAAAGGAAAAAGTGACTGAGGCTTACAAAGTTTTAACTTAGTAAAAGTCGAAAATACCCTTGAATAGCAAAATTATTTACACAAATTAAGTGACGAAAAAAAAAAACAAAAAACAAAGACGGCCAAAAGACGAAATAAATAAATAAAATAATTTCAAGAAATTTCACAAAAACAGACTGAAAAATGGACTGAATCCCAGTTGACTTACCACAAGCAGCTAACACTGTAAAGTTGATTTAATTCAATTTCTGAAGACAAAAATAGAAATTAAACCGTTTTTTACAGAATATAGTCGAGTTATGTTGCTTGCGTTCGCTTGCCAAGCCGTTAAGAATTCAATCTCTCGAAGACAGAAATTTAAATCTTCTACAAGACAAAACTAATGGAAATAATTGAACCGTGATGCTATTTATCATTAGTCGAAAATACCCTTGAATAGCAAAATTATTTACACAAATTAAGTGACGAAAAAAAAAAACAAAAAACAAAGACGGCCAAAAGACGAAATAAATAAATAAAATAATTTCAAGAAATTTCACAAAAACAGACTGAAAAATGGACTGAATCCCAGTTGACTTACCACAAGCAGCTAACACTGTAAAGTTGATTTAATTCAATTTCTGAAGACAAAAATAGAAATTAAACCGTTTTTTACAGAATATAGTCGAGTTATGTTGCTTGCGTTCGCTTGCCAAGCCGTTAAGAATTCAATCTCTCGAAGACAGAAATTTAAATCTTCTACAAGACAAAACTAATGGAAATAATTGAACCGTGATGCTATTTATCATTAGTCGAAAATACCCTTGAATAGCAAAATTATTTACACAAATTAAGTGACGAAAAAAAAAAAACAAAAAACAAAGACGGCCAAAAGACGAAATAAATAAATAAAATAATTTCAAGAAATTTCACAAAAACAGACTGAAAAATGGACTGAATCCCAGTTGACTTACCACAAGCAGCTAACACTGTAAAGTTGATTTAATTCAATTTCTGAAGACAAAAATAGAAATTAAACCGTTTTTTACAGAATATAGTCGAGTTATGTTGCTTGCGTTCGCTTGCCAAGCCGTTAAGAATTCAATCTCTCGAAGACAGAAATTTAAATCTTCTACAAGACAAAACTAATGGAAATAATTGAACCGTGATGCTATTTATCATTAGTCGAAAATACCCTTGAATAGCAAAATTATTTACACAAATTAAGTGACGAAAAAAAAAAACAAAAAACAAAGACGGCCAAAAGACGAAATAAATAAATAAAATAATTTCAACAATTATATATAACAAGAGAAAGCGTGTTAAGAGCTACTAGTGATAGGAAAATGTGGAAGGCCATGGTCGCCTTCACCTTGAAGGGACGCGACATATGGAAAAGAAGAAGATATACAAGAGAACATTAGTTTAAAAGAAAACGTCATGAGAATATGGGTAAAGTTGATAACAGTGGGTGATTATTTAGAGAGATTTAGGATTAGCAGGTCAGATGTATTGTGAATTGTTATTACGAGGCTTCGGCCGGGATCGAACTCCAGTAAAATTTGTTTAATTCAGTTACTTACAATTGCACCCCACCCAGGAAAGGCTTTAATCTATCTCTTTCCCCTTCAGCTATTGGTTAAATAAAAGGACAGATTGGTTTCTGCAGCCTTAACTAAGGCTGCAAAACCAATCCAGTTTACCGTAGAAAGAAATACCAACCTACTGAGGGATAATCTTCTGTCTAGTCAAGCGTGTACCACGTATGACCCTTAAATAACAGACTGAGATCAGAAGTATATTAAACTGTTATTACTAGGCTTCTGTTCGTGTGCTAAAACGGATTCTCCGACATGCATTTGGAGTCAAGGATGATGGAAACTCCGTCTTTGTACTGTTGCAGTAATAGTCTGCCAGACTAGCTCGTGAACCATAGCTCAATCCCTAAAAACATATTACTACATCTATTTATAACGTTGTGAAAGGTATATGTCCATGAAGGCACTTAAACACATAAATATATATTGCACAAAATATTTGATATTAATGCGTTCAGATATAAATAAAAGACGTCAGACATAAACAAAAAATGTACCAATCGAATAAGTAGATATATGAGTGTTTTGTAAGTGGCGGGAACGAATGTTTCTGTTTGAAGTTATTTTCAACATAGTATTCCAGGAATTCCCAAGGTGACACAATATGTAAATTTATCGACAGAGTGTCTGTAGGTGCTTGGCCGAGAAATTCGACAGCCCATCACGCTTTCAAAACATTAAGGACAACCAAACATATTATTTTCTCAATTAATATTACTGTGTTAATCAAAGGATTAAAAATGTATGGAATATGCACTAATTATATCTATATCATGCATTTTTCGTTCATCACGTTTCGGTGGACGCATTCTACAGCCTTTCGAATATTGTTAATATTTTTGTGATAAAACGATTATAACTGTTCGTTTAATTTTTCAAGAGAGTATGTTCACCATTGACTTTTGTGTGTTTAAAATGTTTCGGTCGGTCTGCTTACCTTCCTTCTCAAAAATGACTTCTATTCATGGATAAACATTGTTTAAGTATTTAAACAATTAAATAAAAAGTAATTCCTTGATTTATTCATCGCCCTATTTTTTTAAAATTCATGCATAAATTGAAATCACTTATCTAAAAGTAGAACTTTTTCAGAAAATCGACATATTTTCCGGGATTGACAAAGACAAACTTCAAGAGAATACTTCAGATTTTTGTCTATTTTAATTTCGAGATGAGGTAGTATTTAAATTATTTACATTGTTCGGACTGTTGTCCTCATCTTTATTGCCATGTTTATGACGTTTCGACCGTTGTACGCTTTGTCTATTATACTTCTGAGATGAGGTAGAATTTACATTATTTACATTGTTCGGACTGTTGTCCTCATCTTTATTGCCATGTTTATGACGTTTCGGCCGTTGTACGCTTTGTCTATTATACTTCTGAGATGAGGTAGTATTTACATTATTTACATTGTTCGGACTGTTGTCCTCATCTTTATTGCCATGTTTATGACGTTTAGGCCGTTGTACGCTTTGTCTATTATACTTCTGAGATGAGGTAGTATTTACATTATTTACATTGTTCGGACTGTTGTCCTCATCTTTATTGCCATGTTTATAACGACTGAGGGTTCACCACAGTTCTTAAAGACAGGAACGACTGAGGAGAATTTCCAGCATGCAGGAAAGCAGGAAGCAGAAAGGCAGTAGTTAAACAGTTTAGAGAGGACAGGGGAAAGTTCAGGGGCACACCTCTTAAGGACTATCACCGGGATTCCATCGTCTCCACACGCCTTATGGGGGTCGAGTTTTGAAATTACTCTGGATACTACTGTCGGGGTAATATATACGTCGTGCAGTTTGGCCTCAGTTCTAATAGGGAAGTCGGGTGGGTGCACTCCGGACGAGTCGAATGTGGAGTTGGATGAGAATCTGCGGGCAAAGCACTCAGCTTTCTCCGCAGATGACGTGAGAACATTAAATCCATGGATTAAAGTAGGTATTGAGGATTTCCTATTGTTGAGCACTCGTTTACAAATCCTCCAATAGTCCTTGGAGCCGAACTTGCGGTCAGCTATGTGCTGTCGCATTCTCTCAGCAAACAACTGTTTGGCGTCATTTAGGGTTCCCTTGCACTCACTGCGAGCAGATGTGAACAGGCACATTGTGAGCCCAATACCTGGCTACAGCAGTGGTGATCAAACAACTTAGAGAGTTGAGTTAAAGGGAGATAACTATATTCGGAAGAGGCATCGCACATGTAATTAGACTGACACGAATCAGTGATCGAAATAATAGGTTTAGTTCAAAATTTTCATCACCTGAATAAGGCCGGAGTGAACAACGGCTGTGATGTCATCAACATGAAACTTAATATTTGGTTCAATAAAAAAAATTGTCAGTTTTCCATTTTAGTGTTTATTTTCATCATCGGCGATAGAGGATTTTTTTATTTTTTAAACTGTCTCTTTCTGTCTTTTAACTCAATGTTTCTTTATTTTCATCGTAAATACTCATATTGTCACTTAATAACCCTTAATATTAGTAGTTATATTAGTAATATTAGTAGTATTAATATCTAGATAGATAGATAGATAGATAGATAGATAGATAGATAGATAGATAGATCCTTGTGAAAATGAACTGAAAGAAAATGGATACTGTCTTCTTAAGATTTTCATACTTTCCCTGATCATGTATACGTCTTCCCTTAGCATCGTTTTTCTCTTTTGACTGCATTTTAATTTACGTTTTGGCCTGATCGATCCAGTTTGTTTCTTTGCCTTGAGGACACGACTGACAGTTGAAAGGTTGACACCAACAATTTCTGTGATCTCTCTGTAAAGCTTGCCAGTGTGTTCGTACAGCATTATAATTTTCGTACGGTTTCCTGGAGTAACGTCCATCGTAGGCAATGGCCGTAAGACAACTAATCTACAATCGAGACAATAATGCCTGGTCTTCATAAAAATCTGATCCAAACACGGATGACACAATATTTTTCAAAGCCAAACAAATTTCATTATACACATTCATTATACAAATTCTACTCCTTCAGCTTCTTTTCTCGCACTTCCCGCCTGTGGAATTCCCTTCCATTTACTTGCTTTCCTGACAGCTATAATCTCCAAGAATTTATATGTAAACTCAATAGTCATCTCCGATATCACTAACCTGCATCCTCTCTCTCTCTCTCTCACTCTCATGCCCCTTTCTCCGTTCACTCCACTCTGATCAGTATTCCCATCCTTCTCTTACTCACTTCCTGACACCCCGTAACCTGTCACTCTTTCTCATAACTCTCCTCCTATGTAACCCCGTGCAAAATAGTGGCAGTAAAATATCCTGCTTGGGGCGATATGATTATAAAAAAAATTCTATACGATTATAATGTGGGTATAAAATAGTGGATCAATTCTAAATTACAATCAGTATATAAAATGATCCCTCACTCTATGGCCACATTCATTCTTCTCTTACCCACTTCCTGACACCCCCGTAACCTGTCTCTCTTTCTCATAACCTTCCTCCTATATAACCCTCTGCAAAACAGTGACAGTAAAATACCTTGCTTTGGGTGATATAATTATAAATAAAAAAACTCATCAGTATTTACATCCTTCTCATACCCACTTCCTGACACCCCCTATAACCTGTCACTCTTTTTCATAACTTTCCTTCCATGTAACCCCCTGCAAAATAGTGGCAGTAAAATGCCTTGCTTGGGGCGATATGATTATAAAAAAAACTCATCAGTATTCGCATCCTTCTCATACCCACTTCCTGACACCCCCTATAACCTGTCACTCTTTATCATAACTTTCCTTCTATGTAACCCTCTGCAAAACAGTGACAGTAAAATTCCTTGCTTGGGGCGATATGATTATAAAAAAACTCATCAGTATTAGCATCCTTCTCTTACCAACTTCCTGAGACCCCCTATAGCCTGTCACTCTTTATCATAACTTTCCTTCTATGTAACCCTCTGCAAAACAGTGACAGTAAAATTCCTTGCTTGGGGCGATATGATTATAAAAAAACTCATCAGTATTAGCATCCTTCTCTTACCAACTTCCTGAGACCCCCTATAGCCTGTCACTCTTTATCATAACTTTCCTTCTATATAACCCTCTGCAAAACAGTGACAGTAAAATGCCTTGCTTGGGGCGATATGATTATAAAAAAAAGGACACTCCGAAAATAGATTCATATAACAGCACACCACTAAAAATGACATAATTTGGGGCAAAAATAAAAAATGATTACATCCTGTCACTCCAGATGGTCTAAAACAGGTCGCATGTTGTAAGAAAGGAACGTAAAGTTGTTGTTTGAATTAATTTGAAGAAAAGATAAGTCTTTGTTCACTGACAGAATGAGGTTCCGTAGAGTCCCTAAAGAGTTTGGTTCTCGTGATTACTGGTGGCTCTCTAAGAGTGTGTAAAATAGAATAAGTTTTCTATCTTCCTATTTTCCCTCAGTTTAAGGTATTATAATCTGCTGATAAAATGGAATGTTTTGTTCGTAATTTCTCCACAGATTCTACTCCTGATTAATTAAAAAAAAAAAATTGTCTGGCTTTGCGCTTAGAACCGAACTTCTATCACATATATTAGGTTCCTTTCTTGCAACATACGATCCGTTTTAGACCATCTGGAGTGACAGGGTGTAATCATTTTTTTGCCCCAAATTAGGTCATTTTTGTCTTCTATGTACGGTGTCTGTTCGGGACATAGGCGATCATGGCCCTCTACCTCTCCCTGTCACTTCTAGCTCTTAATGCACCTTCTGTTATTTCACACGACCCCCCCGACCCATCATCCGTCTGCTCAAATCTATCAAGTATGTCATGCGTTGCTTTCCCTTGTCTCGCTTTCCTTCTATCCATCTCGTGGGCATCTAGTTCTCCAAGCCCTCCTTCCTCATGACGTCACCCAAGAGATTTAGCTGTCTTTTGTTGATGTTAAGAATCAGTTTCTTTTTTTGCCTATCCTCTTCAAAACCTCACCGTTGCTCGCGTATTGGGTCTTTGGTATCCTCAGCATCCTTCTGTAGAGTCAGATTTCGATTGCTTCAAGTCTTTGCTTCATCTTTGATGAGATTGTCGAGCATTCGCTACCAGACTGAAAGACAGAAATCATATAACAATGCAGTATTCGCTTCTTTGTTTCTAGCGAAACCTCCATGTATCTTAACGCTCTACTAGGATGCATACTTGGCCATGCCTATACGCTTTCGCGTCACACACACACACACACACACACACACACACACACACACACACACACACATATATATATATATATATATATATATATATAGCATAATTATAATCCACGTATACTACCTTAATATGTATAGGAAAAACTAAAAAAAAGTTGTAAGTTTAAAAATGTATTTTTTGACAGTATTTATTTATGGCTATTATTATATATATATATTTGATATTTCAGACCGGCCTCGGCCTTTCATCAGAAACAAATTTTAAAAATCAATTGTGTCTGATGAAATTTTAAAACCATTTTTTTCTGTTTTCTTCTGTTTTTTTAATTCCTGTTCATTTATTGTTCTCTCTCCTTCATAGTGTTTTTCATATTCTCAATTTGATCTAAAAATGAAAATGTAATGTCAATTATTATTTTCTGTCTTCTAATTTTCTGATCTTTCATTTTTCTCTGTTCTTCAAAATGTTTCTTATCATATTCTCAATTTGATCTTCAAAAATGTAAATGCAATGTCAATCGTTATCTTCTGTCTTCTTAATTTCTGTTCTTTTATTGTCCTCTCTCCTTCATAATGTTTTTTCTCATATCCTCAATATGATCTTCAAAAATGTAAATGCAATGTCAATCGTTATCTTCTGTCTTCTTAATTCCTGTTCTTTTATTGTTCTCTCTCCTTCATAATGTTTTTCTTATATTCTCAATTTGATCTTCAAAAATGTAAATGCAATGTCAATCGTCATCTTCTGTCTTCTTAATTTCTGTTCTTTTATTGCCCTCTCTCCTTCATAATGTTTTTCTTATATTCTCAATTTAATCTTCAAAAATGTAAATGCAATGTCAATCGTTATCTTCTGTCTTCTTAATTCCTGTTCTTTTATTGTCCTCTCTCCTTCATAATGTTTTTTCTCATATTCTCAATTTGATCTTCAAAAATGTAAATGCAATGTCAAACGTTATCTTCTATCTTCTTAATTCCTGTTCTTTTATTGTTCTCTCTCCTTCATAATGTTTTTTCTTATATTCTCAATTTGTTCTTCAAATATGTAAATGCAATGTCAAACGTTATCTTCTGTCTTCTTAATTGCTGTTCTTTTATTGTTCTCTCCTTCATAATGTTTTTTCTTATATTCTCAATTTGTTCTTCCAAAATGTAAATGCAATGTCAATCGTTATCTTCTGTCTTCTTAATTCCTGTTCTTTTATTGTTCTCTCTCCTTCATAATGTTTTTTCTTATATTCTCAATTTGTTCTTCAAAAATGTAAATGCAATGTCAATCGTTATCTTCTGTCTTCTTAATTCCTGTTCTTTTATTGTTCTCTCTCCTTCATAATGTTTTTTCTTATATTCTCAATTTGTTCTTCAAAAATGTAAATGCAATGTCAATCGTCATCTTCTGTCTTCTTAATTCCTGTTCTTTTATTGTTCTCTCTCCTTCATAATGTTTTTTCTTATATTCTCAATTTGTTCTTCAAAAATGTAAATGCAATGTCAATCGTCATCTTCTGTCTTCTTAATTCCTGTTCTTTTATTGTCCTCTCTCCTTCATAATGTTTTTTCTTATATTCTCAATTTGATCTTCAAAAATGTAAATGCAATGTCAATCGTTATCTTCTGTCTTCTTAATTCCTGTTCTTTTATTGTTCTCTCTCCTTCATAATGTTTTTCTTATATTCTCAATTTGATCTTCAAAAATGTAAATGCAATGTCAATCGTTATCTTCTGTCTTCTTAATTCCTGTTCTTTTATTGTTCTCTCTCCTTCATAATGTTTTTTCTTATATTCTCAATTTGATCTTCCAAAATGTAAATGCAATGTCAATCGTTATCTTCTGTCTTCTTAATTCCTGTTCTTTTATTGTTCTCTCTCCTTCATAATGTTTTTCTTATATTCTCAATTTGATCTTCCAAAATGTAAATGCAATGTCAATCGTTATCTTCTGTCTTCTTAATTCCTGTTCTTTTATTGTTCTCTCTCCTTCATAATGTTTTTTCTTATATTCTCAATTTGATCTTCCAAAATGTAAATGAAATGTCAATCGTTATCTTCTGTCTTCTTAATTCCTGTTCTTTTATTGTTCTCTCTCCTTCATAATGTTTTTTCTTATATTCTCAATTTTGATCTTTACAAATATGAATACAATATCAGTCACTTCCATTTATCTTTTTAATTCTTTTTGTTTAACTTTTTTCTCTCATTTGTAATGTTTTACTTTTTTATTTCTTTCACACTAAGTAACCCTTAAATTATACGTTATTCGTTATCTTCTGTCCTCTTGTTTGCTCTCATTCTTAATTCTTTACTTTTCTTCCGTTTTTTTTTTGCTTTCTAGACATCTGTAATCTTAAAAAATTTAAATGTAATGCCATTTGTCATCTTCTGTCGTTTTAGTTCTTTTTCTTTTATTGTTCTCCCTCATTAGTAATGTTTTTCCTTTTTCTTATATCTCAGTGCCTTTATTGCCTTACTAGATCTGAAATTATCTTAAAAGAATATAGTAATATAAAGTGTATCTAACTATGGAGAAATATACGTTAAATTATATATAACATTCTGTGTCTTCCGTTTGTCCCTCCGCGCGTAACACCCTCTAAAATAGCTGTACATTGACTAATAAAAACTAAATTTTGGAGAGGTGTGCAAACAGGTAAGGGCGTACAAAAATACGGTATTCGTTTTTGAAAATGTAACTTTACGTAAGCATCCTAAACGAGTTGAAAGAATTTGTTTTCGATTTTAAGTGCTTGCATAACTTTGCCATAACAATTTGTTTTACAAGAATCCACTTTCCAGCTTACCCTACCTTTGCGGTAGAAACGACCCACAAGGTCAAATGCTTAAAAATGTTGAAATTTGACTGCAGAATGAAATATTTCACATGGCTAATTTTATGTTGCATGCTCAAGAGTAAGAAATCCTAAGTATTTATTGTTTGCTATTAAATAATAAAGAGAAAAAATTATTTTCTTAAAAATGTATTTTTTATCATGAAAAGGAAAATTAAATTAAAAAAATTATTAAGTAGGGTTTATTCAAATTTCATCAATTGGTTCACGAAATTGAACGAAAATTAGAGTTTGTAAATGTCGATAAAATATTAGCAATAACTTAAACAACACAAATACTCTGAGGATTTTAACACGTGAAAGCGAGTATCAAAAAATTGTAGTACTTTAAAATTTCTTTTAGTCTGCTTTTATTGAAACTGAAAAATATCCATTTTCATGTGAAAATCAGTTAGTCAGCTAACTGCCATACGTGATACACGCTTGGGAAATCATGTCCCTCTCGAGATATAACTGACTGGACAGAAAATTTTCCCGCAGTAAGTAGCCATTACTTTCTGCGGTAGACTGGTTGCCGACCAAGGCTATAGAACCCAATCTGTCCTATTATTTAACCCATAACTAGAGAAAAGATGCTGATTAATACATTTCCCAAGGGTATTTGCGCGTTATTGAATGCAATTGGAATTCGATTTCTCGTTCCGAGCCGATATCCACTGCACTACAACGCACATCCTTAAAAGTATGTGAAAATATGTTATTTAAAAAAAATGTGTTCAGTGAATATAATCTCGATTACTTCATTGGATACCCAAATAACATTTTGAAAAAAAAAAAAAAAAAAAAAAATATATATATATATGTATATACTAGAAACAGATTTGAAAAGCGGAATTTTTCCCGCGGTTCAGTGAAACTCTGATCTCTTTTATATCCTATAATCGGAGGCTTGTTGGGTGAACCTCGATAAACACTTACCTTTTGGCATGAATTCGGTGTCTCCATACGGGCCTTTCCTGCTGTAAATCTCAAACAGTATCACGGCAAACGAATAGACATCACCAGGCTGAGTCCCACGAGGGGGCGAATTTTTGTCACGAAGAAGTTCGGGAGCGGACCACAAAAGATCTGTGCGAGAATAATGAACGGTATGTCGTCATCAAAAATCGATCGTTTTGGTTTGCAGGAAAACAAGAAAAAGAAGATAACTGTTTCGTCAAATATATCTGAAACATATTTACGATGAAATAAAAGGAGCTTAAATATAATATTTTTTACAGTATTTACAAATTATAGCTGACTAGCAGTATAGCCCGGCGTTGTTCGGGTATAATAAAAGCTTATATATATATATTATTGATTTTCTGCACTATTGTAAGAACTGCAACCTTGAAACTTCTGAATATCGTTTCTTATGTGTTTTTCTATGAGTGTATCAAATATGATTAAAATCGGACCACTCCTTCTATCACCTGATTTTTTCGATTATCGATTTTCTCTAAACTAAATAAAATAAATCGCACAATGAGGGTAGTATTGAATGGACATACCTACAGATACTATCATACGAACGCGGGTGTCTCTCAAGGCTCCATTCTAGGTCCCACACTTTTCCTGATCTTCATTAACTATCTCCCTAATGTAATAAGATCCCAAGTAGGCATATCTGAGTCAGTTTATATCTATCTATCTATCTATCTATCTATCTATCTATCTATCTATCTCAGTCACTTCATATCTATCTATCTATCTATCTATCTATCTATCTATCATTCTATCTATCTATCTCAGTCACTTCATATCTATCTATCTATCTATCTATCTATCTATCTATGTCACTTCATATCTATCTATCTATCTATCTATCTATCTATCTATCTCAGTCACTTCATATCTATCTATCTATCTATCTATCTATCTATCTATCTATCTATCTATCTCAGTCACTTCATATCTATCTATCTATCTATCTATCTATCTATCATTCTATCTATCTATCTCAGTCACTTCATATCTATCTATCTATCTATCTATCTATCTATCTATCTATCTATCTATCATCTATCTATCTATCTATCTATCTATCTATCTATCTATCTATCTCAGTCACTTCATATCTATCTATCTATCTATCTATCTATCTATCTATCTATCTATCTATCTATCTATCTATCTATCTCAGTCAGTTTATATCTATCTATCTATCTATCTATCTATCTATCTATCTATCTATCTCAGCCAGTTTATATCTATCTATCTATCTATCTATCTATCTCAGCCAGTTTATATCTATCTATCTATCTATCTATCTATCTATCTATCTATCTCATTCAGTTTATATCTATCTATCTATCTATCTATCTATCTATCTATCTATCTATCTATCTCATTCAGTTTATATCTATCTATCTATCTATCTATCTATCTATCTATCTATCTATCTCAGTCAGTTTATATCTATCTATCTATCTATCTATCTATCTATCTATCTATCTATCTATCTATCTATCTCAGTCACTTCATATCTATCTATCTATCTATCTATCTATCTATCTATCTATCTATCTCAGTCACTTCATATCTATCTATCTATCTATCTATCTATCTATCTATCTATCTCAGTCAGTTTATATCTATCTATCTATCTATCTATCTATCTATCTATCTATCTATCTATCTATCTATCTATCTCAGCCAGTTTATATCTATCTATCTATCTATCTATCTATCTATCTATCTATCTATCTATCTCAGCCAGTTTATATCTATCTATCTATCTATCTATCTATCTATCTATCTATCTCATTCAGTTTATATCTATCTATCTATCTATCTATCTATCTATCTATCTATCTCTTTCATTCAGTTTATATCTATCTATCTATCTATCTATCTATCTATCTATCTCAGTCAGTTTATATCTATCTATCTATCTATCTATCTTTCTATCTATCTATCTATCTATCTATCTCAGTCACTTCATATCTATCTATCTATCTATCTATCTATCTATCTATCTATCTATCTATCTCAGTCAGTTTATATCTATCTATCTATCTATCTATCTATCTATCTATCTATCTATCTATCTCAGTCACTTCATATCTATCTATCTATCTATCTATCTATCTATCTATCTATCTATCTATCTATCTCAGTCACTTCATATCTATCTATCTATCTATCTATCTATCTATCTATCTATCTATCTATCTATCTCAGTCACTTCATATCTATCTATCTATCTATCTATCTATCTATCTATCTATCTATCTATCTATCAATCATTTCATATCTATCTATCTATCTATCTATCTATCTATCTATCTATCTATCTATCTATCTATCTATCTCAGTCATTTCATATCTATCTATCTATCTATCTATCTATCTATCTATCTATCTATCTATCTATCTATCTCAGTCAGTTTATATCCGTCTGTCTATGTATCTTTCTATCTATATAAATATCAAATTTCACTAGAAATGTTTTTTGAACATAATTCCTCTTCTTTAGTATTGATCTGTCTATTCCAGCGATAATTTTAAGTCATAAAATCTAAAATCAAAGAAAGAAAATAAATCTATAAGCATCTATTTATTTCGCCGCCATTTTCCTCATTACAAGTCAGCTCCAAAATTTTAAGATAGCACCCTGTCAATTCTATTTATATGATAATTAGACGCGGCTTATTCTAATGTTGTCTCGAGTATCATGGGTACTTTTCACCAATTCTGTGAAAAGGGCGAAAAATGAATTGAAAGCACAACGTAATTTCATTATGTATTTAATTCCGTCCGGGAGGATATTAAAGCAAATTTCTATGATACTCAGCTCAAAAATCTTGCTCTTATGTCAAATGTTATTAACTTCCGCTACTAAAGATTACGAGGGATTCATTGCACTGGGATTTGATTGCTCTTAACATTGTAAGATGGTTAGTTTTTTTTTATTTATTAAGATAGAGTTAGCATTATTCTATAACTAGAAATGTGCTAACAGAGGACAGAGAGTGCGATACGGAGATCTGAAGGCGTATTGGAATAGCCAAAGATGCATTCCAGAAGCTGATTAGAGTATTAAGAGAAAGAAAAATTTTGATGGAAACAAAGAAGAGAGTGCTGGATTGTTATGTGATGTCCGTCTTTTAATATAGCAACGAATGGTGGACAATCTCATCAAAGATGAAAAAAAGACTTGAATCAACTGAAATGGGGTTCTACAGAAGGATGCTGCGGATACAATGGATAGAACAACTTCGAGCAACGACAAGGTTTTGAAGAGGATGGACATGAAAAGGAAACTGATATTTAACACCAGAAAAAGACACATGAAGTTTTTGGGAGATGTAAGGAGGAATGCATGCGGATGTACGTTGTAGTGTAGTGGATATCGACTCGGAATGACAAATCGTGGAGCCGAGTTCAAATTCCATTTGTCTTCCTCGCATTTCACTTCCGCGCAAATACCCTTGGGAAAGGTATTAATCCGTCTATTTCCTCCATCTATGGGTTAAATAATAGGACAGATTGGGTTCTATATCTTTGGGCAGCAACCAGTCTATTGCAGAAACAATGGCAACCTCTTGCGGGATAATATTCTGCCCAGTCAGTCAAGTCTCTTTCGAGACATGATCGCCCAAGCGTGTATCACGTATCGCACTTAATTCACTGAATGAGGAAGGAGGGCTTGGAGAACCTGATGCACACAGGACGAATAGAGAGGAAGAGAGACAAGGGAAAGTAACGCATGACATACTTGATGGACTTGATGATGGGTCGGGGATTGTGTGGGATAGCAGGAGAAGGTGTGATAAGCGAACAAGTGATAGGAAGATGTGGAAGGTCATGATCGCCTGCGTCTTGAAGAGAAACGGAACATAGAAGAAAGAAGGTGTTTCAAGGGTTGTCTAATTCAGTGTTATGATTTTCTTTTGAATATCCTCGGCTTAATCGATGACGCTTCGATATTAAGTGCGAAGGCGTTTAACTCCTTTATATGAATTCTTCTTCTATGTGCCCTGTCCTTTCAGGACGTAGGCGATCATGGCTTTCCACGTCTCCCTATCCCTGGTGGCTCTTAGCTTAGCACGCTTTCTCCTGTTACACCACCGAAACCCCGCTCTAGCCCATAAATCTAGAATATAAATGTACAGAAACCAGCATGGCCACAACATGAGGGATCAGTTTATATATTGATTATAATATAGATTTTATCACCCACTTTATATCTACATTATAATTGTTTATAAACAGTTGGCCTATATCTTTTTCTATGTGCTTTGTCCTTTCAGGACGTAGGCGATCATGGCTTTCCACGTCTCCCTGTCTCTGGTGGCTCTTAGCACGCTTTCTCCTGTTACACCACGCAACCCTCGTTCTGTCATCCACCTGCTCAAGCCCATAAATATAGAATATACATGTATAAAAACTAGCATGACCACAAAATGAGGGATCAGCTTATATATTGATATAATATAGATTTGATACCCTACTTTATATCCACATTATAATTTCTTACAAACATTTGGCATATATCTCCTTCTTCTATGTGCCCTATCCCTTCAGAACGTAGGCAATCATGGCTTTCGACGTTTCCTTATCCTTGATGGTTCTTAGCACGCCTTCTCTTGTTACACCATGCAACTCTCGTTGCATCATCCACCTTATTAGGTTCTTCAAATATGTTATCCGCTGCTTTCCACTGTCTCTTTTCCTTCTATCTGGCCTGTTAGTATCAGGTTCTTGAAGCCCCCCTTCCTCATTGCATGTCACGGGAACTTTAGCTGTCTCTTTCTGATGTTCAGTATTAAATTCCTTTTTGTTTTCATCCTTTCCAAAACCTCATCATTGCACACATGCTCGATACTTGGTATTCGCAACATCCTTCTGTAGAACCATATTCCAGTTGCTTCAAGTTTTTCCTTCATTTTCGATGATATTGTCCAGCATTTGTTGCCGCGAATGAATGAAGCTATTAGGGTAAATTTTTGATTTGTTCCCCGAAGGCCTTTACCCCTTCAAATCTTCCCAAAACATCATTATTTCCGTGCAAATGTAAATGCTGAACTCAAATCGATACTTGTTTATTGACAAAACCTACTTTTTTTCACGTTAACAACCAAAAAAATATCGAACTTCTTGTCGCTGTTTTATCTCACCCCGTAACAACGCTTCAAGAATGTTATTCACTGCAGAATAATTTCACGCGTAGTTTGCCGATTTTTCGGGCTTTTTACTTCCATTTTGCAATTACTACGCGGAAATTGAGTTCCGAAACCAAACAAATCGCGAAGTAATTGCTCCAAGGAAGTAAATAGACCGAAATAAGTATCCTACGCCTCAAGTCATTCAGCGGTGAATCAGATATGAGATAGGGGTGAGATATAGTCTGAGAGGGTAAATGATAGGATAACATCAGTGTTTCACATGAGATAGAGAAATTTCTTGATTTTTCCAGGTTAATCATCAAACGGCTAATAATATTGTCAAGAACTTTAATGAAGAAGGCAATTGTTGTGTGAAACAACGTTCAAGAAGACCAAGCACCATATCTGAGCTCTGAAGAGGCAATTTATCAGAAATTGTCGTCAGGGCGTCAAAGATGTTGCCAACAGCATGGAAATGTCACTATATGCGGTAAGAAAGACTCTGAAAGAGCTAGGCTATCAAAAAAGAGGACTTTTGATTTCAGAGGTTAACAAAAACAGGCGAATGGACAGGGTGAGAGAATTCGAGAGCAAAGATTATGAGTTTTGGCATTCTGTAATTTGGTCATCATCATCATTTATCCATCACACCCAGATGGTGTATTGGGCAGCAACATTTTGTTGCTGTTTCTGTAACATACTTTTTTTACGAGGCAGGGTTGTTAGCGCTGCACCTAACCCCCAAACCTGGAGGACCGGTGGACCATTCTTGGTCCCTATGTTTACAGCACCTGGTAATTCCAAATGGTCACCCATTTAAGTACTGACCAGGCTCGATGTTGCTTAACTTCGGTGATCGGACGGGAACCAGCATATTCAACACGATATAGCCGTAGACAATTTGGTCAGAGGAAAGTTAATTCTGAAAATATTCGAATTCGAGGCAGGTGTATGTTTGGAAAAATCAGAATGAGACTTGGAGCCCCCAGTATTTGAAAAAATTTCAGATTGACAAAAATGTCCATCTTTTTCAAGATGCAGCGTCGTGTCATATAAGCAAAGTAGCAAAGGCCTGGGAGAAATCGCAAGGAAACACGTCACTGCCATGGGTCACTGCCCAAAGTTTTGATATGAATCTAATAGAACACGGTTAGGAGCACCTTGACCGAAAACTTCGAGATCGTACAACCAAATTCACGTGATAAATACAAGCTCTGAAACTATCAAATGGAGGACCTATTCCATACTAGTTCCAAATACTGTTTGTTTTTGTTGAATTGGGATTACGTAATTAGATTTTGAAATTGGATATAGTTTATTCCACCTGGCCAAACCTTTTCTTAGGCCACTGTATAGCATTATGCATATTTTAAATATTCATTCAAATTTTCATTTTTAAATGTTTATTCATATTATTTCCCCCAGACTAATTCTGAATACAGAAATAGGATTTCATAGATTGAGGTAGTACTGAGTTTGTAGTAAGAATATGGCATTTTAGTGCAAGTAATAATCTACAGTGTGTTAGTGCTAGTGATTGTGGTTAGTTAATTTTAAAATAAGACAGATGAAAACCAGCCTTTCCCATCCCCACTTTGGCCTTCTGCCATACGCTTTGATCCACACAAAAATAAATATTATTTGTACAGAGCTCGTTGTATAGACATCTGTTGGTATTTGATCAACACCAGCAGGGTCACCTCAGTAAAAGAAACAATGTTTCACTGCCAATGTCTATCTCATGAAGTCTTTACTTTAGTATTGCTCAGTTAGTACTCAATCGTTTAACTGAGTCCAAGAACACAGTTTTCCACTGGCCATATCTGAAGATTTTTTGTCTAGTACTTATAGGAGTACTGCCCAGTTATTACCCAACCCGTTTCCACTAAGTCCATGCACATACTGTTACACTGCCCATGTCTAGGGATGTCTTGTTTATTATTTTAGTACTGCTGTAATATATTAACTTGACTCGGCAAAAATATCATTGACATCAAAGACAAAAAACATAGGCAGTGGCGAACAAAACCCTGATCGACATCAAAGGCAGAGAGCACAGGTAGTGACCGACAAAAATATCATCGACATCAAAGAGAGAAAACACAATCAGTGGCCGACAAAAATATGATTTCAAAGGCAAAGAATACGGACAATGGCCGACAAAGATATCATCGACATCAAAGAGAGAAAACACAAGCAATGGCCGACAAAAATATGATTTCAAAGGCAACGAACAGAGGCAATGGGCAACAAAGATATTATTGACATCAAAATTAGAGAGCATAGGTTGTGGCTCATAGAGATATGACTGACATCAAAGGCAGAAAGCACAAGGCGACAACAAAAGGCTTGAAAGGCAATGTCCGACAAAAATATGATTGAAGTCAACTGAACGATAGCCCGAAGGACAAGGGATGCGTTGGAAATTTTTGGTTATATAAGTCCATGACAGAAGGAGAAGTGGGTCCGAACACACACACACACACACACACACACACACACACACACACAGAGAGAGAGAGAGAGAGAGAGAGAGAGAGAGTAAGAGAGAAAACAGAGAACTCCTGCTGGCTAACGACTCTCCATCGGCTCATTCGTGTGTACGTGATTCTCTCTGAATACCCTCCACTCTGCAAAACCGCCATTGACGAAGCATATAAATATAAGTTTATATTTTTATGAATATGGGTTTTTGATCGTCCTTATATTTCAAGAGAATCGTCATCGTTGGTCGTCGAGATCCTGCTTCTACTGAGTCCAAGTACACAGTGTTCCACTGCCCACTAACGATATATCATCTATATTTTCTTTTAGTGCAGCCCAGATACAGGTAGGTTAAATGTGGCACAATGAAAAAAATATGAGGAACCCAGTGAGGATCGAACTCACTACTCAGTCATAATTGTTCTAGCGAGACAAGTTTTCTAACCATTTTCACACATCGAAGTGCCAAATTTATACTAAAGAAATAACTGGAAAAACTCCCTCTCCCCAAATTGACAGATAAATCTTACTGAAGCATGATGGGATTTCTACGGAACCAATAAGATGAGACCAATTCTTGGTTTCGTCTCACATATTTTTGTTCTTTCGTGTTTTGATCTAAACTTATTTATAAATGGAACTTTGTCTGTGTGTGTATGTGTGTGTATGTGTGTGTGTGTGTGTCCGTTACCTATGGACCCCTAAACGGCTGAACCGATTTTCTTGAAAATTTACACAGTTGTACTATAAGCGTCTGCGAGTGTTCTTAGCTTGGTTTTGTGTCGAGGTACCCCCGATAAATATCGAAAATCGATAATCGAAAAAATCAGGTTATAGATGGAGTGGTCCGATTTTAATCAGATTTGATACATTCATAGACAAAGACATAAGAAACGTTATTCAGAAGTTTCAAGGTTGTAGTTTTTTCAATAGAAACTTGATAATATATATATATATAAAGCAAGACGTTTGTGTCTGAGCTCCAGGACCATGGATTAGTTTTAAAGTTTTCACTACACCCGAGCAACGCCGGGATATACTGCTAGTTATAAAATAAATGCATTGTATAAATATTTATATTTTTGTGTCAATTATTACTTGATTTTTAAAATAATTTTCATTGTTATTGTTTTTGTTGTTCGAAAAATAAAATATAATATTGGAAAAGAAAGTGAAACGAAATAAATGAATATGTCACTTCTCCTCTGAATAGCGGAACAGAGTGGGTACTATAGGCATGGGTGGTAACCAGTCAGTAACTCAGAAAGATATCTGCCTAGTCAGTCATGAATCAAAAGAGACATGATCACCCATGTGCGTATTAAATATGGTAGTTAACTGAAACAATCAACAAATGTTTGGGTATGGAAGTTGTGGAGAGACATGATCACCTAAGTGTTATCACGTATGACACTTAACTGAAAAAGTCAACGGTTATTTAGGTGTGGAAGCTGTGGAGAGATTTGATCGCTCAAGCGTGTATCACATGTAAAGTTTAACTAAAAGAGTCAACAGAGAAACCTGAACAATCACCCTAATGAGCCACATAACAAAACTCATCATCCGAATTCTGATGAACAGAGCCCGCAGAAGAATCAGACCAGAGATCGGACAAGAAAAGTGCGGGTTCATCAACGACACCGGAACAATGAAAGCGATATTTATGCTTAGAAAGTTATAAGAAAGAGCAATACAAATTCAGAAAGAAATGTAGCTGTGTTTTATAAACTACACAAAGTGTTCGACAAAGTAATCCAAAAAGACCTGCTAGAGCCGCTCAGTGACCTTGACATGTTCAGCTAAGACATTAGCATAATTAATAATTTATACTGACAACAAACCTTCTGCATGACACAGGAAACTAGTTCAGCAGATATACGAAAATAGAAAGAGGTGTAAGAGAAAGATAGGTCTTCTTCTCCGGATTTATTCAACCTATACAACGAGGTGATTCCTAGAGAACTAGAAGTCCTGCCAGGATTTGTCATTGTCGGTCACAATCTTAAAAATATAAAATAAACAGATGACACAGTGCTGATTGTAAATACGGAAAAAATATCCTACAGAAAGGAAGGAAAGCTAGAAGAAAGGACTAAACATAAACCACAAAAAACAAAAAAACAAAAAAAAAAAGAAGCAAAAAAAACAAAAACAAATTTACAGGGCCGTCGACATACTTACTTCTGTAATACGCATATTCGCCAATGTCGTCTTTGGCCTCGGACATGAATTCATGCAAGCCGAAATCGGTTATCTTCAGCACCCAGCGGCTGTCGACCACGCAGTTGGAGGATTTTAGTTTGCCGTGGGACTTCACTTCGCTGTCATGCAAGTACATCATGCCCTGGCGAAAAGAAAGGCGAGAAAATTAATTTCAGAAAAATAGATTTAGATGGAAAAAATATTTAAAATATTTTCTTATTATCATAAAATAAATAACAAATGGGAAACGTTTAGCAATCGAACATGTTTCACTTTTAGGTGGACCTGAAGCAGACTACCACCACGTTTAATTTCGTTGTTTTTCATTTTTTTTTTTCACTTTTTTCAGCGCAGTCTTATCGATTTTTACTTAAACTTTCCGATTATCAAAAAAAATTTTGAAAAATTACAATACTTAAGCAAATTTTTGGTGGGTGGGGGTCAATTTCTCATACAACGGTAAAGTAAATCGATCCTCCATTTTCAATCCACTCGCGTTGGGGTCGCTTTGTTTATGTTAATTTCGTTGTTTTTCTTTTCTTTTTTTCATTTTTTTCAGCGCAGTCCTATCGATTTTTACTGAAACTTTCCGATTATTATAATAAGTTTGGAAAAATTACAATATGTAAACAAATTGGTGGGTGGGGCTCAGTTTCTCATACAACGTTAAAGTAAATCGATCCTCCGTTTTCAAACCACTATAAGGTTGTATGAGAAACTGTTTCACCCCCCCCCCCCCCCACCACCACTAAAATTGTTGCAATTTTTTTTTTGTCATTCGTAAAGGTTAAGGTGTAAAAGATAATATTGCACTAAAGAAAGTCCAAAAAATTTGATAATGAACAAATTTACAGGTGGTGGTAATGCCGTACCTGCGACTGCTTTCAAAATGGAGGCTCGATTTACTATAACGTTGTGTGAGAAAATGATTCCCCCCACCCAGAAAATGTTTAAATATTCAAATTTTTCAAAGATTTTTTTCATTCCTAAAGCTAAGTGGGTAATTGATAGAACTGCGCTGAAAAAAGTAAAAAAAAAAAAAAAAATGAAAAACAACGAAATTAAACGTGGTGGTAGTCTGCTTCAGGTTCGCCCACTTTTATTAAAACTTCATCGGAGAATATGGAGTAAAAAAAAAAAAAGAAAGGAACTTTTATTTGGTTTGGTTTGGTTTGTTTCACAGCATATCAACCTTGGAAAATGTATGAATCTGTCTCTTCTCCCCAAGCTACGAGTAAAATAGTAGAATAGCCTGAGTTCTATAGCCTTAGGCGGCAACCGGTCTAAGATAAGGAAGCCTTTGAATTTAAACTAGCCCGGAGAGAGATGAGTTCCGTCATATCGTCGTACCCAAAGAAAGACCGCTTCAACTCAGGCTGCAGGACATGTGGTGCCCCTACAAATCTAAGGTGTCACGGGATATCTGGATCTGGAACCTCAATAAGTTATTTAATGCCGATAAGATTTTTGGATTCGTTCGTATGAATAGAATTATGTTTGTATTAACTAAACTGAAAGAGTCAACAGTTATTTAAGTGAGAAACCTGAACAATAATCCTAATGAGCCACATAAAAAAACTCATCATCCAAATAGAGCTCGCAGCAGAATCAGACCAGAGATAAGATAAGAACAGTGCGGGCTCGTCAAAGACGCTGGACCAAGGAACGCGATATTTATGTTTAGAACTGTTTGCGTTTATTTTGTTTTACGGCATATCAACCTCAATTGGTTATTTAATTCCGGTAAGATTTTGAAGTTTGTTAGCATGAATAGAATATTCATTGTTTGTGAGAAACATTTTTTATAGAACAGGTTTTCGGTTTACTTTGTTTTACGGTATATCAACCTCAATCGGTTATTTAATGCCGACGTAAATTTTCCACTGGTTTATACACCTCCTTTATCTTTTGAACGGGTTTAGAGGTTTATCTATTGTTTCTTGTCTAGGATTAGATTTTGGCTTTCTTCTAAAGTATTCTCATTCTTTTTTGCTTCTCTTCTTCTTGCGTCTTAGTGGCTTTAGCGCCTTGTTTGAGGTGTGTTGTGAATCCGGGTGAGGAACCATACAAAATAATGAACAACAAAAACAGTTAATTGAGATAGAAAAATAGGTTATATTGAACGTAAATATACAAACTGGAACGCAGGTTAGTAATCCAGGAATACGATTAGTAAGGAATATATATATATATATATATATATATATATATATATATATATATATATATATATATATATATATATATTATACAAGTCTTGAAGTGAAGCCGTATTGAAATAGTATATACGTGTAATATCATTTTGGCTGAGTAGAGCTCGGAGCTACTATGCCAACTGACACGGTATTCTCTGTGTAACTTCGGTATGGTTCGGTAATTTACGGATCAGTCCCGATGCCTCTAACGGATCTCTACGGTTCTCACTATGGCAGGAATATATATATATATATATATATATATATATATATATATATATACTCAAGTCGAGTCCGTTATCATAGGAAAAGGAGAGGACCCACAACACGGTGAAAGGATTAAACAATTGATTAGCAAACAAGAAGGTGTTGTAGTAGTTGTATTATTAATGTACTCTACCAGAGACGCAAACCTAGTTCCATTGGAATGGGGGTTTTTTATATTTAATATTTTTTAAAAATCATTTCACCCCAAGAAATTCGGGACCACCGCTAGTGCGTAGGAAGTTACAGTAAGAGAAAAAACTGGCAAAATTGATATTGAGAAAAACAAAAAAATTAACGGATTCAAGAAGATAGAAGATAGAAGATGGCAATTAAAGTTGCATTTAAATCTTTTTGGAGATTGTAGCTATATTGGAAGTAAGTAAATTGAAGGAAGTTCCATAGGCGGGAATTGAAAGAAAAGAAACTGTTCGAATAGAAGTCTTGGTGAAATTTAACTATTTCAACAGTAACAGGTTGGGACCTAGATGACAAACTAGCAGCGCGCTAAAATACACGTGGACAGGGCACCAGGAAAAAAAGCACATCAGAGATGTTGCCATGAAAATTCGAATTTAGATAGAGGTTGTAGTCAAACAGAAGAAAGAAACCACGCATTTAGGTACCTCCACTCAACTGCCAAAAATAGCAGCATATCATGATGTTAAAAAGGTTCAAAAGTTATATAAACAAAGTTTTATCATCAAAATGTTTATGCTATTAAGAGGAAAGATCAAATTTTGTTGTTATTAGTTAAAAAAAGAAATTAAATCCTTTCTAACACGTTCGAAATTTTAATTAAATTTCATTTTTTGTTTTCCGTCAGCGATTCACGGTATGTTTACGTAAGGCGACAATTAAGAAAATGGAGTCTGTCGAGTAAAATGATTTTGGGGCGAGTAAATATTCCCTCACTCTCGACGGCCGGTCGAGTTATTTCTTTTTCAAATCTCAAAGGCTATATATATATATATATATATATATATATATATACACTAGCAGTATAGTCCGGCGTTGCTCGGGTGCAATGAAAGCTTTAAAACTAATCCATGGTCCTGGAGCTCAGACTCTTTCGACGTTGGCACGAAAGATTAAAAAGTAATAGTTGTTTCCAGTTAAAGCGAAACCGTAGACTGAAAGAAAAATGAATGGATGTAAGTCAAATTTTGATTTCCTGGTATCGATATCAAATAAGATTGGTCTGGGAATATATATATATATATTATCGATTTTCTGCACTATCGTAAGAAATGCAACCTTGAAACTTCTGAATATCGTTTCTTATGTCTTTATATATGAGTGTATCAAATTTGCTTAAAATCGATTATCGATTTTCGATATTTATCGGGGGTACTTCGGCACAACACCTAGTTAAGAACACTCGCAGACGCTTACATCATAACTGTGTAAATTTTCAAGAAAATCGGTTCAGCCGTTTCGGAGTCTATAGGTAACGGACACACGCGCACAGACAAAGTTCCATTTTATAAATAAGTTTAGATAATATATATATATATATATATATATATATATATATATATATATATATATATATAGAGAGAGAGAGAGAGAGAGAGAGAGGAAGAAAGAAAGAGTATAAACATTTCTATTTGCTTATTTCTGTGTGCGTGTGTAACCGGAGTGATTGGACTCATTTAAATATATTGTTCAGGCTTCCGTTGAAGACTGTTAGCATTTAGAATCTCATGAAGGCAAACCTTTCCTCTTGGCTTCCTCTCAATTTTCCGACTGCCGCTCGGGCTTGTCTGAATTCTACATTTCTCGAGCGTACCTCTCCACCCCATGAGTAACGAACCAAGTGTCTTGGGTAGCCCCCTCAACAGGTGGCGCCCCTATCCAGACCTGCAGTTTACAACGGACTTAAATTTCTGGGCCCCTCGCCAAAAATGTTACTCTTCAATTTTGGCATATACTGTATATACTAAGAAATAAAGCCTTTCAGGTTTTCTTTTCTATTCGACCTGACCTCAACTCCCTCCACCCAACACATCCGACCGAATATTCACACCACTCAGAAAAATATATACTTTGTTTGTTGCTTGAAGCACCTTCGGAAAAAGCAAAATATAAAAGTAATGAATGATGAATATAAAATGTTTCTATTTGAATAACGATTTATTTTTAGTTTTCAAATTGCTTGGAAAATAGTCTAACAGATGGAAAATATAAAACGTTTATATTTAAATAATGGTTTAGTTCGAGGTTTGAATTTTTTCAGAAAAGAATCTCTTTGAGACGAAGAGTCACTCTAATACATCAATAGAAGTTGTAAACACTTTTTTTTATCGGAGAACTATTCGTTGATATTAAATGTTCATTTTTAAGAAAGAGTTGAACATTTACGGAAGAAATATAACGCGTTATTAGCAAATATTCTATAGACTTTCCCACCCAAATAAAATAATTGTCCAATTGCAAGAAATTCCATCGTTAGTGCCAATGTAAACATTTCTTTTTTTTTTAATTGTGAAAGGGCTGAACATCGATATATTTCTGGACTTGCTTAATTTTGATTGTTGGATGAGAAATTAAGAACTGAAATCAACATCCTTCTTCATTTTTACAAAAATTCACAACAACGTGTAAAATCCTGGTTTTGCCGTATAGAAAAAGGATTGACCTCGTGCTTACAGAAAAAGACAAAACCGGATTTCGCGAGATGTTAAATTGGTTTTCTGACCAATGGGAGCGAAAATAATTGCCCAATTGCAAGCAATTCTATCGTTAGTGCCAATATAAACATTTTTTTTTAATTGTGAAAGGGCTGAACATTGATATATTTCTGGACTTGCTTAATTTTGATTGTTGGATAAGAAATTAAGAACTAAAATCAACTTTCTTCTTCACATTTACAGAAATTAAAAATGACGTGTGAAATCCTGGTTTTACCGTATAGAAAAAGGTTTTACCTCGTGCTTACAGAAAAAGACGAAACCTTGTTTCCCGAGATGCTAAATTGGTTTTCTGGCCAATGGGAGCGATTTGCAAGACTAAAAAAGACTTCTCGATCCAGTGCGAAAAATTTAAATGACTATAAATGACTTCGATCGGCGTCAGTCAGTCAGAGGGATGGAAGCAGCAGAGACGACAAGCTAAAATGAAATGGGAGAAACATCAACCACGACACGGACGTAAGCTGGCGTCGCACATTGTCTTCTTTCTCCTTCTTTCTCGTGTGCTGATTCCTTTTACTTCTGCTTCTCTTTGAAAGACACTCCTACCGAACAAACGCTCATACATACATACATACATACATACGTATGCATAAACGCTTTTCAACAAGTTACTACTACGAACATTTCTACAACCCTTGATACTCTTAATTGTTTCATTGAACATTAACTTCTACAATTATGTTATACTTTTCTTTTAATAAATTTCTATTTTAACATACCAAATGTATATATATATATATTCTTCTAGTATTCCGCACTTCAAGCTTCTGATTCCAAACTGATGAAAACCTTCTGATAAGTCTGATATTATTAATTCCGGAGAAAACTTGTAAGCTGTAGAGAGTTCGGTCATGTATGACACAAGGCCGAATTAATAAACATTAACCATCTCCCTATATCTTCAAGTTTTTATTCATTTAGACGAAATCTCAAAAACACAGATCACAACTTTTCTATTAATAAATTTCTATTTCAACATACCAAATGCATATTTTTATTCTTCCACTATTCCACAGTCAGTTACATTCTTGGGCGATCATGTCTCAAAAGAGACATAACTGACTGGGCAGAAGATTATAACGAGTTCGATCAGACACCCAATAGCCATACTGAATGGCAGCAAATAGTGAAGAGGGGACAAAACGTTGCCACAGCTTCTCTTTAGCTCACAGGATGTCTCACAGGATGTCTCACAGGATGTCTCACAGGATCGGAAGTAACAAAAGAAGCAGCATTAGACGCTACAACAACAAAAGCAATCACAACAGCAGCAGGGTGAAGGTGTGGAGGTGGGGGATATACCCCCTACTGCAATCTTCTTGCTTAAAAATCGGGAGGGAGAACGAGGAGAAAGAGGAAGACAAGTCGTAAAAAAATGAATAAATCTGGTCGAAGTAGTTCGGAGAAATCAATGGATTATTCCAAGTTCCTATGTTCCTCTTCTTAGCCAAACAGGAATGAGCGTAGTTATGCGAAAAATTAAAGGACCTCCGTATTTCTCCCAGTAAGGACTCACCATCTCCATCCCTTATACCAAATTCTAAACCTACCCCATTTACTGTTCCCCAAGTGGGGAGTCAATTTGTCAGGATACAAAGGCTCTCTCTCGAAACCTCTCTATGCCAAGGAATGCCCTCTTGAGGCCTTTGTTCAAGTGTACAACGACCACAAGTCGACGGAGGGCCCGAGAAATGTCCCTAAGCTCCAGGAGTAATAACCCTCGTTGGAAATATAGGTGGAAACTTGCAAGTTTAGAACCATCTGGCCATAGCAAAAGACGCTTTTCCGAATATCAGTATGGCCCAAATAGGGGCTCAAATTTAAAGAAATTATCAAAGTTACATGCAGGGAGGGACCCGATTATTCTCTCTCCTTCTTTATATTATTCAATTAAATGTCATACATGATACACGCGTGGGCGATCATGTCCCAAAAAAGACATGACTGATAAGACAGAAAATTTGTCGCAGTAGTGTCATTACTTTTTGCGGTAGGATTCAAATTTTGTCCTGCTATTTAACCCATAGCTGGAAAGAGAAGGGGGTATTTGTGTGTAAGTGAATGCAAGGAATTCAGCTGGAATTCGAACTTGGCTCCCCTGATTTCTAGTTCCGAGCCGATATCCACTGCAACACAATGCACATCCTCTTTATATAGGGACTCTTAAATTAATCTTCCCGGTAGACGCTGGTGGGGTTGTCCTGAATGAACGTATTACGTCAAAGATAAGCACAGGGTGCATGAGACATGAGATAGTCTGCCCTACGGCCTTTACTTGAGGCTGTCTCCCATCTTTGTGCCGATTTTGACTGTCGTGTTCAACAACTGCTTCCGGCAGAGGTCTGTCCTCGACCGGATCTCCAGTGCTCTGATCACGCTATTGACGAAGAGCAAGGATGGTGCGCGTGATTTAAATAAATACAGATCTATAACTTTGCTAAACACAGTTAAAGATTTTGGCCAAGGATCTGACAGAGCATTTTGCAGTCAGTTGTCGAGATTTTGTAATAGATTCGTGAAAGTGTAACACTATTTCTCGCCGATATATATATATATATATATATATATATATATATATATATATATATATGTTGTTTGGTTTAATATGACGGAGAGAGAGAAATTAATATTAGTGTTATTATTAGTTATGCTTTATTGTAATCAGCGATGTGTGCTCATGTAAAAAACTATTTTAATGCTATCATGTACTTGTAAAATCCAGGGAATAGAGAAGTTGGCTGACAATTTGAAAAAAAAAAAGAGAAATATGATTTTCTTTCTTTTTCATATACGAAACGAATTGTTTTGACCCAGGTAGAAGCTTGTAATATTTAAGTAGCCATAACAAAATATCAGGATTTACTTGATGAGGTTAGGTAGGGTTAGATCCTCAACAATTATTTCTTGGAACATATACTAAAATCGAAAACATGGGAATCATGTAATTGAATAAGAGGGAAGACAGAAAGACATTACGTCATGTGAGCTGTTGATATTTAATTCGTCAAGCCATGGCTCCCCGTAAAATCGTGTGGGTAGAAAATAATTTCTGTGGTCAAAAACTTTGAGTCGGCTAAAGCCCCCAAGAGGATTGGGGATGTCTATAAAAATGGAGACTCAGCGAGAAAAATCAGTTGAGAGAGAGAGAAATTTTCAGGCGACAAAGATGAAACAACCCCACACCGCCGCCGTCATGTCACCCTGTTATTTGGCTGTTTGTGTAAAGATTGATGAAGGCCAAAGAAACGTGTTTTTATCTGGAGAATTGAGAGCCTGAATATTTTTTTTTTAAATTGAAAAGTTCTGATATTTTTATGGAAACTTAGAAAAGACATTTTTATTTGAAGACTAGCAATATAGCCCGGCGTTGCACGGGTGTAATGGAAGCTTTAAAACTAATCCATGGTCCTGGAGTTCAGACTCTTTGGTCGTTGGCACGAAAGACTAAAAAGCAATAGTTGTTTCCAGTTAAAGCGAAACCGTTGTCTGAAAGGAAAATGAATGGATGTAAGTGAAATTTTGATATCCTGGTATCGATATCAAATAAGTTGTTTTCTTCGTAAACTTAATTTTGAAGGCTAAATAAGTCCTCTGAGTAAATGGTATCATGGCTGAGACTAAGAACTACAATTATATTTGCTTAGAGCCAAACCCAAAGCAAAAACTAAAATAAAAGGGCTGAAAAACTGAATTTGGTCAAACCCGATAGTATATCGGGGTATCGATTTCCAATATCGGAGTCGAATATGTCTTCCAAGGATAGAACTACAACCTTGAAACTTCTGAATATCGTTTCTTATATCTTTGTCTATGAGTGTATCAAATTTGATTAAAATCGGACCACTCCTTCTATAACCCGATTTTTTCGATTATCGATTTTTGATAGTTATCGGGGGTACTTCGACACAAAACCTAGCTAAGAACACTTGCAGACACTTATAGTACAACTGTATAAATTTTCAAGAAAATCGGTTCAGCCGTTTCGAAGTCTATAGGCAATGGACACACACACAGACACACACACAGACACCCACACCCATACACACACAGAGACAAAGTTCCATTTATAAATAAGTTTAGATTGAAAGTTCTGTTATTTTTAAACGAATCCGTTGTAAACTTGCATTCTGACAATTGTACTTTCTGCTTTTGTAATTAATAATTTTTTTTTACTGTAAAATCTTTCTTTCGTCTTCAAACTTATTTATTTATTTACATTTTTTCTGGTGCCGTAACTGTTTTATTTTAACCACAAGTGTACACAAGTGTCCAGTCTGGATATGGTAGAAATACGGCCACCGGGTTTGCACAACGTGACATTCTGAGATCAAATCACAGCGTGGGCAGTAGGTTCTTTGTTGTAATAGACGTCTTGAGGACCAGCTTCTGTGACGAGATCATCACGACCAGCGGCCCGAAAGCGCCGACATAATTGGTACCGTTTCGGCATCATCGCAGCAGGCATTCGTTCCCAAACCAGCGAACCAACCAGTCAACCAACCGGCAGATAGTGTCACAAAAGGTCAAACAATTCAGAGCAACCTGAATCTAGTCCGCACGATTCTAGAGAATGTAGAAGACGATGAGCAAGCCGCGCTGGTTAATTTAGATCACTCCAAGGCGGTCAACAGGATAGATTATTGGTATCTGGCTGCTGTAGATCAGCTTCCTGTATCGCCCACACAGTGCCGTGGTAAAGATAAATGGAAGATACAACAGAAGAGTAGACAGTCATTCTACTGTACGAATCAATCGACAGTGCAATCAAGGCTGCATCCATATCCAGCAATGACCCTAGATTGAGGGCTATCACATGGGATAGGATTGTTGCTGTGGTAGTCATTGATAAAGAATATAAGTAATTATTAAATATTTATAAATTCATTTCATTATTATTATTATCATTATTGTTATGTCGTTTTTCTCATACTTCTATTTCTGCTATGGTCGCACTACCTACCAAGTCTTGGGAAGACCCAAGGCAGGTCGTGGTGTGTCGTTATGGCTACTTTTCATTTGTTTTTCTATCCCCCATAACATCCCTAGCGTTATATAGACAAAGTTCTCTTTAGTGAGTTGGCTGTACTTAACAAGACAATTTTTGTATATCTCTTAAGATTGGGTTTCCAGGTATTCTTTCAATGTGTTGTTTTTATTTTTTTCATTTTTTACCAGTCCAAGTGTCCCTACTATCACTGGCAGGATTCTTGTTTTCAATATCCACATTTTTTTCTATTTCAGTTTCCAGGTCTTTATATTTTGATAGTTTTTCGAATTCCTTGATTGCTATGTTACAATCCGCTGGACATACAATATCAGTTGATTGGCAAGTTTTACTTTTCTTTTTTTGGTGTAATCCCAAAGGATGATGGCATCTTTTATTTCTGTAACTTGTTGATGTTCATGCCAGTGTTTACATATTTTCCAAACTGTTTGCATATTGTCCAATGTAAAGTGCCCGGATGAGCAAAACATTTGGACAATTTTTATATCATTTATGTCCTCAAAAGAAAGAAATCAAAAGGCCACATAAAAAATGACATAAAAACTTAAACATCACAACTTGTCGGTCATTTTTTAATGAAACCTGCATAAAACACCTTCCATCCATCGAAACATACAGTTCCAGCGAAGGGAAACGGAGACATTTTCCTCCCTCCCAGGACATCAAAGAAATTAACAGCAGTCACGAATATCAGCCAATCTCACCAATCATCTCACACATCTTTCAAGAAAAAAACTTTGACCTATCTCCCTCCCTTCTCCCTAATAAGCCCTTGTAACGGACGGACACGCACGGCTCTTATTATAATAAAGGTTATTATAGAATTTTTAATGGCTGAAAAAAGCGATAATTGTATACTAAAGAAAACTATTTTCCTGGAAAAATTATATACATATATATATATCCCCAAATGAATAAAAACCGGAGAAAATATTTGCAACGTTCAAAACATTAATTTAAAAGAAGGGTTCATTATAAAAATAGTGCAATGAATATTTATTATAAATTATACTTTAGAACAAAACTTCACTGACTGGGCAGAAGATTATCCCGCAGTAGGTTCCCATTGCTTTCTGCGGTAGACTGGCTGCCAGCCAAGGCTATAGAACTCAATCTGTTCTATTATTTAACTCATAACTGGATGGAAAAGACGGATTATTACTTTTTCCAAGGGTATTTGTGCGTAAGTGAATGCAAAGAATTCAACTGGGATTCGAACTCGTCTCCTTGCTTTGTCGTTCCGAGTCGATATCCACTGCGTCACAACGCACATTCATATGTGACTCACATATTGGGCTTTTTCTCTTACTCCATACTTTATGTTTAAAATTTTTAATTCCTACAATCTTTAGATTACATTAGCCAATGCGGTAGACGAGGTAAGAAGCGTTTTAAGGACGCTTAATGACTCTTTTAACTGCGGGTCGACATGGTGAATTATCCTATTACCACTTCATCTGATTCAGCTTCAAAACACATCAGCTCTCAGCTGTCGGTACGGGGTGGGAGATGATAGATTTTGCGCGCGAAACTTTTCAGCAACTCTCCGAGGCCCCGTGTTTCTGCTTTACGTCAATTGCAACTTGTAAACTTTACGCGTTGTGAGGAATTTGTCTTTGTGTAAGCAGGTGCCCTCCTACGCTCATTCCTTGAGGGTCACCCCACTCCACTTCGTCTTCCCCTGCCATCTTTGCCACCGCCGCCGTCTCATTGTTTTGGCTTCCACCTCGACATGCGATAAAAGGCCAAAACAACAAAACAACGCCACCCGCTAAAGTGTCTGCGGTAATGTTAGCCGATATTGGTACGCCTGCACCTAAGACAGTCGGATTGGTTCTTGAGTTTTCGCTTTATACAAATGAAGAAGAAATAAATAAAACAAAAGCCACTTAATCGGGGTGGAATTTTGACACCCATACAGACCACCCATCCAAGCGAGAAGGTGGGATCTGATATTCATGAATAAAGAAAACCAAAATTTTGTATTAGAGAAATACCAGGACTTCGCCTGGAAGGCTATTATGGGGAAACACACCTATTCCTCAGATAATGGACTCTCCCTCCTATAGTAATAAGAGTTAACTGGAAGTTAACGGGAGAAGTTCTGAGGAGTTCTTGGGAAGTTCATCAACAGAACTATTAGGCAGTTGATATTAGTCGGCAGTTAACCAAATACTAAGGAGTCAGCTTTCAGTGGAAGATTACTAAGTTTCTAACATTTTGGGTGCGTTAAGTCGATTAGCAACCGACATAGCACGATTATAACCTTCAGTGCGAAAACTACTCCACAGTAGAGGCAGAGAACGCTAACTATCTCAAAGACATTGGAATAAAAAATAAATGAGTTGGACATCCTGAGATGCACCAAACCACTGTATGCTCTAGGTCACTGAAAATACTAAGGAAATTAGCCAAGTCTCACAAAAGAGTTGAGTATTACAGTCCTAAGAAATGAGCAGCAGACATCTTGTGAGAACATGAATAATAATAATAATAATAACATCAACAACTAGAAATATCCGTGAAAATTTTAGGTTTTTTATTTTCATTTTCTGATTATTCTAATTCTTAATTGAATGATTGAATAAAAGCTCATTGAATAAGTTCTACGACACTAAAAGTTTCGTAGAAAATCCTCGATCGAGTCTTTAAATCTTTGAGCTTAGCAGCTATTGAAATATTGCAATAACAATCGTTATTTTAAGTAAGGAGGTATAAATAAAAAAAAACAAATTGAACTTGACAACTTTCCCATTTCACTGAAAAAGTGTTAAAGATTTCTTTTTCTTTCTTTCTTTCTTTCTTTCTTTCTTTCTTTCTTTCTTTCTTTCTTTCTTTCTTTCTTTAATTTTCACATTGCCCAGTCAGTCATGTCGCGAAAGAGACATGATCGCCCAAAGTGTGTATCACGTATGGTACTTAACTGACTGACTGAATATAATAGTTGGAAACATAATTAAAAATTCTACTGGGCACAAAGTGGGGGATCGGTTTTCTATTGTTATGAAATAATAAACTGATCCCCCATTAATTATACTTAATATAATAATGTAATATAATCTATCTCTTCTCCTTCTATTTATGGGTTAAATAATAGGACAGATTGGGTTCTATAGATTTGGCTGGCAACCAGTCTACCGCAGAAAGCAATGGCCACCTACTGCCTAGTCAGTCATGTCGCGAAAGTGACATGATCCCCTAAAGCGTGTATCACTTAGCACTTAACTAACCACAGAAACACTTAAATGTACAAAGAAATTTAGAACACATATAAGGAAATTCATATTACCTACTCGGACAATAGAGTTGAAGAACACACACACACAAATAAATAATTTCGTACTTAACGAAACCGACTCATGAAAAAAATATACGAACAGAAAATAATTACTGAAACACAAAAATGTAAGGCAATAGGAAACTAATTTCAAAATGAAATCACATAATGTCATAGACTAATAGAATCTCAAACTAGAACGCCTCAAATTTAGTCTCCCTAAAACCCGGAAAACCAGCACCCAAATGTACCCCATTATTTCAAAAACAAAACGCTCATCACTCTCCTTGAAACAACCAACCCATAAAATAATTCAAAATAGAAAAACGCCAACGAATCAAAACTTATATTGGTCTACACAGCAAATCTAGTCCTCCAGGTTTGGGGGTTGGGCACAGAGCTAACAACCTTGCCCCGTAAAAAACAGTTTGTTACAGAAACAGCAACAAAAAGTTACTGCCCTATGCACCATCTGGGTGTGATGATGGATAAATGATGATGATGACACAGCAAATCTATCAAAACGACAATTGAGAAGAATTTATCTGAACTTAACATCAAATATTTCAAATCGACGTCTAAAACAAGGGAATAATTATTACTTAATTAATACAACAAAACAAAATAATTATCTAAAAAATTAAGGAGGGACTTGTTCTATCATGTGAAATAATTGCCACAATGACTACTCTGGAAAAACCTCAACGAATGTAAATAAATGAACAGGAAAAGGGATCTTTTCCAAAAGCTGTCGAATGAATGAGTTGCTCGCCGTAAGAAGGTATGTGTGTGCATGTGCATATATATATATATATATATATATATAGCGTATCGAGGCAGCAAATAATTTTCTAAACATATACTGTTAAATATAAGAGACAATGAATGTCTATTATGTTTAATCATGAGCCGTTCTAAACGTCGTATTTTGGCTTTAATTTCAGTTGAAAATAAAGACAAAAATTCTGCAACATGTGTATTACCGTCTTAAAAACCTCTCTGAAGATGAATCATGTGAGCTGAAAGCTTAGAACCAAATTAATAAAAAATTATCCAAATGTTGGAGAATTTTTGTCTTTATTTTCAACTGAAATTAAAGCCAAAATACGACATTTAGAACGGCTCATGATTAAACATAATAGACATTGACTGTCTCTTATATTTAACAGTATATGTTTAGAATATATATATATATATATATATATATATATATATATATATGCATGCATACATACCGACACGCACGCTCGCACACACACACACACGCGCGCGCGCATATAGATAGATAGATAGATAGATAGATAGATAGATAGAGTTAGGTGAATTAATAAATATACATGTGAGGGTAACGCATGTATAATACTATTATTCAGGTGTTAATAAAATAATGCCCAATGTAGTATGGACATAGGTATTATATATATAAAGAAAGAAAGAGGCAGAAGAGAGATGAAAACTCAATACATGATTAAATGGTTATAAATCTAAATCTTATTTCGGCTGCTGTAAAAATTACAAACTGCTTCTTCAAACCCGAAAAATCAAATAGTTAAATTTAACTCAAAATTGCTCTGGATAATATCCATTAAGTTCTGTATTTTATCTATTTAGTATTTTATATTAAATAAATAATTTTTTTGATGATTCTCTCTGTTTTTACTGGTTTGGCATTATTCCCTCTCTCTCTCTCTCTCTCTCTATATATATATATATATATATATATATATACGCATCGCTCATTCAGTAATGAATTAGAGCACTCTAACTACTGGCGTATGATACACCATACGCTAAAAGTCTGCCTCCTTCTACCGAGCGCCTATAGCTCAGAGGTAGAATCGCTGACTGACGCCAATTCGGTCGGGTTTCAATTCTGGGTTAAAAGCAATCGGATGTCTAACCGTACTAATGAGCTGTTATGCAGCGAAACAGATCTATCTGCGGATGACTATATATATATATATATATATATATATATATATATATATGAGTAATGGTTACTAATGGAAGTATATTCCAGAGTTAGATATTTACTGTAAAAAGAGGTGAATAAAAAAACAGTACAAGTGTATATATATATATATATATATATATATATATATATATATACATATAAATAATTTCCCAGTAATTCCTAAATTTAATTAATATCAGTTATATGGGTTAACTCCCGTGAATTTATAGACATTTCTGGAAATTAATGGGGCGGGGTAACATATGTAAAAAGTATTTTTATCAAAATTTGATAAAAATAAATATTTAAACAATGATTTCAGTCATTTATGAATAAGTCCTGGAATTTTCATCAAAATCTGACTATTATTTGATTTTTACAAGAATTTCCAAATTAATGTGTTTTTCACCAGCAAAAAAAGTGACTTGAGTAATATTACGTTTGCCGTAATAAACTCTTGTAAAATTGTTTCTCTCGCGAACTAAAGGAATATAAGATTATGTACCAAAATTTCGAACGTGTTATAAGAATTAAAAAATAATTAAAAATAATTTGATCTATCCTCTTAATAACATGAACATTTTGCAGATAAACCTTCATTTTTATTTTGTCTGGGGCCTCTTTTTCTTTACACTGTCTTGTTTTTTTTTTCGTGGAGGTACCAAAATTAAAGTTATAGAAACAACAACAATCCATCCATTGAATGTTACATTCGTGTTTTTTAACGTTGATTTCGTTTCTTTGACGTTTATCTCGTTTTTACCGTTAATCTCGTTTCTGTAATGTTAATCTCGTTTCTTGAAGGTTAATATCGTTTCTTTATCGCTTATCTAATTTTTTAACGTTAATCTCGTTTCTTTAATGTTTATCTCGTTTTTTAACGTTAATCTCGTTTCTTTAAAGTTTATCTCGTTTTTTTTCATGCCAATCTCGTTTTTTAATGATTATCTCGTTTTGTTTTTAGTGGTAATCTTATTTCTTTACTTTAAACTACTCTATTTAATGATAATCTCGTTTCTTTGACGTTTTTCTCGTCATTTTAACGTTAATCTCGTTTCTTCAATGTTAATCTAATTTCTTTAACATTTATCACGTTGCTTTAATTTTTATCTAGTCTTTTTGATATTTATTTATTTTTTTTAAGTTAATCACGTTTCTGCAATACTAATCTCCTTTCTTTAATGTTAATCTGGCTTCTTTAATGTTTATCTCATTTCTTTAACGTTCATCACGTTGCTTTAATTTTTATCTCGTCTTTTTCATACTTATTTAGTTTTTTTTAAGTTAATCTCGTTTCTGCAATACTAATCTCCTTTCTTTAATGTTAATCTGGTTTCTTTAACGTTTCTCTCGTTTATAACGTTAAACTCGTTTCTTAATGCTTATCTCGTTTATTTAATGTTAATCTGTAACGGATAAGAAATTAATGTTCTTCACTTTTACAACAATTCACTATGACGTGTGAAATCCTGGCTTTCCCAAATAGAAAAAGGATTGACCGTGTGCTAAAGAAAAAGTTGAAACCAGATTTCGCAAGTAGGTGTTAAAACAATTTTTGGCCAATGGGAGCGACTTGTAAGACTTGGAAGGACTTGGCGATCCAGTGCAAAACTCAGAAAGACTATATAAATTACCTCGGCGCCAGTCAAGATCAGACCGATGGGAGCAGCTAAAGAGAGGCACACATCTAAAATGTAACTTCAAACTTCAAGCGACCCGGACATTGTTCTTTTTCTCTTTCTCCTTATCTCTTTCAACAATTACTACTACGAACATTTTGTACGAACTCTACCCTTAACCTCTTAATAATGTTTCTAATTGCACATGAACTTCTACAACTTATGTTAGTCTTTCCATTTAATAACTTTCTATTTTAAAATGCAAAATGTATATTTATTCTTCTTACGCTATTCCACACAATTCCACATATTCCAAACCTGCCGACAACCAACCTTCTGATGATGAAAAACCTTCTGATGATTAGAACTCTGCATAAAACTTGTAAGCTGTAGGGAGTTCGGTTAAGTAAGACACAAGGCCGAATCAAAAAACATTAACCAGCTCCCTAAGCTACAAATCTTACTTCTTTAACGTTAACTTCTTTTCTTTAATGTTAATCTCGTTTCTTTAATGTTAATCTCGTTTTCCTAATGTTTATTTTGTTTATTTAACATTTATCTCGTTTATTTAACGTTAATATCGTTTCTTTATTGTTATCTCATTGATCTAATGTTTATCTTTTTTTACTTTAACGTTAATATCGTTTCTTCTAGCTAATGCAGATTTCTAGTGAGATAAAACTATTTATCTGATGACGTCGTATTATTTGCGAGACCCGTCAAATTTAAATAAATATTTCTAAGTTTTTTTACCTACTTAGCATTATTTAGGATCTGCATCTAACGTCCCACGGACACATACACTTGCCATATTCTATTGCAAATTTGTATTTACGTATATATATTTAATTTTCTATGTTTATTGTAAAGATATCAAAGTTAGAGCATTTGTAAACATAGACAGTGTGAAAACAGGTATCAGAACATCAAGAGGATTGTTGTCAGGTTTACGTCTTGACGCTAGAAACTGACAATTACCATGCAATATTGATTTCTATGACAGTCAACATTGAGTTCATCTCAGTGTTTTGAGTGAAAGTATGAAAGATATAGAATGATATGACCAAAGCCAACTGAAGACATACTGACTCGCAGAGATACGCGACACCACACATGCAATCGACGCTGTTCTTGGAGGAGGTACGACGAATTAGAACAAAGGAAGAACGTGAATTTACAAGTTGAACTAGTGAAAGTCAGTCAGTTTAGTATCATCCGTGATACACAATTGGGTGATCATGTCTCATTCGAGACATGACTAAATGGGTAGAAGATTTTTCTGCAGTAAGTGGCCATCACTCTGCATTAGACTGCTTGCCGACTAAGGCTACAAAACCCAGCCTGTCTTGTTATTTAATCCCTAGATAGAAGGAAAATACGGATTAATACCTTTCCTAAGGGTATTTGCGCGTAAGTGAATGCAATGAATTCAACAGGAGATCGAACTCGGCTCTCCGATTTCTCGTTGCGGGTTGATATCCACTGCACCACAACGCACTAGTAAAAGCTATCTCTAAAAAAATTAACCAGGCCTTGCGAGAGCGTCAAAATAAAATGGAGAGAGATTAATGAATGGAGGGTTGAAAAAAACAGGAAAAGACAAAAAGTGGACGAGTTTTACAGACGAGCTTCGCTGAAAGTAATTCGAATCTAAATAGAGTTTTAAAAAATATATAAATAAATAAAAAAGATGATAGTTTTGCACCGGAGTCAATTTTGAGGGGATTTTTTTTCTGAATGCTATGATTTTCTCGACGATTTGCTAGTCAGATCAGATTCATCTGACCACTGAAAAAACAATTATAAGTTTTGAACGAACGTCCTGCCTTGGAATATGATATTTTCGGTTTATGAAGGACAGGAATTTTTTGTTATTTTACATTTTCGACGTTAGAAAGAAATAAAGGAAATTCGTCGAAACAAGATATGAAATTCACTGAGTGAAACTAAAAACAGAAGGAAAACGTTTTGGTATCAAAATAGTAGAAAGGTAATAAACTGTTAGAAGAATCAGATGGTTCGTCTGAGTTTTTAAAGACCGGAACTACAGAAGAGGATTTCCAAGAAGTAAGTAATTAACAAGACACAAGGCATGTACAGAAGAGCATCGAGAGAACAAGAGACAGTTTGGGAGTGCATTTCTGAAGGCCAATTTCTGTGATTTCATGAAGTCCACATGTTTCATAGGGATCCAGTTTAGAGACGATAGCAGAAACCATAGACGACGACATATCATTCAATAGAAACTCAGTTGTAAGAAGAAAAAATCAAAGATACTCCATGTGAGTCAAGAGCAGAATTGAAAGAAAATTTACGAGCAAAACATTCTGCTTTATCAGTAGACTAGCAGTATCACCCGGCGTTGCTCGGGAGTAATGAAAGCTTTAAAACTAATCCATGATCCTGGAGCTCAGACTCAGCCTAAAGAATATTTGTGTGAAGTTTGGTGAGAATCATATAAAAATTGTGGATTTGTATAAAGGACATACAGACAGATAAACACACACACACACACACACACACACACACACACACACACACACACACACACACACACACACACACACACATCTTGCCTTATATATAATCTTTGGACGTTGACACGAAAGACTAAAAAGCAATAGTTGTTTCCAGTTAAAGCGAAACCGTAGACTGAAAGGAAAATGAATGGATATAAGTCAAATTTTCATTTCCTGCTATCGATATCAAATAAGTTTTTTTCGTGTAAACTGAATTTTGAAGGCTAAATATGTCCTCTAAGTAAATGGTATCATGACTGAGACTAAGAACTACAATTATATTTACTTAGAGCCAAACCCGAAGCAAAAACTAAAATAAAAGGGCTGAAAAAAATACAGTTGTACAGGCAGATAAACAGACACACACAAACATCTTGCCTTTTATATATATATATATATATATTATCTATTTTCTGCACTATTGTAAGAACTCAACCTTGAAACTTCTGAATATTGTTTCTTATGTCTTTGTCTATGGGTGTATGAAATTTGCTTAAAATCGGACCACTCTTTCTATAACCCGATTTTTTCGATTATCGATTTTCGATATTTCTCGGGGATACCTCGACACAAAACCTACCTAAGAACACTCGCAGACGCTTATAGTAAAACTGTGTAAATTTTCAAGAAAATCGGTTCAGCCGTTTCGGAGTCTATAGGTAATGGACACACACACGCACAGCCAAAGTTCCATACTTTCTCAATATTCCTCAACACCAAAGCGGAGTTAATTATCTTCAGCTTGATAGTAATAAAAAGACGTTCTAAAAGATCATACGAAAAACATAAAACAAACGTACTTTTTCAACTTATAATAGCTGATAAAACTAATAATTTGAGAATTTGATATTGGTAATTGTTAGTTCAATCGCTGCCTACAGCAGTGCAGACATGAACTCAGTGAAAAGTAGGATAGAAACAACACTGCAGTATTAAATAAGAACTAGACGAGATCTCTTGAGATCTCTTGAGATATCCCAATGCATAGTTAGCGAAAAGAAAAAAAAATCTGCTTTCATATATTAAATAAAGTGCACAGTTCGAAATTCCCTAATGCTTACTCGGACCAATAAGCATCTGATAACGGCCGGAAAGCTGAACGGCTGAAGTGTGTTGGTAATATCCAAAAAAAAAAGCATGAAGACAGTAGTCCACGTGTCAGTTAAATGGTTGGGCGATCCTGTCTTGAAAGCGACATGACTTACTAGCCAGAAGATTTTCCTGGTGTAGGTTGCCATTACTTTCTGTGGTAAACTGGTTGCCAATCAAGGCTATAGAACCCAATCTTTCTTTTTATTTAATCCATAGATAAGACGAATTAATAGCTTTTCCAAGGGTATTGGTGCGTAAGTGAATGCAACGATCTCAACTTATATTCAAACACGGCTCTTTTGATATTAAAATTTAAATACAATTGGTTATTATGTAAATTATATAAACCCCGCATTTGCTTTAAATCATTTGGGTTAAACGTTATTTATGCTTTAAAATGCGATAAATGCACAAAAATATATGTAGAGGCGATACAAGGCCAGAATAAAAGAGTAGTCTTGCACAGAAATAACATTAAACCAGCCAATAACAGGAAATTGTACGTTTCCCAACATTTACATGAATGTAGTGGAAGTAAATTCAGAGTAATGCCTATCTACCAAAATGCAGATTATGACACTCTCATGATGCAGGAAGAAGTATTTATAACAAAACACAAGCCTCCCCTCAACAAAACATGAAAAACTTAAGACACACACGCAGACACAATAAACTCAAACGTGCTAAACTTATCTATATATACAAAACAAACGGATCTGGATATGTAAAGTCACAAGTTTATTCCCCTGAAGAGAGTCGACTTTAGACTCGAAACAAGTGTAGCGAAACAAATACCATTATGGATACTTAATATATCATACAAAAAGTAAGTAATATTAATAATAATTACAACAATAAATCCAGACTTTAAAAATATATACATATATTTACAGGGATGTGCACTACAATCTAGACTAACTTTAACTTAGCATAAAATGACAACCATATTAAATATGTCATTTTTTCTTGCTTCAGATTTGTGTGACAACAATCTGTTGAAATAAAAACAAATTAAGCAAAATGTCCAGTGAACTTGAGCGCCGTACTGCAATTGTAGTAGCCGCACTCCCCAAGGAAATTGTTGAGTTTTTTAATTTCCCAAAATTGACTGTGTACGACATTGTCAAGATCTTCAAAGAGTCTGGTGAGGCTGGGGGGTGAGTTCCTGAATCCCCAGAGAAAAACACAGGACCGATCCAAGATTCATAAGAGGATCAAGAACTTTCTGGAGCAGCTTCAGGTCCTTATCGATGAAGGAGGTCTACTTGGATGTTATGAAGAATGTTGTGAAGCCATTAATTGTTCAGGTAGCTGCAGGGAAGCCATGGCTCTTCCAACAGGACGGAGCCCCACGCTCATGCGTCCAATTTTGTCCAGAATTGGTGTGACGAGAATCTGGATATGTTTTGGTCAAAGGTGTTCTGCCCCCACCCTAGTAGCCCAGACCTGAATCCTTGCGACTATTACCTATGAGGCGTACTTGAGAGACAGTCCAACAAAAGTACACACAATATTGTTGACTGCCATCATCGAAGCCGTGGCCAACTTGACCAAGGACCAACACCTTTAGGAGGTTTCGGTTTCGTGCTGAGGCTGTGATTGAAGCTGGAGGGGGCTGGAATGAATAATATGGCAGAGGAGAGATCAAACAACAATGTTATGGAGCAATTTGTCATGTAAATACTTCTCATTCTGAATAAACACATTTTTTCTTTCTGTATATGTTTTTCTAGATTGTAATGCACATCCCTGTAATTATATAAAAAAAGGAAAATAAAATAAAACTTCCACGTAGTTTAACTTCGCTTCCACAAAAGGCTTTAGGAATATTTTTTGCACAATATCAAATGAAAAATTTGAAAACGTAACGATATCTTTCGTGCATGTCTAGAAGTAAATCTCCATATTTATTTTCATATAATTCCTCAGGGAACGAAAAATTTTGGTATAAATAAGTTTTTTTTTATCTTTTCTTCTGTTTATGTTGTTTTTACAGATATATTTTTTTATATCTGAATTTTTAAACACACATACACTACCGACCATAAGTTTGGGACAACTTAGATTTATTCTCTAAGAGAAAGAATTTTAAAAAAAATGTCTTAGAAGAATAAATATATATATATTTCATTGTTGCTCACAATTGTACGATAATTAAAACTAAAATTAACATAGAGTAATTTCAAATTTAATTAAAGTTAATTCATATTTTCTTTGACATCAAAGAAACCACCACGAGCCTTTATTACTGCAGAGCAAATCCTTGGCATTCTTTCTAATAACTTATAAAAATAATTTGGTGAAAGTGATTTCCAAGCATCCTGCAAGCATTTAAACAACATTTGTTCATTTTTAGGAAGTTCATTTCGAACTGTACAATCAATTTCATCCCTTATTCTCCTTCTTTAATAGTGGTTTCTTGTCTGCTACGCAGAATGAAGTCGTCTCTTAACAGTAGTAACAGATACTGGATGTTGCCGAGTAGAATTCATTTCAATTGTTAATTCCGGAGCGGTTTTTCTTGTATTTCTCTTGCTAGATATGATCAAGTGCCTATCCTCTACAACAGATGTTTCTCTTGGCCTACCAGATCTTTTTCTGTCAATATTTAACTCAGTTTCACGAAGTCTTTTAAGGCAATAATGCACGCCATTTTTTGATAGGCTTAAGTTTTTAGTGATAACACGTTCAGAATATCCTTCTTTCGAAAGAATTTCAACCTGTGCTCTTTTTTCAATGATAATCTGTTTCTTCCTTGCCATTTATACCGTAGTAATATGGTTTACAAAAATAAATTATACCGTAATTATAATATCTGAATAAATCTGAATTTTTGGCAAAAACTTGATCACAATAAGAGGAGTCAAGTAGAAAACTGAGTAAATGTTTACTTTAAAGTTGAAAAGAATATTCTTTTTTACTTGACATCCGCATAAGAATAACAAAAAATACAAACTCGACGGTAGAGAAAGAAGAGATAGCTAACCAGGCTTAGTATGGAGAAACGAAGACACATATAAGAATGATTTGGATATTCAAAAGAGATCACTCTCGGTAGAGGATGGTGTTCACTGACATAAACACCAAGTCCATGCATATGGACATTGGGGTCTTTCCTAAAGAGGGGAAGGTAACCAGGGATGTAGAAATCAGAGGAAGAGATAGAAGGGTCAAGGTTAGTTTTACAGAGAGCTAAGATGTCAGGTGAATTTATTTTAAGGAGTGATTCAACACTGCAAAAGTTGGTACAGATATCTCTTATGTCCGAGGGACATATGTTGACGTTTTTTTTTTGTTTTGTTTAGCTGGTTTAAAATTGTTTTTTGACTGTATGTCGTCATGGTTAGAGATTTTATTTTATTAAAGGAGAGGCCTAGAGTAGTAATATCAGTCGCTCGTCATATGCAACATGTGTAGGAAAGAAAATAACGCAGACTGCAACCTCAGTGTTGCCCAACGGAGGCTCTTGCAAGGACACCCATCCATGCACGACATGACACTACAAGAAACCCCGGTATTATTCAACTGTTAATAAGAGCAGCCACTCAAGACACTACGCAAGAATTTGGGCTTCTAGCTACCAGTCGGAAACAGCAACCAGGAAACTGCCAACCCAAATTTATCCAACGCTATATGTAAGAAAAAGAAAATAAAAAGTAAAGAAAATACATTTTCCAAATTAAACTATCAGAAAAAGAATCAATCAAGATTACCAGCAACCCGAAACTGCAGACATCAAAATTTTAACCATATTGAGTGAAACTTTAAATTCATCATGGTGAATTCCATTTCACTTTTATTCAGTTCTTAATGAATTCAATTGGCGATTGAAAAGTGACCGTAGCTCATGTCCGAAAGAAGGAGGGGGAGAAGAGGAGAGAGGGAGAGGGACGAGTCAGAAAGTCGACGATTACCCTTAAACAGGTATTCGAGTTCCTACAACTTATTTCATTTATTTTCATATATATATATATATATATCCTATCGCGCCAAGCAAGACAGTTTACAGCCACTGGTGCGCAGGTGGTTACAGAAGAAGAAAGTTATGAGAAAGAGTGACAGGTTATTGGAGGTGTCAGGAAAAGGGTAAGACAAGGATGAAAATACTGATGAGAGTGGAGTGGATAGAAAAAGGAGCATGAGAGAGAGGATGCAGATTAGTCAGATAGATGACTGTTGACTTTACATTTAAATTATTGGAAACTTTAGCTGTCGGGGAAGCAAGTAAATGGAAGGGAATTCTACAGGCGGGAAGTGCGAAAAAAGAAGCTGATGGAGTAGAATTTGCGTTTCAATTTAATTGGTTTCACAGTAAAAGGATGAGACCTAGTTGCTAATCTTGTGACTGTAGTAAATTCATGCATAGAGGGTACCAGAAAGCTAAGTATTTGTAGAAGAGACACAGAGAAGCCGCATAGCGCCGGTGAGAAAGTAACTGTATCTGAGCTGCTAAGTCGGGATCGATCACATTACAGATTGTCCTTTGGATTTTTGTAAAGGACAGCGGGAGCACCCGACCAGATATGGAATCAGTATTTAATGCACGGTGGATGGTAGATTTATATATATGCAGGATTGTTTCAGACGGGAAAAACCTCTTAGCCCTACACAGAGAACCAACCTTCTTAGCAGTGTATTTGGCTATATATATATACAATTGTTTACCCAGTACAAGGTCTAAGTACCACTCAAGGTATTAAATTAGAACGTTTTTGTAAGATCATATTGATTTTCATGCAAAAGGCTTGCTGTGTAACCCTAAGATGAAGGAGTAGAGGTGATTCATATTTTTTCCAAAGGAAAATTTGAACCACCTCTGCTCGTAAGTGAATGTAAAGAAACCGAATGGGTTCTTCGAATTTTAATTCCTAAACCATATTACACCCACCCGTACATACAAGGGTACAACACTTGGTTTTCCTAAGCGGTCACACATATACCTCTCTCTCGCTCTCTCTCTCTCTCTATTTCTCTCTCTATTTCTCTCTCTCTCTCTATCTATTTATCTATCTCAGTCTATTGATATATATATATATATATATATATATATATATATATCCGAGTGGGTACAGAACGAAGAAAGAATTTTTTCCGTCCTAAAACATTAGTTTAAAACAGTGCTCGATATATAATGTATAGAGCTGTGAATATTTATTATAAATTATGTTTTAGAACATGTACATAATTTTTTTTATATATGTCCTCGACAATCATATGTTTGTTTCAACGTTGGGTGTCCAACGTTTCTTCAGGAGGAAAAAGCAAAACTGAATTCGTCCGCTGCCTATATTTGGTTCATTGTTGTTGTGGGAGGTTGGTAGGGGTTATTGATAATGAAGGGAATGTGTCTTGTGTTGTCCGTCAGAGTTTTGAAGAACTTGGTGTGTAAGTGCTAAATTGTTGATTAATGGCATTATCTGTTTGAGTGTACGTTTTTATCGGTCGGGTATATCTGTTGGTTAGAATTTCGCAGAGATTGGTGTGTGGAGGGGTTTGATTACTTGGTCAGTTTGTGTGTCTGCGTGGGTTTTTTTGTGTGTGATTGGGGAACTTGTTTGTTGACCTTAAGAATTTTTAGGCGTCATGTTTAGCTAGTGTTTGATTTATTTGTGTCTGTTGTTACCAGACAAATTTTATTTATTCTCTTTCATTTAGTAGGCGAGGCTGTTTTTCTCAGGGTTCCTTAGATAGATGTGATAGGGGTGAGGTGTTTTTTTCTTTTTAATTTTGATTTTTTCAGTACGGCATATTTTTGTATTTTATTTTTGTTTTTTTATATCTTTTTTTTATATTTTAGGGGAGTTTATTCAAGTATTATTGTATTTAGGCGAAGTTGTTTCCAGAAAATCTAAACTTGTATTTTTTCGGAAGTAAATGTAAATTTCTATTTTGTAAGTTTTTTATAATTTCTCTAAATTTGTATATTTAATCTTAATTTTGAATTTAGAGGATAGTTTTTTTTCTTTTAATTTTCATAGATTATAGCTTGGAAGTCTGTTTATTTCATTTAATTTTTCGTTTTATTTATTTAGATATTTTTGTGGGTATTAGACCTTTCTTTAAGGATTTATTATATCGATTTTTTCTATAGCATTTTTTTCCTTATAATGAAAATATCTAATCAAATTTCTAGTATTTTTAGCATGATTGTAGGGTTAGATCTTTAATGTGCTTACAATTTATTTTTGTGTATGATATAATTATTCTTAATCTTAATTTTGAATATAGGAAATTGATTCTTTTTTAATTTGGGAGCTATTTTTTTCCTTCGGAATATTAAACTTTGCTGTAGACTTTAGTAATTTGATCTATTTAAGTGTGGAGTGTTTTGTATTTAGGCGTGGTTATTTATAAAAAATCTAAATTTGTATTTTTAGAGGGCAAATGTAAATTTGTATTTTATCAGTTTTTTTTATAATTTATCTAAATTTGTATATTTTAAACTTAATTTTGAATTTAGGGGATCGATTTGTTTTCTTTTAATTTTTAATTATTACTAGATTATAGTTTGGGAGCCTATTTATTTCTTTTAATTTTACATTTTATTTATTTAGATTTTGTTGTGGGTATTAGACCTTACTTTAAGGATTTATTAGATCGATTTTTCTATAGCCGTTTTTAGTCTTTTATAATAAGAATATCTAATCAAACTCTGAGTATTTCCTAGCATGATTGTAGGGTTAGGTCCCTAATGTGTTTACAGTTTACTGTGGTTTCGTGCCTCTGGTTTAAAAGCTTGTTACTATTTATATATTTAAGGATCTCTATTTTTTCTTGAAGGCAAAGAAAACATGGTACTTTTGTAGATTTTGCTGTTCTTGCTTGCTCGAGGATTTTCTATTTAACCTTAGGTGTTTTATTTTCGTTTTTTAATTTCCAAAAGTATTTGGAGAGAGATGTCATGTTTTGTTTTTCTTTGTTATTGAAGGGTGAGAGGTGATTGTAAAAGCGCTTTTTAAATACGTTCATGTTATTCCCAATATATATTTTTTCCTCTTTAGAATTTTCTATGGATGAGATCGAACACATATATATCAGAGATTTCGTCAGACATTTATTGGTCATGGGGCATTGGTTGGGGTTTCTACAGTTACAGAGGTTGTTATCACGGGACGGACTTGTATTAGTGTTGGATTTAATTTTGCTGTGTAGTTTTAATATTTTGGTGTTATGCATTTTTATTATTTTTTCTAGATTAATTGGAACAGCAATAACTTAATTTTATGGTAGTTTTTATTGAAGATTTTGCTCAGAGGGGTTATTTTTGGGAAAGTGCTTCTCTATTAATTTAAGAAATTTATGCCCCAGCTTGAAGTTAACTGATTGATTGAAGGGAGGGTTATACCATATTATTTTTCTGTTTCTTTTCTTGCTTTTTGGACTTTTGAATTTTTCTACAAAGCTGATTTTTGATGATTTGTACCCGCTTTCATTAAGGATTCTGTTATAAATTACCTTGTGCTTATCAAATATTTCTTTACTGGATGAGTGTGTGTTAATGCGACGTTCTACCGATGATGGGATGTGCTTAATAATGAATGGTGGGTGATTAGAGTTGGGGTTTATATATATTGGGTTGGCGTTGTTTTTCATGTAAGGTTGGAATGTATTCGACACTAGGTCTAATGTTATGTCTAGGAAGCCTACTTGCTTGACATTGTGGTTAATTACTACGTTAAGGCCAAAGGATTTAAAGACTGTATGGATTAATTTTCTGGTTTTATCAATCTTACCTAAGGTAGATTTATTAATTATCATTAGTCCGTCGTCCCTATATAGTCCTATTTTGTCCGTTTCGATTTCCTTATGTGCAATTAAGTTGTACAGTAAGAATAATCCAATCAGACCCTTCATTATCAATAACCCCAACCAACCTCTCACAACAACAATGAACCAAATATAGGCAGCGGACGAATTCAGTTTTGTTTTTCCTCCTGAAGAAACGTTAGACACCCAACGTTGAAACAAACATATGATTGTCGAGGACATATATAAAAAAATTATGTACATGTTCTAAAACATAATTTATAATATATATATATATATCAGTCTGTTAATATCTATCTATCTATCTATCTATCTATCTATCTATCTATCTATCTATATCAGTCTGTTCAGATCTATCTATCTATCTATCTATCTATCTATCTATCTATCTATCTATCTATCTATCTATCTATCTCAGTCTGTTCATATCTCTCTATCTTTCCCAGTCTGTTCATATCTGTTCATATCTATCTATCTATCTATCTATCTATCTATCTATCTATCTATCTATCTATCTATCTATCTATCTATCTCAGTCTGTTCATATCTATCTATCTATCTATCTATCTATCTATCTATCTATCTATCTATCTATCTCAGTCTGTTCATATCTATCTATCTATCTATCTATCTATCTATCTATCTATCTATCTATCTATCTATCAGTCTGTTATTGTCGAATATAGTTATAAGGCGGAAAAGAATTGCAATCATAAGTGAGGCGCTAATTAATCTGACAAAGAAGAAAACGCTTTTTTAGCCTGAAGATTTTGTGTCAATCCCACGGTACATTTCAAATGATAAAAACATTTTTTGTTATTAGCTTGTTTATAAGAAAAACAGTTGAAAAAAACAAATCCGCCCACCCCGTATCCGGCAGCCTTGACTGAAAACTGAGTAACATTCCTTTATCTAACCCTAACCCTTTCCCTTACAAACAAGTGAGCACATTTTGAATTCGCCTAGTGGACTGCCTTTTTCAATCCTCACCTTTATGTGCGATGACACCCTCCTTTCAGAAAAGGCAATTCAAAATACTTGGCACGTATGACGTCAGTTTTACGTGTTCAGCGGGCCGACATTTTTACTGTTTCATTTATTTGTTCATATTTTGACAACATTTCTCGAAATCAGTATCTTTATAAATTTGCGTAAAGCTAAATTTCGTCTGTGTACCCATCTTACATCAGTGGAACAAAACAAACCATCTCGTTAACACGTAAACAAATACCTTGTTATCATCTTTTTATGTACATTAACTAACAGACTGTGTTTACAACATGAGCGATAACTTTACCTACCATTTTTATTTTAATATATCTCATGGGCTTCGTATTTTTAATTCGAATTTAAAATGTTATATTTAAGTAAGTCTTTTGTCGATATATTTTTAATTTATCGTAAATGTATAGAAAAAATTTAATTCGTATAAAAATTCAGCTGTAAATTAGAAAATACCATGATACCCGTAATGTATATTATAAAATTGAAAATAACTAGTATAGATGATGAATGCACGTTTTAATATAGGATCCTAACAAAGTGCACACGACTTTACAAGGTAACATAACGCTATATGTTACATTTTTCTGTTACATGATTAGAAAATGAATAATAAATGGTAGGAAAATATTAGAATTAATTCTTTTCGCTTATTAATGTTTTCTTTTTCGTATTCTGTCACACCATGTGTCTTAGTGACTTTATTACCTTGCTTAGGGTGAAATGATTAAAAAGAAAAACAAAATTTATACGAATTTTTTTTTACGTATTTCTTCATATTGAGAATTATTAATATTTTAATTTTACTGATGAATAAAATTTATTCATTAGTAAAATTAATAATTCTCAATTTGAAGAAATACGTAAAAAAAAAAATTCGTATATTTTGTTTTTCTTTTTAATCATTTCACCCCAAGCAAGGTAATAAAGCCACTAAGACACATGGTGTGACAGAATACGAAAAAGCAAAGCATTAATGAGCGAAAAGAATAAAAGAAGAGGAATCAAGGAGACAGTAGATAACAGTTGACATGGATTTAAATTTCGTATATATTTTGTTTTTCTTTTTAATCATTAATCATATATAAAACTATCATCCGCCCGTGCTTTGAATGCTGCCGTCATATCTGGTCGGATGCTCAAGCTATTCACCTAGGGGTACTTGACAAAATCAAACGGAGAATCTTAATGTGATCGAGCCCGACTTGGCAGCTCAGATACAATCACTTTCTCGTTGGTGCAATGCGGCTTCCCTGTCTCCCTTCTACAAATACTTTCACGGTTTCTGCTCCGATGAACTTAGCTCACTGATGCCCCCTATATATACGAATTTACTCAAGCCACAAGATTAGCAACTAGGTCCCATCCTTTTACTGTGAAACCAATAAAATGTAAACACAAATTTTACCCCACCTGCTTCTTTTCTCGCACTTCCCGCCTGTGGAATTCCCTTCCATTTACTTGCCTTCCCGACAGCTACAATCTCCAAGAATTTAAATGTAAAGTCAACAGTCATCTATCTGACTAATCTGCATCCTTTCTCTCTCATGCTCCTTTTTCTATCCACTCCACTCTCATCAGTATTTTCATCCTTCTCTTAACCACTTCCTGACACCTCTATAACCTGTGACTCTTTCTTATAACTTTTCTCCTATGTATTCCCCTGCAAAACAGTGGCAGGAAAATGCCTTGCTTGTGGCGATATGATTTTAAAAAATCACCCCAAGAAAGGCAATAAAGCCACTAAGACACTTGGTGTGAAAGAATAAGAAAAAGAAAAAGAAAAACATTAATGAGCGAGAACCAATAAAAGAAGAGGAATGAAGAAGACAGTAGATAAAATTTGATATTGGATTTAATTTTTGTAAGATCAAAGTTGACTGGAAATCAAGAAGCCAGAAGAGAGTTCGACAGGCGAGAAGTACGACAGAAGAAACAATTAGCATAGAACTTACGGTTCTATCTAGCCAATTCAACTGTAAAATAAATGATAAGATCTTTCCACCAATCTAGTACTGCGCTTAAAATCATAAAGTTTAGGGACCATAGACGAAAGCTCATCAGAATAATAGCCATGAAATGTTTTATAGAAAAGAACGGAAAATCTACATTACGGCGGTCGGAACGGACTGAAGCCGAGGTGCCGGCTCAGGACTAACAATATTTCAGATTCTAGTTTGTATGTAACAAAAATCTCTAAATACAAGGCAAAAGGACCAGACCAGGCATAAATACATTAGACAGATTCTGGAGACAAACATTGGAGATTCTTTTTTGTATTTTATCAAGAGTCTGTAAATACATGTAGAAGCACCATATATATATATATATATATATATATATATATATATATATGCAATTTGTTATATACATTATATTATTTTTATATTATATATGCGCGGTACGTATTTGAAAGCGCTCAATATCAGTGATAGAGCTGACATATTCATATAGATTCTACAAAGAAACAATGTTGATTCTTTTTTGTATTTTATCAAGAACCTCTAAATGCATAACAGAATTACCAGACCAAACGTGGCAGGAATATTAAAAACAACGACAAATAGTAGTAAATATATAAGATAGATTCTGGAGAGAAACATTGTAGATTCTTCTTCGTATTTTATCAAGAATCTCAAATACATAGCCGAGGTGCCAGACCACAAATACAAATAGCCGAGGTACCAGACCACAAATACAAATAGCCGAGGTACCAGACCACAAATACATAGCCGAGGTACCAGACCAGACGAGGCAACAATATTCAAAACAAGGACGAAGAGTAAGCATAAATATGGAAGATAGGTTCTGCGGAGAAAATTCATATAAAATATAGAACTCAATCAAAAATGGTTTATAATTATATGGCCATTCCATTCTTAAATCAAATTTGTTTAAAGTGTAATCAGTCAGTTAAGTGCCATACGTGATACACGCTTGGGCGATCATGTCTCTTTCGTGACATGACTGACTGGGCAGAAGATTATTCCGCAGTAGGTTGCCATTGCTTTCTGCGGTGGACTGGTTGCCGACCAAGGCTATAAAACCAAATCTGTCCTGTTATTTAACCCATAACTGGATGGAATAAACGGATTAATACCTTTCCCAAGGGTATTTGCGAGTAAGTGAATGCAATGAATTCAGCTGGCATTCGAACTCGGCTCCCCGATTTCTCGTTCCGAGCCGATATCCAATGCACTACAATGTATATCCGCTAAAGTGTGATACAACGCCAAAAAAATGGCACGTGCAGTGAAGAATCCACTATTGCATTTGAAGGCGAAAATCCGGATCTCAGTTCTGTAGAAATTGTTTTTTTTTTTAAAGATTTGTTTAATATTTTCATCACAATAAATTCAATAATAGCCGAAAGACACAAAGACTTTTGGAGTGTTACAGAATATAAAGAAAAATACTATTAAGGAGAGAGAGAGAGAACATAACATTGACAAGAGTTAAGAAGACAAAAGACATTCACAGTTTTGAAGATCAAATTTGACAGTGAAGCAATAAGCCGGAAGTGAGTTTCACCAGCGTGAAATGTGGGAGGGCGGTTACATCGACCCAAGCCAGCCGTTAATCTTTGGGACCTTGTTGCCAATCTGGTACTTAACTTTCCTTCATAAAATCTAGGTAGCAAAGCTCATTAGAGCAATTACCATGAAAGTATATATAGAAAAGGCACAGAGAAGATACGTTATGGCAGTGGGAGAATTAACTGAAGAATCTTTCACCTCAACTACTTCGTAAGAAATACAATTTTAAAAGAATATAGGCTGAGACGTTAGAAGTATAGAATTGAAGAAGACGTTAGAAAGAACCGGAAGCCCAATCCTAAACAGGAAAATACTACTCTATTCCTGTTTAAAAGTGTTGTATTGTGGAATGAAGAGATACAGAGTGAAATTTAGATAAACTACTTTATTAACAAAGTGGTACAACCAAGATGTATATACAATATTTACTGTCTCTCGCAGTAGTAGGTGTTACTTCTCGAAGTCCGTGATAATGACAACTCCCCGTACTAAACGCACATTGTCTTTTATACAATTTTGCTGATGAATACACGTTTTAATATTTTTCTACCGTTTATTATCCATTTTTTCTTCATGCAACAGGAGAATGCAACCTGCAGCGTTGTGTTACCTTGCAACGTCGTGTGTTCCTTGTTAGAAGCCTATATTAAAACCTGCATTCATCATATATGATAGTTATTTTCAATTTTAAAATATACATAACGAGACTCATGGTATTTTCTAACTTACTGCTGAATTTTTACATGAATTAAATTTTTTCTATGCCATTTGGTACGAGCCACGACACAATAAAATGGCGGAGATGAGGGTGAGCTGGATGATAAGCACACCTATCTACTTTTATTGAAGAAAAAATGAGAAAAAATAAATAGAAAATAAAATTTCAGAACTTAGGCAGAGATGTTAGAAATATAGAGTTAAATTAGAATTTAGAAGAAATCGAAAACCCAATCAGAAGCAGGAAACAAACAATAAAGCTCTACTCCTGTTTAAAAGACCAGGAAAGATGTGTGAACCGGACTATAGGCGAATTTATCTACTCCTATTAAAATTCAGTCAGTCAGGTTACAACGTGATACACGCTTGGGCGATCATGTCTCGAAAGACACATGACTGACTGGGCAGAAGATTATCCCGCAGTAGGTTGCCATTACTTTCTGTGGTAGAAAGGTTGACAGCCAAGGCTATAGAACCCAATCTGTCCTGTTATTTAACCCATAACTGGAAGGAAAAGACGGATTAATACCTTTCCCGAGAATATTTGTGTCTAAGTGAATACAACGAATTCGACTGGAATTCGAAATCGATTCCTCGTTCCGAGCCAATATCCAATGCTCCACAATTGTTTGAAATTGTGGCGTTGCAAATACGTCGCCTTGTAAAATGGAAAATAGATTTCACGAAGATTATTGAGTTCATGATCAATATTACTGATTCCCGATATATAAAAACACGGAAAGAAAGTCGGGGTGACTAAAATCAAGCATTTACAGAAATTCAAATGAATGAGAAATGTCCTTAACAGAGGACAGGGAGTGTGACACTGACATCCAAAGGCATATTTATATGGTCAGGGATGCATTCCAGAAGCTGAATAGAGAGACAGAAAGATTTTTTTCCCAGTACAGTAGTGAATGCTGGACAATCTCAACAAAGATGAAGGAAAGACTTGAAGTAACCGAAATGTGATTCTACAGAAGGATGCTGAGGATAATATGGATAAAACATGTGAACAACGGCGATGTTTTCGAGAGGATGAACACGAAAAAAAATACTGATACTTAACATCAAGAGACACCTGAAGTTTTTGGGACACGTAGGATGTGCGTTGCTGTGCAGTGGATATCGACTCGGAACGACGAATCGGGGAGCCGAGTTCGAATTCCAGTTGAATTCCTTGCATTCCCTTAGACACAATTACCATTGGGAAAGGTATGTCTCAAAAGAGACATGATCGCCCAAGCGTGTATCACGTATGGAACTTGACTGACTGACTGAATATAATAGTTGGAAACATAATTAAAACGTCTACTGGATATAAAGTAAGGGATCGGTTTTCTATTGTTATGAAGTAATAAACTGACACCCCCACTTATTATAGTTACTCTTAATCTAATCTAATCTAAAATTATTTATAAATGGAACTTTGTCTGTCTGTGTGTGTGTGTGTGTGTGTGTGTGTGTGTGTATCCGTTACCTATAGACTCAGAAACGGCTGAACCGATTTTCTTGAAAATTTACACAGTTGTACTATAAGCGTCTGCGAGTGTTCTAAGCAAGCTTTTGTGTCGACGTACTCCTGATAAATATCGAAAATCGAAAAAACCGGGTTATAGAAGGAGTGGTCCGATTTTAATCAAATTTGATACACTCATAGACAAAGTCATAAGAAACGATATTCAGAAGTTTCAAGGTTGCAGTTCTTACAATAGTGCAGAAAATCGATAATATATATATAAATATAAAAGGCAAGATATTTGTGAGTGTGTCTGTTTATCTGCCCGTATGTCTGTATTTTTTCAGCCGTTTTATTTTAGTTTTTGCTTCGGGTTTTGGCTCTAAGTAGGTCTAATTGTAGTTCTTAGTCTCAGCCATGATACCATTTACTCGGAGGACTTATTTAGCCTTCAAAATTCAGTTTACCACGAAAAAACTTATTTGATATTGATACCAGGAAATCACAATTTGACTTACATTCCATTCATTTTTCTTTCAGTCTACGGTTTCGCTATAACTGGAAACAACTATTGCTTTTTAGTCTGAGTTCCAGGACCATGGATTAGTTTTAAAGCTTTAATTACACCCGAGCAACTCTGGTCTATACTACTAGTAATGTAATATAACCTATCTCTTCTCCTTCCAGTTATGAGTTAAATAATAGGACAGACTGGGTTCTATAGCCTTGGTCGGCAACCAGTCCACCGCAGAAGGCAATGGCAACCTACGGTACGATAATCTTCTGCCCAGATCAGTCATGTCTCTTTCAAGACATGATCACCCAAGCGTGTATCACGTATGCCACTTAACTCACTGAATGAGGAAGGAGGGCTTGGAGAATCTGATGCCCACTGGACCAATAGAGTGGAAGAGAGAAAAGAGAAAGCAACGTATGACATACTTGATGGATTTGAGCAGATCGATGATCGAACGAGGATTGAGTAGGATAACAGGAGAAGGGTTATTAAGAGCGACAAAGGATAGGGAGATGTAAAGGACTATGATCGTCTACGTCCTGAAGGGACACGGCACATACAAAAAGAAAAAATAAATCTAAAAGACATGCCCGCCTAGCTAATTCTTATTGATAAGAGGTGGATTCATACCTATCAGAATTTGATGAACAAATAAAAAACTATGTGGATGTATAATGGGAGATCAATTGTATATTATAATCAATTTGTAAACTGACCACTCACTTTCTATACATTTATATTCGAGATTCATGGCTTCAGCAAATGGATTACAGAGTAGGGTTCTGGGGCAGTAACAAGAGAAAAGGTTTGAAGAGCCACTCGCGATAGGGAGATGTGAAGCGCAAAGATTGCCTACGTCCAGAAGGGACACGGCACATAGAAGAAGAAATAAATCTAAAAGATATGCCTGCCTAGCTAATTAGTATTGAGAAGAGGTCGATTCATACCGAATCAATTTGATAAATAAGAAATTACATTGTGGGTATATAAAGTGGGGGATCAATTCTATGTTACAATCAATATATAAACTAACCCCTCATCTTGTGGCCATGCTAGTTTTTGTTAATTTATATTCTAAATTTATAAACTTCAGCAAATGGATGGCGGAGAAGGTTTGGAAATAATAACAAGAGAAAGGGTGTTAAAAGTCACTCAGGATAGGGAGATGTGGAGGGCTATGATCGTCTACGTCCTCCTGAAAGGACACGGCACATGCCTGCCTAGGTAATCAGTATTGAGAAGTGGTGGATTCATACCTCATCAGAATTTGATAAATAAATAATGAATTATAATGTGGGTATAAAATGAGGAATCAATTTTACATTATAATCAACATATAAAATGATCCCTCACTTTGTGACCACTGTAGTTTCTATGCATTTATATTCTAGATTCATGGGATTGAATTAATGACAAGAGAAAGGATGTTAAATACCTCTAAGTATAGGGAGATGTGGAGGGCTATGATCGTCTATGTCCTGACACAGAAGAAGAACAGAATATTTCAGCCACCCACCTTCGCAGAGCTTGTTACAACGCTGGAGATGTGTGGTCAGTTTGAGCTTCAAGAAAACAGCGCTACTGTGATTTTGCCGCAACATCACCGAGTCGTCACTACTAATCAAAAGACTTGTCTGCAACGTTGCAATAAGGTTCCTATTTAGAAAGACCTAGAGGAGCTTTCATGTGAGGTTGGAGTTATTCTTCCATAATTCTGTCCGAAACACTGCTTTGTGGGACCCACTCCCAAGAGGATGCTTCCCCGATCATTACACACAATATCTTCTTCGCATATCCACATAACGCTTTGAGCAATCATGTCACGAAAGAGACATGGCTGATCTGGGCAGAAGATTATCCGACCATAGGTTGCCATTGCTTTCTACGGTAGACTGGTTGCCAGCCAAGGCTATCGAACCCAATCTGACCTATTATTTAACCCATAACTAGAAGGAGAAAAGATAGATTATATTACGGATAATCAGAAAAACGATCCCCCGCTTTATACCCGGTAGACATTTTAATTGTTTCTAACCATTATATTCAGTCAGTCAGTTAAGTGTCATACGTGATACACGCTTTGGGTGATCATGTTTTGAAAGAGACATGACTGATCTGGGCAGAAGATTATCGCACCGTAGGTTGCCATTGCCTTCTGCGGTAGCGTGGTTGCCAGCCAAAGCTAAAGAACTCAATCTGTCCTATTATTTAACCCATAACTGGAGGGAAGAGAAGGATTAATACTTTTCCCAAGGGTATTTGTACGTAAGTGAATGCAAGGAATTCAACTGGAATTCGAACTCGGCTCCCCGGATTCGTCGTTCCGAGTCGATATCCACTGCACCACAACTGCGAGTATTACTTCTATATTCCTTCCCGAGTGACTCTTACAAAGAGTGAACATCAATGTAACAAAACTTGTTTGTTACCTACAGCCATATGATTATTTACTTCTGTCTCTATCGTCCATTTTAAAAACACAAATTTCTCGTAGCCGCTAATTAAATTTATTACAATTAAAACCTACGAAGCGTGTTAAAAGCTGGCTTTTGGCAAAAAGACATTTTTAGGGCCGTTTTAATATATAATTTGAATTCTGTTTGGGATGAATAGCTTCCAAACCTGTTTGGAATCTTGAAGAATTATTCCAATATTTTTTTCGGCCTATTTTCTTCATTGTTGTTTTTGACACCAGACTGATATAGTATTTCTCGAAGTTATGCTGAATAGAATCGTATTTACAAACTGTTCAGAACTTATTCTTTTCTTATTTTAAATTCCTTTCTTCTTTTCTCAGCCCCACCCTCCCGCAGTCACATGACAAGAACAGAAAACAAAATGTCTTCCAATCCCGTCTCTGTTCTTACGTTAACATTACTAAGAAACGTTTAAGCTCCGCCTCTATACCTACACCTTCACAACTAGAACCGTCCAGACAGACGTACATTGAGTACACTCATTGTCATTCCCTTCATATTCCACGTACATTGAGTACACTCATTGTCATTCCCTTCATATTCCACGTACATTGAGTACACTCATTGTCATTCCCTTCATATTCCACGTACATTGAGTACACTCATTGTCATTCCCTTCATATTCCACGTACATTGAGTACACTCATTGTCATTCCCTTCATATTCCACGTACATTGAGTACACTCATTGTCATTCCCTTCATATTCCACGTACATTGAGTACACTCATTGTCATTCCCTTCATATTCCACGTACATTGAATACACTCATTGTCATTCCCTTCATATTCCACGTACATTGAGTACACTCATTGTCATTCCCTTCATATTCCACGTACATTGAGTACACTCATTGTCATTCCCTTCATATTCCACGTACATTGAGTACACTCATTGTCATTCCCTTCATATTCCACGTACATTGAGTACACTCATTGTCATTCCCTTCATATTCCACGTACATTGAGTACACTCATTGTCATTCCCTTCATATTCCACGTACATTGAGTACACTCATTGTCATTCCCTTCATATTCCAAGGCTATAGAACCCAATTTTTCCCATTATTTCACCCATAACTAGAGGGAAGAGACAGATTAATACCTTTCCCAAGAGCATTTGTGCGTAAGTGAATGCAAGAAATTCAACTAGAACTCGAACAACTCGGCTCACCGATATCCACTGCTATACTTCGGTGATCGAATTATAGAGTTCCGTTCGAAATCTCAAAACCTGGAGATGGCCAGAGCGTACAACACTCAAAACATCATCAACATGAGAATAATGATGGGGCCAACAGTCCGAACAATATAAATAAAGTAAGTTGTACATACATCTTTTTTCCCAGAAATGTTTTATTATGGAACTCCTACAAAAGTGCTTCCCTGATCGCTACGACCTTAACATCTTCAAACAGCGTTATCTATCCTACATATCTTCATAATCTGCATTTCTTAGTTTCTCTTACGTTTATACAGCAACATCATTTGGACTCCCGATATGATACTTTCCCTATCACTAAAATCTTCAAGTCTAGGGTCAACCGTTATCTATCCTACATAGCAACATAATCTGCACTTCTTACCTCATCTCACGTTTATACAACACTATAATTCAGACTCCCGAGAGGATGCTTTCCAAGTCGCTACAATCTTAATCTCTTCAAGTCTAGGGTTAACCATTATCTATCCTATACATTTTCATAGTATGCGCTTCTTTGTCTCTCCTTATATGGCTTTTCAACAACAGCATTAGCTAATCCTTCATCTTGAGTGACTTTGGTCATTTTATTGGGTAAACTTTGTGGTACAGTAGATATCGGCTCGGAACGTGAAATAGGAAAGCCGAGTTCGAATTCCAGTTAAATTCATAGCATGCAGTTACGTGAAAATATTCCTTGGATTTAATATGTCGGTTCTCCCTTCATATATGGATTAAATAGTAGGACAGTGTTGGTTCTATAGCATTGTCTTTCGTGTTATGATCACCCAGGCGTGTATCACGTATAACACTTAACTGACTGATCGTTTTTTTTAATAATCATATCGCCCCAAGCAAGGCAGTTTACTGCCACTGGTGCGCAAGGTAAGCGGTAAGTTATGAGAAAGAGTGACAGGTTATAGGGGTGTCAGGAAGTGGGTAAGAGAAGAATAAAAATACTGATGAGAATGGAGCGGACGAAGAAAGGAGCATGAGAAAGAGGATGCAAGTCAGTGAGATATGAGATGACTATTGACTTTACATCAAAATTCTTGGAGATTGTAGCTGTCGGGGAAGCAAGTAAACGGAAGGGAATTCCACAAGCGGGAAGTGCGAGAAAAGAAGCTGATGAAGTAGAATTTGCGTTTACATTTTATTGGTTTCACAGTAAAAGGGTGAGACCTAGTTGCTAATCTTGTGGCTCAAGTAAATTCATATATAGGGGGCACAAGTGAGCTAAGTTCATTGGAGCAGAAGTCGTGAAAGTTTTCTGAATAAAAGTTTTTAAATAGCAGAACATACTGGATTCTATAGCCTTGGCTGGCAACTAGTATACCGCAGAAAACAATAGCAACCTACTGCGGGATAATCTTCTGCCCAGTCAGTCATGTTTCTTTCGAGACATGATCGCCCAAAGTGTGTATCACAGATGACACTTAACTGACTGACTGAATATAATAGTTGGAAGTATAATTAAAACTTCTACTGGGCATAAAGTGGGGGATCGGGTTCTATTGTTATGAAGTAATAAATTGTTCCACCACTATTTATACTTAATATAATAATGTAATATAATCTATCTTTTCTTCTTCCAGTTATGGGCTAAATAATAGGACAGATTGGGTTCTATAGCCTTGGCTGGCAACTAGTCTACCGTAGAAAGTAATGGCAACCTACCGCGGGAAAATATTCTGCTCAGTCACTCATGTCTCTTTCGGAACATGATCACCCAAGCATGTATTTTCTGAGCTAAATTCTTCTGAAAAGAGGGTGAAATTTTGTATAGCTAAAGCGTCGGCTGCGTTGAATAAAGTAGTTGTAATCTACTAGAAAACCTTAAGCGGTGTTTCTTTTGCGCCACTGTAGAGTTGATTTCAATGTTTGGTGTCACTGTTTGGACCTTAGATAAAACCTCAGAGTCTTAACTTGATGGAACCTACACTCGGATGCCGAGAGCTATACTTAACATTTCTTGGAGACAACATTCAACAAAATCACAGCTATTTGCAATCACTGGTGTTTATCATTCTCATTCCTTGCGTAAAGACTCTTTTGGTAGTCATGAGTTATCTTCCTCTAACCCTGCAAGTTACTTGTTCACCACTGCTGTAACCTGGTATTGAACTCCCATATACAGACGTTGGTTAGTTCCTGTGACTTGACCCAAAGAGTTGTGATTTGACCCAGGTCAAAGTGTCAGACGCTTGGTGTCAGTACTGCAGCAGTCTTACGCCATTTGCAGAGTATTAGCAAGAAGAAAAAGCTCGATAAATGAGTTCCTTTGATCTTAGGGAAAATAAAAAACTTAAACTTTTTGAAGTGTGCTCTTTCTGCTTAGCACCAATGACCCCTTTCTTTACCGAATAGTCACTGCGGAAATTAGGAATTTCTGTACAATTTTAAGAGTATCTTTAAAAATCAAATAATCAAAAATTAGTAAATCTATGAATCTAATTTTCTTTCAACACTGTTTTTACTTATTGAATTCAATAAAAAAAAATGTATATTTTGCCTGTAGTGATTCATAATTAGAATTCAGGTTTGAACAAATTTTTCCTTCAAGATATTTATTTGTATTTATTCTTGAAATAATGAAATTTACAGTGTGACTTTACGACAAGACCCAGTCACATAACCGGTGGTGGTGACAGTGGTGGTGATGATGATGGTGATTTCTGTCTGCACAGAGAGTGTCTCACTGATGAGGATGGAAATTATCATGGAAACAGTAAGACTTATTGATAGTTTGTAAGACTGTTTTTTTACGGAATTGCTTTCCGTTTTCACATGTCTAACATAGTTGGGTAGACATGCACAGACGCATTTGACGTCATATACACGCGCATGCGTGTAACGGCATACACGCAGTATTAATTAAATACACATACCTTAGATTCTCAGGCCGATAATATAATTATGCTGGAATAAAATAAATCATGAATTTGATTCTGCGTAGATGAGCGGGCATCATGACGAAGACAGAACAGAAAAAAGCTCTTAAAAATAATATCAGGTTGCTTTTTAGGATATGGAGCACCTGTCCGTCTGTCTCTGTTCACGGCGTACGTCTTTTTTTCTTTCCTCTTCTTTTTTCTTTCACACACACACACACACACACACACACACACACACACACACACACACACACACGCGCGCACACATTCTCTCTCTCTCTCTCTTTATCTATCTATCTATCTATCTATCTATCTATCTATCTATCTATCTCACACACACATACACATATACACACAAATATGCACATATATATAGCCTTTGAGATTTTAAAAAGAAATCAGTCGACCGGCGGTCGAGAACGAGGAAAAATTTATTCGCCCCAAAATCATTTTACTCGACAGACTCCATTTTCTTAATAGTCACCTTACGTAAACATAGCGTGAATTGCTGACGGAAAACAAAAAATCAAATTTTAATTAAAATTTCGAACGTGTTTGAAAGGATTTAAAATTTTTTAAAAAATAATAACAACAAAATTTGATCTTTCCTCTTATTAATAGCATAAACATTTTGATGATAAAACTTTTAATATCATGATATGCTGTTTGTTGGCAATTGAGTGGGGGTACCTAAATTCGTAGTTTTTTTCTTCTGTTTGGCTACAACCTCCAACTCATAGATGATAAAAAATAACAAATCTGATTTTCTCAACGATTATCTATGAAAAATTAATTAACTTGTATAATTTGTTTGTCGGTGCGTAGTTGAAAGAAGGATGCGAATTTTTTTTCTTTTTTTCAAATGTTCATTTTTAATTTTCGTCAGCGGAGAGAAAATATAGATATTCAGTAATGATAAGGTAATAATATGGATAATATTTTTCCAAAAGGGTTTCTAAAAGTCTGTGAGCGTCGCGACAGAGACATTTTGGCTTCACTCTGGATGCGTTAATTAAACGAATGTTTACACGGACCGAGACTATAAAAGGTCATTGTAGGTCATTCTAAGTAACTTGTAAATCTTCAGTGGCATACAATTCAGCACAAGAAAGTATCTGTCATGAGTATGTGCTGGGGGAAAAAAAACAGGGGCTTTTTTTTAATCATATCACCCCAAGCAAGGCGGCAACGCCACTGATGTGCAGGGGGCTACGTAAGAGTGAAAAGATTGGAAAAGAGAAAGCCGGAAACCACATCCTAAACAGGGAAACAAGGGATGAGCCACTTCACCTGTTCAATAGACGTGTGTGGAGTGTGAACCGGGTGATAGTTTAGTCTATCTACTCCAATACATCAATCTACTCCAATATATATATATATATATATATATATGTGTGTGTAAATAACGATCGGTACCCACAGAAACCACAAATTGCTCTAAAAAGAAAAGACGTCATACTTATCCCAAACCCGAGGAACTTTTCGGCCAACACTTTTCAAGGGCTTCGTTGGCAAAATTATGAATAGGGCTAGAACGAAGACAATATCAAAAGAGAAATTAGCCCTATTCATAATTTTGCCAACGAAGCCCTTGAAAAGTGTTGGCCGAAAGGTTCCTCGGGTTTGGGATAAGTATGACGTAGTTTATTTTTAGAGCAATATATATATATATATATATATATATATATATATATATATATATGCAGGAAGTCCTAGTATGAGCAATCTATTTGTGTTGAATTAAACAATTCTTTAAAAATTTAAAAGTTTTCTTTTAATTCTATTAATCATTTTTAATATGTGCAAAAATTGTATAAATTTCTAATTTTTTTAGAACTTTATAATTTTTATATATATTTTCAAATTTCATTTTCCTTTCCTTTCAAGTCTCCATCAATAATGAATAGACAAGAACGCATCTTTTTTACTTGCATCCCTGGACGTCTTTTCACTTTTAATAAAACTTCGTCATACGACACATAAATCTATTTCTTTTGTATCACAATTAAGTAATAAACATAATATTGCGTCAGATTTAAAGAAAAATCCCGATTTCTTTTAAATAGTTAATTCTGTGACTCTCTCTCTCTCTCTCTCTATATATATATATATATATATATATATTGATGTTTCATTAAATAATATAGACAAGTTTTGTCTATTTTATGTAATTTTTTTTCAAATTGTCTGATAAGCTTAATAGCATTATCATTAAATGATGAAAGAAAATCACAATATTGAGGCAATTTATTTTATAATCCAATCTAAGAATTCGGCTAACAGAAGCCATTTTCAAAGATTTCAACTTACATTATAGTATAACAATTCACGTACAATAATGACAGTCTGTTTTTGTTGACATGGAAGATTTCCAAGTAACGACAAAACTCATGCATACAAGACGCTGGTATCGAATATCGCACCACGGATCATGACGTCACACATGACCACGCGGGAGTGAAAACAATAAATACTAAGTGTGGGAAACCATTGGATTCTGTTATTACTTATAATCATTTAAAGACATTTTTTACTAATTTGCTTCTAAGCTTTCGGCTCACATGAGCCATCTTCAGAGAGGTTATTTAGACTGTAATACAATAACATCCACCATCACCGACGATTTTATTTTGTGTTGTCATGAAACTCCGTTTGGCAACGGCAATAGTTACCAAAAAAAGAGGTGTGAGTTCAATACCTGGCTAAAGCAGAAATGAAAAAAAGTTCGGGAGAGTTGAGATAAAATAGAGATGGATGATACCGGGATATCCGGAAAAGGCATGGGAGATTAAACTAGAACAATTTAAGGCGGTGGTTGATGCAAAGGGTTCGGTTCAAAATTCCAAACAACTGACGAAAGATGGAGCCGTGCAACAGTCAAAACGTCGTAAATATGATACCAAAGATCTGGGCAACAGTTCGAAGTATGGAAGTAGTGTAAATAATTAAAATACACCATCCCGGAAATTAAAAATAGATGTTTCTAATTTTGTTTATAAGTTTATGTTTCGTTTTTTTTCTAATTATATTTTTAAACCAGACATGAAAAGACCAGTGGCTCTGGGAGGCACTGTCCTACGGATAAAGGAGCTTGGATGAGCTCCACTACGGAATTTGTAAACGGGCGGCGCTTCATTGAGTTTTATTCGTCACCTCTTCGTCACCAGTGGTACAGTTGGTATAACATCAGCTTAATAACCAAAACTGTCTGGGTTCAATTCCTGGTAGTGGATGCGGACTGCTGAAGAGTTCAAAATATAGAACGAAACGTCCGTCCCGTGCTGCTTATTGCATTCTGTTGAGGTAGAATAAAAAAACTCGATGAATTACTTAATAAGTGTTCAAATCCTCCTACTACTTCTGTCATATATATATATATATATAGATAGATAGATAGATAGATAGATAGATAGTACCTGAAAACCATACGACGGGTAGACCAAAGCCTTGTGAGTGAAATTGAGTAGATGCCTTCATTTGAGGAGTCGTCAATGGTTGTGTTAGTTGGAAATCACAAGTCATCGTGACCGAGGGTTTGAGCGTCTTGGCTTTGTTCAGATTGTTGTCCGGATAACGCGCTCTCTCCTAGAAACTGTAAGTAAGATCCTCTCAGTTTGACTGTGTATGTGTTGAACAAATACAAGTGTGCCTGAGCAAGCGTCTGCGATGAGGATTTGCTAGCTGCTCCGGTAGACGGGTATCCTCGAATACGAGTGGTCGGCCGTTATTATTTTATAAAACAAACATTTCTAATCAAATATCTCGATTTTTTAAAAATTTACATCTATTTGCTGTATATCTAAACTTATTTATAAACGGAACTTTATGTGTGTCTGCTACCTATAGACTGCGAAACGTCTGAACCGATTTTCTTGATAATTTACACAGTTGTACAATAAGCGTCAGCGAATGTTCTTAGGTAGGTTTTGTGTCGAGGTACCCCTGATAAATATCAAAAATCGATAATCGAAAAAATCGGGTTATAGAAGGAGTGGTCCGATTTTAATCAAATTTGATACACTCATGACAAAGACATAAGAAACAATACTCAGAAGTTTCAAGGTTGCAGTTCTTACAATAGTGCAGAAAATTTGATATCTATATCAGGAAATCAAAATTTGACTTACATCCAATTCATTTTTCTTTCAGTCTACGGTTTCGCTTTAACTTGAAACAACTATTGCTTTTTAGTCTTTCGTGCCAACGTCCAAAGTGTCTGAGCTCCAGGACCAGGGATGAGTTTTAAAGCGTTCATTACATTTCTTTGGAATTTTCTATATCTACACTGCATGTTTATATATATATATATATATATATATATATACATATATATATATATATATATATATATATACAAGCCTGTTTCGCTGTATCACAGTTCATAGTGTGGCTAGACAGAACCACTTGCTTCTGGCCGGGATCGAAACTTTACCGATTTGGTGTCAGTTGGAGTCGCTACCCTCTAGGCGCTACCCCTTAGGCGCATGGAATAACAGAAGGGAAATTTTAACGTGCTGTGTATAAGCGGTGTATACACACGCCAGTCACCGAAAGAACTCAATTCACTTCTGATAGTCCCGCTTCGCAGAAGTGGAAACTGTTTTTAAAATTTTCTTCTCGAGAGAGCTCAGTCGTAATGAGAGCATAATATATTAGTCATCCACACACACACACAGACAAACACACACACACACATATATATATATGTGTGTGTGTGTGCGTGTGTATATATATGTATATATATACACACACACATACATATATATAGGCAGTATATATATATATGTGTGTGTGTGTATATATATATATATATATATATATATATATATAGCCAGCATATCTTCATTTAAACTTGTCTGATTAAATAATTTAAACATAATATGTCTATTTGAATTTTAATCAATTCATAGTTCAGATACGTTTCCTGGTATGGTGATTAAAAACAGCAAGACATTTTATATTATTAAGTATAAAGGTATTTTCATTTGTTTTATTTTATCAAGTACTTTAAAACTTATCCGAAATCATCTTCAGGGTCTTGAATGTTAATGCGTAATTAATGCAGTTGTTCGTTATGAATAGTTGTTCGTTACATTAATTTTGTCTTAACGTTGGATAAGATTCAAACTACTTGTGAAAATAAAACTAAAATACCTACAGCGTTTTTCTTGCCGTTATAATGATCATTCCAAGAAACTCATTAAATTACTTAAAACATTTAAATAACGTTTGCTTATGAAACAAGAGAAATTAATTATTAATTACATGTAGTTATAAAAATAAATGCCTGCTTAAATATATTGATCCAGATTATTTTTTAGTATAGATTGTATTTTTTTAATATAGATTAATTTTTTATGCACGCAGTATGGGTATAGAAGAATCCAAAGGAGTATCTTGAGCTAGGATAACTCTCTAAGAGAGCTCTAAATATATATGTATATAAATACATATAGAGCAAAAATTAAGGGAGACACGTTATTTCATAGTAAATAGGATGTTTAGGCGTATTTCAGGCGAACCATCATCAGCTTCCGTCTTTATTTTACAAAGGATTTTACATGAATATAATATATATATATATATATATATATATATATATATATATATATATATATCATTCGAGGTAGCAAAACGGTTTAGGCAAATGTAACCGGGTAGGACAATCTAGTAAGTAGACGTAATAGACGGTACTCGTCCTATGCAGTGTCCTGAGACGTAGGCTTAGTCAATAGACATAGACCAATAGTCGTAAACCTCTAGACGTAGATCTCTAGTCGAAGATTTGTAGACCTCTATGCGTCTCCGCCTTCGTCTGTATTTATGGCTGACACGAGCCAATCCTATTACTGTGAGAGGGAGAACCAAGGTGTATACATATTCATTGCATCATGACTCAATAATATAAAATTATATTCACAATTGTTTAAATATATGCAAACCACGTTTATTTTAAATACCAAATATATATTATATATTAAACAATTTATACTCAACTCCTGAAGGTTGCGTTTTACATAAAACTCTGAGCTGTACTATAGGCAAAGGGGTTAATATGTATGTTATTTGTCTATATTTCTGAGATGAGGTAATATTGACAATATTTACATTGTTCGGACTATTGTCTTCATCTTTGTGGCTATTTGGACGACGCTCCGGCCTTTTCAGGTTATAGGAATTTCGAACCAAACCCTTTATTACAATCTTTGCGCGAATTCTCTATTGGTAGTCATGAGTTATCTCCCTTTAACCGGACTCTCTAAGTTACTTGTTTACCACTGATGTAGTCTGACAATTCTTTTGAGTCAAGTCACTGGAACTAACGAGAAATCGGGAAACCAAGTTCGAATTCCAGTTGAATTCGTAACATTCACTTACGCGCAAATACCCTTGGGAAAGCTATTAATAAGTCTCTTCCCTCCAATTATGGGTAAAATAACAGGATAGATTAGGTTTCTATAGTCTTGGTCGGCAACCAGTCTACCGCAGAAAGTAATGGCAACCTACTGCGAGATAATCTTCTGCCCCGACAGTCATGACTTATTGAAGACATGATCTCCCAAAGCCTGTATCAAGTATGGCACTTAACTGACTGACTGAATATAATAGTTGGAAACATAATTAAAACTTCTACTGGGCATAAAGTGGGGGATCGGTTTTCTATTGTTATGAAGTAATAAACTCATTCCCCACTAATTATACTTAATATAATAATGAAATATAATCTATCGCATCTCCTTCAAGTTATGGGTTAAATAACAGAACAGATTGGGTTTTATAGCCTTGGCTGGTAACCAGAAAGTAATGGCAACCTACTGCGGGATGATCTTCTGCCCAGTCAGTCATGTCTCTTTAGAGACATGATCGCTCAAGCTTGTATCACGTATGGCACTTAACTAACTGACATTAGAGCAAGACAACGTCTATATACAAGAACACTTACAGCGGACAAGAACAACTGTATTTCTGGGACTGATAAACCTAATGTTTTTAACAGTGTTCATCTTGCAATTTTTGAGGTTAATGGTTTTCTCTACTATTTTTCACCAGATTTTTTCACCTAATACTTTCACCGAAGTTCGTATTGCAATTTTGACACTATATTTTAACTAATACGTTGTGCAGCCGACAAATTAAAAACAAATTAGGCACAAACGCAAAATTAAAAACATAAAATGATGAAAATTTATCCAATATATATATATATATATATATATATATATATATATATATTATTAAAATACTTTAATCCAAACGGAAAAGTAGATCTTAATTAATATTAAAGTTTAATATTAAAAAATGATACAGGAGGAGAGCTCAATGTAATTAAAATTACAGACCTAATATAAAATAAATTAAATTTTCAATATTCAAAATTGTTGAATGATCATTTCAACATGAAATCCCTAAGAGAGATTTCACATATCATCAGCAACGGTACATATTTCAAAAGGAAAATAAAAATTTATTTTAATTTTGAAATATGTACCGTTGCTGATGAGATCTGAAATCTCTCTTAGGGATTTCATGTTGAAATGATCATTCAACAATTTTGAAAATTGAAAAGTTATTTTATATATATATATATATATATATATATATATATATATATATATATATATATATATATATATATCCCGATCAAAAGTTTAAGACCACTATAAAAATCTTTAAAAAGATTTTTTTTTATGGATACATTTTAAACTACTCTCACTTAAGGTTCCCAATACTACAATCTAAAAGGTTATGGAAACATTTCAAACATCTTATTTAGAACTTTACATTTTGTAAATGTGTAAATCGCCTCATTTTATAAAAATGTAAATTTCTAAATAAAATGTTTGGAATGTAGCTTTTTGTGTCCATAACCTTTTAGATTGTAGTATTGGTAACCTTAAGTGGGAGGAGTTTAAAATATATCCGTAAAAAAAAAATTCTTTTTAAAGATTTTTATGTGGTCTTAAATTTTTGATCGAGAGTGTATAGATAGATAGATAGATAGATAGATAGATAGATAGATAGATAGATAGATAGATTTGCGGTGTAGATATAGAAGAATCCAAAGGAGTGTCCTCTATATAAAGTGGTATGATAACTTTCTAGGAAAGCTCTAAATATATATGTATATAAATACATATTTTTTTTTTTTTAAATCATATCACCCCAAGCAAGGCGGTAATGCCATTGATGCGCAGGGGGCTACTTAAGAGTAAAAAGATTGGAAAAGGGAAAGCCGGAAACTACATCCTAAACAGGTAACAAGGGATGAGCTTCTTCACCCGTTCAATAGACGTGGGTGGAGTGTGAACCGGGTGATAGTTTAGTCTATCTATTCCAATTGAGAAAAAAAAAGAGTGAAAAGATTGGAAGAAAGAAAGAGTAAATATATGTAAACATTAAGACAGACACGTTATTCCATGGTTAAGTGGAAGTCTGGGCCTATTTCAGGAGAACCATTTTCAGCTTCCGTCTTTATTGTACAGCTTCCGTCTTTATTGTATAGATTTTACATGAATGTAAAATCTTGTTAAATCTACACGAATCTAAAATCGTGTAAAATCTTCTGTGCAATAAAAACGGAAGCTGAAGGTGGTTGGCCTGAAGTAGGCCATACACCGCTTAACCACGGAATAACGTGTCTGTCTTAATTTTTCCATATATATATATATATATATATATATATATATATATATATATATATATATCCTACTTTATATTGGGCAATTTTAAAGTAAATATGTAACTGTGAAATGTACTTCTGTTACGATTAACTAGTATATATATATATATATATATGTATATATATATACTATAGTCATACGCAGACAGATCTGTTTCGCTGTATTACAGCTCATCAGTACGGCTTAGACTCCGGTCGCTTGCTAACCCAGGATCGAAACCCGACCGTATTGGCGTCAGTCGGCGATTCTACCCCTAGGCCACGAGCGTCCAGTAAAAGAAGGTAGGCTGTTTAGCGCGTATAAACACGCCCAATAGCTAGAGTACTCCAATTCATCATCGAATGAGCGGTGCATAAATGCCGGAGTAGCTACTGTTTACAAAGTCTACCACTCTTCCAGAGTGCTCAATCAGGGTGTGAGAGTGGAATGTGGAATGCCTTGCTTGGGGTGAAATGATTTTTAAAAAAAAGTGGATAATTCTAAATAAAAAAGGTTCTTTTTGCTGTTATTACTTTGCAAAATTTTACAAGTCATGAAAGCAAAGATGAACTCGTCCGAATCACCCAAAGTATTCTTCATTTTTTCATTGCTGAAACTGCAATATAGATAATTATTAAATATTTATAAATTCATTTGATGCACATGTTATTGTGCAGTATTAACATGAGAACAATTCTATTTTCATTTACAGTTATTCACTTGGCAATAAATACTAAAAAATAGTATGAAATACATCATATTTTTAAAAACACTTTGACATAATGCACAAATAAATGCAATTTATTATTATTATTATAACAAAAATTTAATTTAGTTCGATGAAGTCCCCCAAAATTCTCCCATATATATATATATATATATATATATATTTGTGTGTGTGTGTGTATGTGTGTGTGTGTTTGTCTGCGTTCTCTATCCTTTTTTCTATCGTTCTCTATCCTTTTTTCCTTTTTTCCTCTCTGTTGTGTTTTTGAGTTACTTTACACTAGCAGTATAGCCCGGCGTTACTCGGATGTAATGAAAGCTTTAAAACTAATCCATGGTCCTGGAGCTCAGACTCTTTGGATGTTGGCACGAAAGACTAAAAAGCAATAGTTGTTTCCAGTTAAAGAGAAATCGTAAACTGAAAAATGAATGGATGTAAGTCAAATTTTGATTTCTTGGTATCGATATCAAATTTTCTGCACTATTGTAAGAACTACAACCTTGAAACTTCTGAATATCGTTTCTTATGTCTTTGTCTATGAGTGTATCAAATTTCATTAAAATCGGACCACTCCTTCTATAACCCGATTTTTTTTATTATCGATTTTCGATATTTATCGGGGGTATCTCGACACAAAAGAACACTCGCAGACGTTTATAGTACAACTGTGTAAATTTTCAAGAAAATCGGTTCAGCCGTTTCGGAGTCTATAGGTAACGGATACACACACACAGACACACACACACACACACACACACACACACACACACACACACACACACACACAGACAAAGTTCCATTTATAAATAAGTTTAGATATGGATATTTTTATGATACTATAATGTCCACACATACCCGTGTGTGTGTGTGTGAGAGAGGTGGTCTCTGTGTGTCTGTGTCTTTTCTTCATGACGCACATACCGGGTCCATCAACAACCTATTTCTCACCAGATTTCTAGATGCCGCAATTTAAAACCCTTTTTAATTAGATCCTCTTTCGCGCCACACTGACCTTCCCCAATTCGACCGCCTAAACCCCGTCCCTTTACGACCCCCTCAACAGACTTCATGCCCGTTTATTTTTGTTTTCTAATTTTATGAAAAAAACTATTTACCCAAGTGATTCTAAAAGAAGCTTTGGTGAGGCTGAACTCCCCGCCCCACAGCTTAGTCTCGGCCGAAGAAGCGTTAATTTTGGCAAAAAAAAAAAAAAAAAAAAAAAAAAAAAAAAAAAAAAAAACTAAGCGAAACGTTTGTGGTAGACAATCAAATCTTATGGCAGCTAATACCATAGGAAAAAAAAATGGTCTAATCATTATTTTCGGGGTTTTTAAGTGGTTGTACGCTATTTTTATTTAGAATCAGTATTTTCTAACAACAGTGTAGTAAAGAAACATCTCTGTGCATTCAGCCCCCGTAATCTCTTTGACACTAACCCCCCAGCTTCCTTTCAAATCCCCAAGTCTTAAATTTAATTCCACTGTTTATATATCTCCAAGACGTTCTCGAAAATCCTTTAATCTAAACTTTTCGATTTTCCTTCAGACGACACGTTCGCTTTCTTTTCTCCTACACCAGCAATCGCCACTTTCGTTCAAAAATATACTTTTTTTCTATATAGACTATTAGTCCCAATCTTTTTTGTTATAACAACGTTTCGACCGCTGTGACTACCGACCTTCATCAGGCGTATGTCGATCTGGGTAACCTCCACAAAAATTTTAACTGAACACTTTACCTAATTTACAGGAACACTTCTTCTTCTTCTTCTTCTTCTTCTTCTTCTTCTTCTTCTTCTTCTATGTGCCTTGTCATTTCAGAATGTAGGCGAACATGGCCTTCCACGTCTCCCTATTCTTGGTGTCTCTGAACACACTTTCTCCTGTAACACCACTTAACCCCCGTTCTGTTATCCACCTGCTCAGGCCCTTCAAATATATAATCCGCTGCTTTCCTCTATCTCTTTTTTCCCTCAATCTGGCCTGTTAGTATCAGGTTCTCCAAGCTCTCCTTTCTCGTTTCATGTTCCAGGAAGTTCAACTGACTCTTCCTGACGCTCAGTATTAATTTCCGTTTCGTTTCTATCCTTTGCAACACCTCATAATTGCTCACATGCTCGATTCATGATATTCGCAGATAAGATGTTTTCCCAATCACTACTTGAGTCTGGCGTTAACCGTTATCTTTGCTACTTATCCTCATAAACTGCACATCTTGGGGTCTCCTACACTGATAAACCAGCAAACAGTAACTCTCTAACGTGAGATGGCTCTTGTGCCTTGTTTGGAATAAACATTAGTAACAAAAAAAATAAAAAAAAATTTATACATGAGTTCCATTTGGGGTCTAGAGTGAACTTAACATTCAGTTTATATTCAAAGATTAGCAACTCATTGAAAATGCAACAATTGATCATGACTGGAACAAAATTCAGGATCTGATTAGTGATTATGAGCTTAGATTTTGAGAATATGTATTTTTGTATACATAGATCCCATTATCCATTATACTTGATACTGACGAGGTAAACTTGAGACCAAGTAGATATTGAAACCCTGGCTAGGATAGGTGATGAAATGATATTAGAGATTGAATGTTTCAGCGAGTTTTTCCCCCATTGAGCTTTTAGAAATTTGTCATAAGATACATCAGTTGCAAAACTTGCATTATTTGGTAGGGATACAGTGAGTTCGGCCATAAACAGTGTTTTCAGATGCACAAATCTAAACTTATTTATAAATGGAACTTTGTCTGTGTGTGTGTCTGTGTCTGTGTGTGTCCGTTACCTATAGACTCCGAAACGGCTGAACCGATTTTCTTGAATATTTACACAGTTGTACTATAAGCGTCTGCGAGTGTTCTTAGCTAGGTTTTGTGTCGAACTACCCCTGATAAATATCGAAAATCGATAATCGAAAAAATCGGGTTATAAAAGCAGTAGTCCGATTTTAATCAAATTTGATACACTCATAGACAAAGACATAAGAAACGATATTCAGAAGTTTCAAAATTGCAGTTTTTACAATAGTGCAGAAAATCGATAATATATATATATATATAAAAAAGACAAGATGTTTGTGTGTGTGGCTGTTTATCTGTCTGTATGTCTGTATTTTTTTCAGCCTTTTTATTTTAGTTTTTGCTTCTGGTTTGGCTCTAAGTAGGTATAATTGGAGTTCTTAGTCTCAGCCATCATACCATTTACTCAGAGGACTTATTTAGCCTTCAAAATTCAGTTTACGACGAAAAAGACTTATTTGATATTGATACCAGGAAATCAAAATTTTACTTACATCCATTCATTTTTCTTTCAGTCTACGGTTTCGCTTTAACTGGAAACAACTATTGCTTTTTAGTCTTTCGTGCCAAGGTCCAAAGAGCCTGAGCTCCATGACCATGGATTAGTTTTAAAGCTATCATTACACCCGAGCAACGCCGGGCTATACTGCTAGTTTTTACTAAAGATCTGAGATTGTTCCTAGGTAGTTCATTAAAAAAAACAAAACCGAAAGTGGATGGGACGGAGTAGAAAGTTTTAGGTTGTCCGCGTTGCTTTCATGGGCTTCAACCGACTATTTCCAAACGAACTTCTTACTCCTACTCGAGAGATAGTATTTAATCGTGCAAAGACCTCCACAGATGACTTGATCGGAGATTTGGGGGAAAAAAACCCTGTCCTACACATCGTCAAATATGATTTGAGATGTCTTAGGAAAAATATGCGTTGTTCGAATTCCAGTTAAATTCATGGCATTCACTTACGCACTTGCTAAAATAAAAAATAAAAATGACAGCCATATATATGTCATTTTGGAGTTAACTTACTAAAATAAAGAAAATGGCAACCATATATATGTCATTTTGGAGTTAACTTGCTATTTTTCTGCATAAGTAATTCAGAATATTTTATCATTCCCCAATTAATTTTAGTGTCACATGAAAAAAGAGCTGTTTTTTCAAACACTAAAAGCAGATTAGCCAGGGAAGAGCTAAGTCAACACGTACTACGAAAACTTGATTATAACAAGTAAATTAATTTTTCAATTGTATTGTTTATATTTTTGTGTGAGTTGTCTATAATTTTGTAGAAAAGAATTCTGCTTTTAAAATCATTAGAAGTAGAATTAGCCAAACAGAGCGAACGAGAGAGAGAGTGTGTGTGTGTGTGAGAGAGCGAGAGAGAGAGAGCGAGCGAAAGTGAAAGAGAGAGTGAGAGAGAGAGAGTGAGAGAGAGAAAACACAACTCTTACTGCCAAAACTTGGTGTCAGTATTATAAGTAATCAGCAAACAAAAAGGAGACCCAATATGCCAACTGCAAGTTAGAGAATCTAAAATAAAACAAGTAACAAAAATTAAATACTTGGGAAGTATCAAAAGAGGATGGAAAATGCGACCAAAGACGTATTGGCATGGTTAAAAACGCATTTTGGAAGCTAAGCAGAGTGCTGAAAGACAGGAAAATCTCATTAGAAACAAAGAAAAGAGTGCTGGATTGCTATGTGATATCTGTCCTTCTGTATGGAAGTGAAGGCTGGACGATGTCATCAAAGATTAAGGAGAGGCTTGATGCAGCAGAAATGTGGTTTTACAGAAGGATGATGAGGATACCATGGACAGAGCACGCCAGACTCGAGTAGTGATTGGAAAGGATGCAAACGAGAAGAAAACTGATAATAAATATCAAGAAGAGACAAATGAAGTTCCTGGGACACCTAAGGAGGAGGGAGAACCTAAAGAATTTGATACTCACAGGTTAAATAAATGGAAGAAGAGACAGGGGAAAGCAGGGCGAGATGTACTTGTTAGGTCTGAGCAAATGGTTGATGGAGCGGGGCTTGGAAGAGATACCAAGAGAAATATTACTAAGAGCAACAAGAGACAAAGCCAAGTGGAAGTCCATGATCGCCTACGTCCTGAACGGACACAGCACACGAAGAAGATTGCTTAAATTTTCTGTGTGCGTTGTCTGATTTTTGTAAGAAAGAATTCTGTCTTTTTAATTTATTAGTAGTAGAAACAGACAGAGAAATGTTGGTTGGTTGTTTATGTTTTATGGCAAATCAACATCGGCGGGTCATTTATTGCCAACTAAGCTTTATATATTTATTGCCGATAATACCTTTTTCTTTCAACAATTTATTGTTGTTGTTTTTTATATAAATTTTTGTGTCTAGTAATACTTTTTTCTTTTCGAGTATCAAGATTCATTGGGGTTTGTTTCAAGGGCAGGGTCCCCAAGTCCTACCCTGTTATTTAACCCATAACTGGAAGGAAGGGACGGATTAATATCTTCCCCAGGGGTACCAGTGCTTGAGTGAATGAAGGGTATTCAACTGGAATTCGAACTCGGCTCACCGATTTCTCTTTCCAAGCCGATATCCACTGCACCACAACGCACATCCGTCACTAACCGCTTACAGCACCTGGTATTCCCAAGCGGTCACCCATCTAAGTACTGGCCAGGCTCAATGTTGCTTAACTTCGGTGATCGAGCGAGAACAGGTGTATTCAACGTGATATGGCCGTAAGCCCAGAGAAATGTAACACAATTCTTACCGCCAACATTTCATGTCAGTATTTAACACATCACTCAATAAAATATTACAACAAAAACTTTTAGGCATAATTCGACTTTAAAAATCAACATAGTCTCATTCTAGGGTGATACATTTATTCTAACTCTTCTCTAACAACATGATGTCTTTTGTAGAACGATTTATCTTTGGCCTCAAAATAGGCCTCAGTTTCCAATATCACTTCTTCAATGGAGCCAAATCTTTTTCATTGCAACATTCTTTTGAGGTTCGCAAACAGCCAGTAGTCGCTGGGGGCTCAGATCTGGAGAATATGGTGGATACGGAAGCAATTCGAAGTGCAATTAATGTATTTTTCCATCGTTGCGATCGACTTGTGATAATAATTAAAGATCACTTTTTTCTTCTTCATTTTTGGCCATCTTTCAGTGACTTCTTCCTTCAAACGCACCAATAATGCTATATAATATTTGCTATTGATGGTTCTTCCTTTCTCAAGGTAATCGATGAACAAATCCCAAAATACCGAAGCCAAAACCTTGCCTACTGATGTTTGCGTCTTCGGTCGCTTTGGACGGCTTTCACCTGTTGATGACTGCTGATTAGACTCCGGAGTGAAGTGGTGGATCCATGGTTCATGCATTGTCACATATTTATGCAAAAACTCCTTGTTGCGTTGAGACAGTTGCAAACAACTCTCTGAATCGTCGACGCGTTACTGTTTTTGATCGACGGTGAGCAAATGCGGCACCCACTTTGAACACATCTTTCTATATCATAAATGTTCAAAATGGTGAATACACTGCCTTCTGATATGTTAAACCCTTCTGCTATCTTACGCAACTTTCATTTACGATCGGCCAAAACGAATTAGTGGATTTTTTGGTGCTTTTCAGGACAACTACCGATTCGGGCGACCCGATCAGCATCATTTGTGTCTGTACGACCGCTTTTAAAGTCAGCATACCACCTGTTAACCATTGTTTTCGACGGAGCAGAATCCGTATAACACTTATAAAGCCATTGCTTTGTTTGAACAGTATTTTTCGCATCAGAAAACAATGCTTTAACAACACACAAAATTCAGATTTTATTTCCATTTGTTCGGTGTTTTTTAGGCGCTAGTAATTTAGATCCGAACCCTTTATTACAATCACTGGGGTATATGAAGTAGTGTCTCTTTTGGTAGTCATGAGTTATCTCCCTTTATAACTGTAAGTTACTTGTTCACCACTGCTGTAGCCTGTATCTCTGGTTCAAGTCGCAGGAACTAGTCAACGTCTATATCGACTCTCCTTGCTTCTTGCTTCCTAGTCAATTTTCATCTTTAAAAGTGTAAATGTAAATTCAGGAAACGCCTTTTGTTATCGCGTATTTTTCACGTCATCCTTTGATCTTGCCGGAGCATTTTGAACAACTCTCGTTTTCAGTATCTCCCAACCTCGAAAAGAAATGGTTTCTTCCGGGATACCTGGGTAGTTAACCACCCACCACTCCAACGACCCTTAAGACATAAAAAAAAATTGGGAGTGGCTACCAGAACACAGCAGTTTTTTCTTCTTTTCTCTATCGGCCCGTCAACCGTCAACCTATCCTCCTCTTTTGTCTGTCTGTCTATATATATATATATATATATATATATATATATATATATATATATCGTGTTATAGCCTTTGTGCAATTGTTTACCTTGTTCAATAAACTCTTGTTGGGTGGGCAAATGTCTGGGTCGGCTGACTTAGCGTCCGCTCACCATCTTTCGTGCTAAATATAATTCTGGTTTACTTCGTTTCTCTTTTCTTTGCGGGCTCGGGCAATTTGCATTTTTTTTTTCATTCTTTTTATTTTTATTTTAACAACACCCTCATCATTTCACCCTCAGTCTTCCAACCCAGACTTTTTTTTCTAATTCGAAACAGTCTGACCGAATACAGGCTTGTGATATCCAAATTGTTTTCGGCGACTTTCAGGTTCATTTTTTCCCTAATTCTTGACATTTAAAGAAGTAGAAATTGCAGAAAATCGCTTTTCTACTTTCCTTCTCTTGATAAACACCTGCATCATTTTGTTTAGTTTAGCGATTCAAACATTTCATTGTTATCCTGAATTTACAAATCATTATCAGTATGATCGCTACCCGCATAGAAAACAATCAATTAGTCGAATTTAGATATTGAATATTTAAATCACTTCTCAAAGTATAGATAAAAAAATGAACTTTCTCTTGATAATAAAATCACTTTAGTATGACATAAGGCCAAATTAGTACTGGGAGGGAGATTTGAAAGATTCTTTCTAACTGAATTTCTGGGATGTAGATTTGTTATTGTTATGGTGAAACACACCTCTTCCTCAGATAATGGACTCTCCCTCTTATATTTTGTCCTATGGGCAGAATACAGCGGCCTCTTTGTTTGGTGGGTTGGTTGGGTCCAGCTAGCATCATGATTTCTGTTTGTATATTTTGTTAAAATTTTTTTTTTTTTTTGGAATTTATGCCATGCCCCTCCCCACATATCATTTTATGATATATTTTTAAATATATTTTTGCATCTATTATTCACAATAAAATTTTTATACTCTTTTGAGTTTTTTTTAGTTCCCTGGTATGCTTGAGGTATTTTGGTGTATGAAGGATTGAATGATGATGGACATGTTCTTGTGGTGGATGAGAAAATTGTAAAGTATGTTTGGGTCGTGAGTCGGATTAGCTAGTTATATGATAGGTAATAAAGACCAACCTGAGTTCCCCCGCTACAAATCGTCCTTGTGCCACAATTGTATCTTTCATACACTAAATATTCAGAAGTTCTTGGGAAGTTCATAGGAGTTCTAGAGAGTTCTTTAGAGTTCTATTTGGGGTTCAGTAGAACTATTAGTTAGTTCCAGTTTGGGCATAGTTGAACTATGGCAGTTGATATTAGTCGGCAGTTAGCCAAATACTAAGGATTCAGCATGCAGTGGAAGATTACCAAGTTCCTAACATTTTGGGTGCGTTAAGTCGATTATCAACCGACATAGCAGGATTATAACCTTCAGTGCGAAAACTACTCCACAGCAGATATTTCTATTATTTAATTGTATTGTGTCGCAGTGGATGTCGGCTCGGAATGAGAAATCTGAATGAGAAATGTCTATGATCACTGAGCTTTACTACCTTCTTCCGATATTTGTTGATATCTAACATACTAAATAAGTGTCAAAACAATTTCTTCTTTTTTAATTTGCGATTGCAGATTCTTTGTGTTTCGGTGTTTAAGGATATCTTATCTTTTGCGTTCCGCTATCAAAGGATATTACATATTTTTTGTATTTCTCGGCTTCCAATTAATTTTAATACATCAAGTTATATATACATTAGATAAGAATATTTTGACTCTAAGAAAGGCAATAAAGTCACTAGGATACAAAGAGTTACGCCGTGTGAGGGAAGATAAGAAAAAAGAAAATATTATTAAAGAGAGAGGACAATAAAAGAACAGAAATTAAGAAGACAGAAGATAACGATTGACATTGCATTTACATTTTTGAAGAACAAATTAAGAATATAAGAAAAAACATTATGAAGGAAGAGAGAACAATAAAAGAACAGGAATTAAGAAGACAGAAGATAACGATTGACATTGCATTTACATTTTTGAAGAACAAATTAAGAATATAAGAAAAAACATTATGAAGGAAGAGAGAACAATAAAAGAACAGGAATTAAGAAGACAGAAGATAACGATTGACATTGCATTTACATTTTTTGAAGAACAAATTGAGAATATAAGAAAAAACATTATGAAGGAGAGAGGACAATAAAAGAACAGGAATTAAGAAAACAGAAGATAACGATTGACATTGCATTTACATTTTTTTGAAGATCAAATTAAGAATATGAGAAAAAACATTATGAAGGAGAGAGAACAATAAAAGAACAGGAATTAAGAAAACAGAAGATAACGATTGACATTGCATTTACATTTTTGAAGATCAAATTGAGAATATGAGAAAAAACATTATGAAGGAGAGAGAACAATAAAAGAACAGGAATTAAGAAAACAGAAGATAACGATTGACATTGCATTTACATTTTTTTGAAGATGAAATTAAGAATATAAGAAAAAACATTATGAAGGAGAGAGAACAATAAAAGAACAGGAATTAAGAAGACAGAAGATAACGATTGACATTGCATTTACATTTTTGAAGAACAAATTAAGAATATAAGAAAAAACATTATGAAGGAAGCGAGAACAATAAAAGAACAGGAATTAAGAAGACAGAAGATAACGATTGACATTGCATTTACATTTTTGAAGAACAAATTAAGAATATAAGAAAAAACATTATGAAGGAAGAGAGAACAATAAAAGAACAGGAATTAAGAAGACAGAAGATAACGATTGACATTGCATTTACATTTTTTGAAGAACAAATTGAGAATATAAGAAAAAACATTATGAAGGAGAGAGGACAATAAAAGAACAGGAATTAAGAAAACAGAAGATAACGATTGACATTGCATTTACATTTTTTTGAAGATCAAATTAAGAATATGAGAAAAAACATTATGAAGGAGAGAGAACAATAAAAGAACAGGAATTAAGAAAACAGAAGATAACGATTGACATTGCATTTACATTTTTGAAGATCAAATTGAGAATATGAGAAAAAACATTATGAAGGAGAGAGAACAATAAAAGAACAGGAATTAAGAAAACAGAAGATAACGATTGACATTGCATTTACATTTTTTTGAAGATGAAATTAAGAATATAAGAAAAAACATTATGAAGGAGAGAGAACAATAAAAGAACAGGAATTAAGAAAACAGAAGATAACGATTGACATTGTATTTACATTTTTTTGAAGATCAAATTGAGAATATAAGAAAAAACATTATGAAGGAGAGAGGACAATAAAAGAACAGGAATTAAGAAAACAGAAGGTAACGAGTGACATTTCATTGAAATTTTTGAAGATCAAAGTTGACTGGAAAGCAAGCAGCCGGAACAGAGTTCCACAACGTGCGGGAGAAGTAACTGTTAGCATAGAACTTACGGTTACATCAATACATTTCAACTGTAAAAGAATTAGAAGTAGTTGCCTATCTAGCAAGTCAGTTTAGTACCATACGTCATGCACGCTTGGGCAATCATGTCTCGAATGAGACATAACTGACAGGACAGAGGATTTTCCCGCAGCAGCTTGTCATTACTTTCTGTGGTAGACTGGTTGCCAACCAAGGCTATAGAACCCAGTCTGTCTAGCTATAGCCGAAGGGAGAAACGACGGATTATTACCTTTTCCAGGGGAAAATTCCACAAGAATTTTCTTGGGCAACCAAACTGGCAACAAGGTTCCACCCTTTTACAGGTAGATCAACCAAATGCAGGCGAAAATTCTGTTCCAGCAGCTTCTTTACCCGCGCTTCTCACCTGTGGAACTCCCTTCCATATACTTGCTTTCTTGACGGCTATAACCGCCAGGAATTTAAATGCAATGTCAATTCTCATCTCTTATCCACTTGACTCCAGCCCTTTCTACATCACTCCGTATGTCTTGTTCTTTTCCTTTCTCTCTACCTTCGTAACTGTCTTCACTCCTGTGTTTACATCCTTCTTTTGCTCTTTCTCTTTCACCCCCAGTAGCTGGTTCGTCTTTGTCTTCACTCTCTTCCTGCCTAATACTTCAACTCTCTTATGCAACCCCCTGCACATCAGTGGCGTTAACGCCTTGCTTAGGGTAATATGATTAAAAAAAATCTCATATGGCTGTCATTATCTAGGGGAGGCAATGTCTTGTTTTCATTTAGTTTGTTTAACGGTATTTCGCTTTATGGATCATTTAATGCTAAAATTAATATTGTTGGGAGCATTAGTAATTTTTTTTACAAAAGTGTATTGCTGGTATTTTTAAAAAATTTTTTTAAAACAAAATGTATTACTAAAACTTTCTTTAATGTTTTTTTTATTTTATTTATATATTATTTTATATTATTTTTTACAAAAGAGTATTGCTTTTATTTTTTTTCTATGAAAATTATATCTGGAACCTTCACTATAAAATGTATTTCTACACTTTCCTAGTGTTTTGACTCCACTTTGGGGATTAAATATTTTCCCATAGTTGGGACCCTACCAGGTACTACTATTCCGAGTCAGGGACAACAGCAATTAAGAGGTGTTTCTATACTTCTCAAAACCTCATGATCAGAGGCTTTGCTGCCGGATGCAGTTTATCGTCATATCTAGGACAACTACGATGTCACCAATTCACTACCAACCGCATTAAACTACTAGGTTATTTTCCTGTGGAAGCAATATAATATATGCCTAGACATCGACAGGATAACAGCGTCATTTCCACACAAACCACTGTCTCTCTCTTTCTCTCTCTAGTTATTTTTACCCGTACCTCTTTCTCGTAATATTGTTCTCCCTCCCTTTTATCGCTTTCTTACACCCCGTCTTCCTTCCCTCCTCTTTTCCTTCACTGTACACGCCTCCAACCTCCTCCAGTCATTGGGTGGATGATTTTGAAGTTGGGAAAGACGATGAAAGACGGGATTTTTTCCTGCCAAATTTAAAACGGCAGAGAGCTCAAATAGTGATTTAAATTGTTTGAAACTTTTCAAAATTATTCATTTGCGTTTTCGCTTTTATTATTTTTTTTTTCAGTTTATTGTTTTATTTGGAGAAAAACAACTTGGTTTGAAAAATAAATAAACCAAATACTTCACAGCAATCAATCTATTTACAAAACGACGGATTCAGGCTAAGTGTCTTTTTAAATTATCTGTGCACTCAAGTCAGAAAGTACATATGCTAGGTTCCTGGGAATGACGGTAAACTACATCCGACAGCAAGGCCTCTGATTGGGAGCTTGTGAAGAGCATGGAACCACCTCTTAATTGCTATTGTTCCCAGGTTCACCCTGACCCAGAGTGGTAGCACCTGTTAGAGTCCCAACTATGGGCAAATAGTTAACCCTCAAACTGGGGTCAAAATACTATGAAAGTATAAAAATACACTTTTATAAAAATATATACATTAAAATAAACTTTTATAGAAAAATATACATTTTTGAAGGAAAATATTACAAGCAATACACTTTTTAAGAAAATTATTATCATAACACATTTTTTGCACTGAAAGTTATAATCGTGCTATGTCGGTTGCTAATCGACTTAACGCACTCAAAATTTTAGGGACTTGGTAATCTTGCACTGTAAGCTGACTCCTTAGTATTCGGCTAACTGCCAACTAATATCAACTGCCTAGTAGTTCTACTGAACTCCAAAAGAACTCTAAATAACTCCTATGAACTTCCCAAGAACTTCTCAATATATATTGTATGAAAAATACAATTGTGGCACAAGGACGATTTAGGGGTGGGAAAACTCAGGTTGGTCTTCAGTACCTATCCTATACATAGCTAATCCGACTCACGACCCAAACATACTTTACAATTTTCTCATCCACCACAAGAACATGTCCATCATCATTCAATCCTTCATACACCAAAATACCTCAAACATACCAGTGACCGAAAAAAAAACCCAAATGAGTATAAAAATTTTATTGTCAATAATAGATACAAAAATATATTTAAAAATATATCATAAAATGATATGTGGGGAGGGGCATGACATAAATTTCCAAAACAAAAAAGTTTTTAAACAAAAGATACAAACAGAAATCATGATGTTAGTTGGGCCCAACCCACAAGACAAAGAGACCGCTGTATTCTGCCCATAGGATAAAATCAAGAGGCACTCTTTCTACAGGGAGTGGAGAGGAGAAAATAAAATGAATGGGGAGAATATAATCTTGACCCAGACGAGATAAAACGGGACAAAAGATAAAAACTGGGGAAATTGGGAATCTCGACCTGGATCATGACAAAAGAAAATGCTGAGGACAGGCTAGGACTCACATTCATTCCCATTAACTAGGTACACATAAAGGAACTACTATAACCAGGGGAGGGTTCCAAAGGAATCTACCCCGATGTGACTAGTAGATCTAGTCTCGTTCACGCGAACCAGGCTCGCCACATTTACCCACCTTTCGCGAAAGCCTATCGAGGTCAACCGTTTCCAATCAGATCAAATCATAATTTTGAGCTGATGCTGAAAATATCGGATCAGATCTTGATGTGAAAGTCGGCCACCTCGCAAGACTTCCTCGAATCGCGTCGTCCATATCACCATTCGAGCCGTGGCCAGCAGCAACAGAAACACTATTCGCTTCACTCCCGAAAACGGAGGCGACACATTGTCACAGACGTATGCACGATCAATGAGCACGAGCTCACGCGGCACGCGACGAGCAGTCAATTCACCGATACGGTCCCATAGAGAATGAACCCGAGAACAATGGTAGATGGTGTGCGCAGTGAAGGCCGCGTCATTGAGAGACAACCTATTCCGAGCCAATTGCCAGGTAAGTGAAAACTCAGAGTTGTTGTGATAATCGGCACCTGGCATCCAAGACCAATAAAAGCGATACTCCTCCTTTGACATGCCGAGCACATCGCGTAGTTTATCCTTCGCGACACCCGCCACTAATCCCTGATAGAAGACTTTCCTAGGCCGAGAAAAGTCACTGGACTGAGGAATAGCCCTCAAGGCCGCCAGACATTCCAGGAGAAAACTCGATCGCCCCGAGGTTTACTGCACCGCCTCGGGACCGGGGGAGTGATAGTAAGGCTAAGGAACATGTCCTTCACTATCCCCGTTAGCAACGAGTCTTCCAATAACGCACGTACGAGAAAAACCACCCTTGAAGCGAGCTTGTAACTCGCCAAGTGTGGCATTTCCAGGACCCCCATGAGACGGACGTTGGTAACAGACACGTTTGTCGACGTAGTGTTTGCGTCCTCTCTACAGAAGGGAAAATAGCAAACTTCCAATCGCCTTCTCACGCCGTTCACAAAGTGGAAGTAACAGACAGCCAGTAAAGGATAATGGGAAAGACGTATGTAACACATGCCTCAGCCAAACCCTTTAAGGACAAATTCCTTCGACGCCAAATCTCGACCGACGTGACGACCTTTGCCTGTACATCAAACCAATTTTTCTTCCAACTGGAGGTAGGGCCCAAACTACACTCCAAGAATGCGAACAGGGCTGTCCGTCCAGTCACGAAAGTAATGATATGAAAATAGTGACGTCATCCGCGTACGCGGAAACCCTGGCTCGAGCTCCACCAGGAACAGCGATTCCACGTAGGGCCGGACTGCACGTCCTGTCCCTTAGCCGGCGAAGGAGGGTTTCCAACGCCAAAGCATAAAGTAAGGACTACGGTGGACAACCTTGTTGGACCGACCTAGACAGCGCAAAAGCGCTCGCCAACTTTCCGTTCACCTGGACCACAGCCGTGGGGAATTGATACAGGAGACTAATCCAGCGGTAGAAGTCGGGTGGACAGCCGCCAGGTAGCCATGGTCAACCCTATCAAATGCTTTGGACTGATCTAAATGGATCAGCGCGGCTTCATCGTTGTTATTTACACCCTCTAGGATCGTGCGGATCAAATGCAGGTTGCTCAGAATTGTTCGTTCTCTCACAGCACAAGTCTGTTCAGGTCCCAACAGATACTCGGCAACTAGCTGCAAACGATTCGTCAGGATCTTGGCCAAAATCTTTAACTCTGTGTTTAGCAGAGTTATGGGCCTGTAACCATCTGGGCCTATATGAAAATGGGCCTGTATGAAAATGGGCCTGTAACCATCCCTCCCAACACTTTTGCCTTTTGTCAACAGCGTGACCACACCCCTGGTGAACCAGTTGGGGATGGACCCCTGCCGGAACCAGTTGTTGATCACGACAGTCAAGATCGGGACAAAAAATGTGCCACAGCCTCAAGTACAATTCGTAGGGTAAACCATCAAAACCTGGCGTCTTGCCACTGCTGACCTTCTTCAAAGCCGCATAGACTTCGGCCTTTCTCCCTCGCAGCGAGCTGCATCCACCGGCAAAAACCAAATAGCCAAAATAGCTGCGAAACTCCTCATCATTGGTAAACCGGTTCTCGAAATGCCGCCGAAACGCCTCGCTCATGTCGTCAGTCGACCGAAGAGTATGTACCGGTCGCTGCCTCGACGAATCTCTTCCTTGCGCAGTTCTGCGCCCATGTTTACAGCTTCGGAAGACATCTTCCTTAACCTATGTGTAATTTCCTGACCCATGTAACGCTTGCTAGTCGAACGCTCCAGGGCCTCCTTAGCTACGACTATCTCTAGGAGAGATCCCCACCAGCCTCCATCCGGAAGAAATTAACTTTAAGCGTCTTTATCTTGTTAGTCTTATCTAGTTTGAGCCGTTGGCTATAATCAATGGTGAAAAAGACCTACGCCTATTCTTAAGATTCCCCCGCCATTTATTCCCAATGACTCCCCAGTTAACGCCCGCTGCACTACGTTAATTATCTGGCACCGAAAGTCCTGCCTGTCCAGTAACCAGCCATTCTAGGCCTAAAGTCTAACGCTACACGGGCACAAACAAGTTTGTGGTCCGAGTAGCCTAACCAGTGGAACTCGGACAATCTACGAAATCTATGTCGGCTTCTCTCACTAACATTCTATCCGGATAGCTAGAACCCCGGATAGAAGGCCAACTATGAACTTCCTGTTAACTCTTATTAATATAGGAGGGAGTGTCCATTATCCGAGGAATAGGTGTGTTTCACCATAACAATAATATAGGAGGGAGAGTGCATTATCTGACGAATAGGTGTGTTTCACTATAACATTAATATAGGTGAGAGAGTCCATTATCTGAGGAATAGGTGTGTTTCACCATAAGATTAATATAGAAGGGAGAGTCTATTATCTGAGGAATAGGTGTGGTTCACCATAACACTTTAATAACCTGCAAAGTTTTGATAAGCTATAAAATTACAAATCAGTGTGTATCTGTATTCTTCTAAAAAGATTTCATTCATTCTCAAAGTTAATCTATGAATTCTGTTTTCATTTTTTTTTTGTAAACAACCTAGCAAAGATGAAAATACTTAACCCTATCCAAGGCAGCCTATTTTGTGAAAGTTAGAGGGGGTGCATTTTTACCCACCAAATGCTAGAGAGTTCCAAATAATAGTTTAAGTTGTTTGAAATTTTGTAGTTTTATTCTTTTTTTATTTTTCAGTTTTCATCTTTGATTTTTAATTTTCATTGGCTCTGGAACTGGTGACGTCAAATTGAAAGTGTAACGTCAGACTGCGTACAACTTTTAAAATGGCACCAATCCTCGCTCCATGAAAAGATATGCTTCAGAAAGTATGAACCCCAAAAAAGAATCAACGATATTCGTAATTACCTTTAGAATAACACATCATGGCATAGTTGGTTAAAGCTATGGAATTGTGTTCAATATATATTTATTCGTAGCCATAAAATTGCATTTAAAATATATTTAATTGCAGCCATATTATGGCGTTCAAAATATAGGTCATAAAATTGTGATCCAAATTTATTTATTTGAACTCATATAATAGTTGTCAAAATTTATGTGTGCAATAAAAATTATTTAGTTGAAACCATGTAATCGTAGTCAAAAATAATTATTTGAAATACATTTGTGGTCCAAATATATTTGAGGCCATGTGTAATATAACAATCTGGCCCCACCCGAGGAAGTGATGCAAGCGATGGTGTTTCCGGTCGGTGAAGGGGGCGGCGAAGCGACAAGACAGGTGTTTGTGAAATACATCCTGTCGAGGCCGGAGCGGATGTCATTTGACCTTATTTCCGACAGCGGCGGAAATGGCTACAGAGGCAAACAGATCAGGTGTCTCTTAGAATTACGTGGGCGTTGCGTGGGCGAGGCAAAACCGGAAGGAAAGTCCCGGTTCTAGAAGACTATATAAAGACCTCGACACACGGATTCGCCAGCAGAGAACGGCCAGTGGAAGCAGACAAACACCACGGCAAGACTACACTCCCGTCGACCCATTCTATGTGCCTCTCACCCTTCCGTTCTCTATTCCACACGGTTCGTCGTTATTAATAAAAATATAACCTTATATTTTTATATTTGCGTGTTTGTTGTTTTGTCGTCGTACGGCGATATATAACACATGAATTTGTGATAAATTATATTTAGGACTAGCCATTAAAATTGTTGTCGAAATATATTTAGTTAAACTTATAAAACCTTAGACAAAGTTCATTTATTTGAATCCATATATTTACTTTTAAAATATATTTAAGTGAAGCCATAAAATATATTTAGTTGATGCTATCAAATTGCGTTCCACATATATTTAGTTCGAATCATATAATTGAAATCATATATGTTGAAAGTAATCTGAACATTGTGGTCAAATATATATTTAGTAGAAGCCATACCATTGTCGTCAAAATATATTTAGGTGTTGCATTAAAATTGTGGTCAATATGTATGTATTTGAAACTATGCAATTTGTGATAAAATTATATTTAGTTGAAGCCATAATATTGTGGTCAAAATATATTTAGTTGACGCTATATGATTTTGTTTAAGTTATACTTAGCTGAAGCCGTATAATTGCGTTCAATATATATTTAGTTGTACTAATCAAGTTGTGATAGAATATATTTCGTTGAAGCCATGAACGTGCGTTCAAAATATATTTAGTTGTAGCCAAAACATTGTGCAATTCTATTTAATTATGAGCCTTTAATTACCCATAGTTGTTGATACGTTACTACACAAAGTCAAACAAATAATTCTAACCACCATAGACAATCTTAACTACCTCCCATTAGCATGGAACAGGCTTGCCTCTCAGAGAGTAAAACACTACGCCTCCTTGGCTTTACACTTTCGGCGGGTCTCAAATGGAATGACTATATTGAATCCATTGCCAAATCTGCCTCTATGAAAGTCGGCTCTCTGTGCAGGGCCCGGAAGTTTTTCCCGCCTGAATCTATCCTGCACATATACAAATCTATTATCCGCCCATGTATTGAATACTGCTGCCATATCTGGTCGGGTGCCCCTGCTACTCTCCTTGGACTTCTTGACAAAATACAGAGGAGAATCTGTAACGTGGTTGATACTGACTTGGCAGACCGGCTGCAACCACTCTCTCACCGGCGTGATGTGGCTTCCCTGTGCCTCTTCTACAAGTACTTTCATGGCTTCTGCTTCGATGAACTTAGCCTAAGCACGAATTTGCACGAGATACTAGATTAGCAACTAGGTCCCATCCTTTTACAGTTAAACAGATAAGATGTAACCGTAATTTCTACTCCAACAGCTTCTTTTCTCGCGCTTCCCTCCTGTGGAACTCCCTTCCACATGTCTGCTTTCCCGACAGCTAAAGTCTCCAGGTGTTTAAATGTAGGGTCAATAGACACCTCCTATCACACTAATTTCCAATTATTCTCAGAACACTCTCATCTACCCAACCCTCATTTTCGGTATCCTTACCCGCCTATCACCCACCCTCTGATATTTCCTATATTTAACCATCCTTCCTCCACTCTATGTAGCCCCCTGTGCAGTAGTGGCAGTGAAATACCTTGCTCGGGGTGAAACGCTTATAAAAAAAAAATCTGAATTGATAATTTTTTCATAAAAACAAATACTTACCAAGATGATATCATGCACGAGTGAATCAGTAAACATCTGGTCGAGTTGCATTTCATCGTTGTCCAAAATATCCTGAAAATAAAAGCAAGAATCTTTTACTAATTGATTGTTCGGTGCCCGGCTAGATAGGTGAGCCTATGTTCTTTAGTTTCACCAGGTCAGACGTTTATAGTTAGATCACCCCATGCAGCTCTTCCTTTTGACAATAATGTCCATCTCTTACAAAACACAAGAGCCACTCGAGGTAGAGAGTTATATTGTGAGAGACAAGACTCAAGAGCTAGTCGAGTTAGAGTGTTGTAGTGCAAGAGAAAATCTTAAGAGCCACTCTAGACAGAAGTTTACAGAGTAAGTTACAATACTCACTCGAGGTAGTGTTACAGAATAAGAGAAAATACTGAAGAGCCACTCGAGGTGGTGTGTTACAAAGTAAGAGACAATAGTCAAGAGCCAGTCGAGGTAGAGTGTTGCAGCATAAGAGACAGTACCCAAGAGCCACTCGAGCAAAAGATCAAACCTCAAAAGCACGAAGTAGAGTGTTACAGAATAAAAGAAAATACACAACAGCAACTCGAGGTAAAGTGTTACAGACAAGTCTCAAGAGCCACTCGATATAGACGGTTACAAAAGAGATAAGAAACTGAGTTTATAAGGATACTAGCAGTATAGCTCGGCTTTGCTCGGGTGTAATGAAAGCTTTAAAACTAATCCATGGTCCTGGAGCTCAGACTCTTTGGACGTTGGCACGAAATACTAAAAAGCAATAGTTGCTTCCAGTTAAAGCGAAACTGTAGACTGAAAGAAAAATGAATGGATGTAAGTCAAATAAGTATAATTGTAGTTCTTAGTCTCAGCCATGATACCATTTACTCAGAGGACTTATTTAGCCTTCAAAATTCACTTTACGACGAAAAAAACATATTTGATATCGATACCAGGAAATCAAAATCTGACTTACATCCAATCATTTTTCTTTCAGTCTACGGTTTCGCTTTAACTGGAAACAACTATTGCTTTTTAGTCTTTCGTGCCAACGTCCAAAAAGTCTGAGCTCCAGTATCATTCATTAGTTTTAAAGCTTTCATTACACCCGAGCAACGCCGGGCTATACTGCTAGTTTTACTATAAAAATGTATTTATAAAATTTATTTTCAGTGTTGCGTTGTCACTTTGCTATAAAAATGTATTGTCGGTCATTTTATTATGAAAACGTATAGTTGATTATTGTTTCGGTGTTTGCTATTTTCCCATAGATGGGACCCTAACAGATGCTATCACCCCAGACAGGCCAGAGTGGGCCCGGGGACAACAGCAATTAAGATGTGGTTTTACGTCCCCCGCCAAAAAAATATCTAAACTCCTGATCAGTGGCTTTGCTGCCGGATGTAGTTCATCGTCATACCTCAGCCGATTTCCAAGAGGGAAAAACATTTCTAATCTATTCACCGGTTAGCGTTATTTTCGGTTGCAAAAGAAAAACGCCACCGAAGCGCAAGGGTTAATGTGAAAGAAAAGAAAGAACGAGAAATGAAAAAAAAAAATTAACAAGGTACACGGAATGTCAGAGAAAGAATAAAAAAAAAAAGACGTGAATCATGGAGATAAAAGATGGTGATAAACTTTTGGAGATTGTAGCTACCAGGTTAGCAAGTACGTGGAAAAGATTTCCACAAGCTGTAAGCGCAATAAAGAGTTTGAGTTTGAGTTTTGTTTAACGGCATATCAACACCTCTGTGGGTTATTTAATGCCAAAAAGGTAGGGTTTTAAGGTATTTTCTTATAAATATTTAGTTATAGTGAGAAGGTTGATTTAGTCAGATTTTGATGAAAAAATGTATTTTTATTATTTTAAAAACTGAAGATGTCTTCTAGATTTGTATTCAAAAATTGTATTGCTGGTAATAATTTTTTTCCTTCAAAAATCTGTTATGGTAATAACTTTTTTCCCTTCAATAATATTTTCCTTCAAAAATGTATATTTTTCGATAAAAGTCTTTTTTATGTATATATTTCTATAAAAGCCTATTTTTATACTTCCAGAGTGTTTTGACCCCAGTTTTGGGATTAACTATTTGCCCATAGCTGGGACCCTAACAGATGCTACCACTCCGGGTCAGAGTGGACATGGGAACAACAGCAATTAAGAGGTGGTTCCATGCTCCTCACATCCTCCCAATCAGAGGCCTCACTGCCGGATGCAGTTTACCGTCATACCCAGGACCGCGCAAGAAAGAACCTGATAGAATAGAAGCAGCTGTTACATTTGACTATTGTGACAGTAAAAGAGTGGGACCAGGATGCCAATCTAGTCTTCTTCTTTTATGTGCCATGGCCATAAACCCATACACAGATTTATGGGCACTCATTTTACCCAATGAACACTTTCTTCTCTAAACTTCGTGACCCCGACAAGATAACAGTAAAGATTTTTATTCTGGGTCATGTTACTTGAGTTTTATTTCTTTGAAAATTTTTTGGATGTTCTGGGAAATTTATACCAAATAAAATCGTAGTCTGGTGAGATGATCTTATTAGCTTGTCGAAATGGATTATAATGTATATCCACTTTAGACGATGTGTTACGTTTTCCTTTATGTATATCATATTGCTTTGGATAATATCCATTGAGCTCTCTATACAGATCTATCACTTAATATTTTATACTTTTTTTAATCATCACATCGCCCCAAACAAGGCAGTTTACTTCCACTGGTGCGCAGGGGATTACATAGAGAGAAAGTTATGAGAAACAGTGACAGATTATAGGGGATGAGAATACTGATGAGAGTGGAGTGAACGGAGAGAGAAAGTATGCAGGTGAGTGAGATAGGAGATATCTATTGACTTTACATTGAGATTCGTGGAGATTGTAGCTGTCGGGGAAGCAAGTAAATGAAAGGGAATTCAACAGGCGGGAAGTGCGAGGAAAGAAGCGGCGAGAGTAGAAGTTGAGTTTACATTTTATTGGTTTCACAGTAAAAGGGTGGGACCTAGTTGCTAATCTTGTGGCTCGAGTAAATTTATATTTAGTGGGCACCAGTTAGCTAAGTTCATCGGAGCAGAAGCCGTGAAAGTATTTGTAGAAGAGACACAGGGAAGCCACATTGTTCCGGTGAGAAAGTGACTGTATTTGAGCTGCCGAGTCGGGTTTGATCACATTACAGATTCTCTGTTGGATTTTGTCAAGGACACCTAGGTGGATAGCAGGAGCACCCGACCAGATATGGCAGCAGTATTCAATGCACGGGTGGATATGTAGATTTATATATGGGCAGGATGGTTTCAGACGGGAAAAACTTCCTGGCCCTACACGGAGAACCGACAATTCTTAGCAGCGGATTAAGCTATGGATTCAATATCGTCATTCTCCTTGAGATCTTTTTGGATTATCATTTCCGTTCACGGTCTTGGCATCACTATCTATCTATCTATCTATCTATCTATCTATCTATCTATCTATCTATCTAACTATCTATCTAGATATATCTATACTCTCTCTATATATATATATCCCTCTCTCTTTCTCTCTCTTTATATATATATATATATATATATATATAGACAAAAATTAACTTTAAGGCAAATATTATAGACAACAAATTTCTTGTATTGTTTAATTTTAATAATCTACTTTTCCAAATTACAAATAATCCTAAATGTTCATGAGTAACTGATGGTAAACGAGGTCGTTGTACTACCGTAAAAGAAGGAATAAGTAGATATTTTTAGAATATTTAGGAGATACATAACGGTTGACTCTAGAGATGAATAGGTTAAAATTGTAGTGGTGGGGAAAAACAACCTTTCCACAAAATGGTTCTCAGGGGAAAAATCTCTTTTTATTAATGGAACACAAAGCCATTAACGATGATCGTATGTGCCATGTCGGGGTCTTTCTCTAAAGGCTTGAACTAGTGGAACTAAAGAATGTATAGCTTGTCTGGATATTTGCCATGAAAATAGAATAGAGTAGCACTTGGTTTGGGACGTTTCGTCTGTCGGGAAGAAATTGCAAGGTTTAAAATAATCTATCAGCCACAAGGTGGTGTAAAAGCTTTTGATTCTTTCAAGGCTGGACAGTGAGAATTGAGAAGCTCCTTCCCAGATATGACAGTAAAAATTATTATGGAGTCAGATTGTGGTGGTTCAAGAAACGGACATATTTTTCAGACATCTTTAGCGAGGGATCGTATATATGTTTTTTTTTTTTTAGATTTTTTGGGTAGCGTTTTATAGTGGAGAGCCAGCAATAGACTGACTTATTTTATAGTTCACTAATAGAAGGGTTAACCAATCAGAAGGCTCAAAATATTTAATGCGACGTGCATAAAGGGCGGCCATATTTTTCCGAGTATTGGCGATATAATCAAATTCAGTAGAGTGTCTGCCTCGTGATTAACAGCTTGGAAGTGCCGTCTCGGTAGGCAAGGTAGGCAGTGCTTACCTGAACGAAATCGATCATTAGCTATTTGTCTATATTTCTGAGATGAGGTAATATTTACATTATTCGGACAATTGCCCTCATCTTTGTTGCTATTTGTACGGCATTTCGGCTGTTGTACGCTTCGGCTTTCTTCAGGTGCTATAAATTTCGAACCGAACACTTTATTACAATCACTTGGGTATATCATTATCATCTCTTGCGTAGTAGTGCCTCTTTTGGAAGTCACGAGTTATCTCCCTCTAACCCTGCAAGTTACTTGTTCACCACTGCTATAGCCAGGGCTATGTGTCCTTAAGGACACATGAACAAGTAACTTGCATGGTTAGAGGGAGATAACTCATGACTTTCATCAAAGACATTACTACGCAAGGAATGAGAATTATATACCCCACTGATTGTAATAAAGGGTTCGGTTCGAAATTCCTAGCACCTAAAGAAGGCCGGAGCGTACATCGACCGAAACGTCGTACAAATGGCGTCAAAGATGAGGATAATAGTCCGAATAATGTAAATACTGTAGATCATTACCTATATGTTTCCTTTTCTTTTGACACGATATGCGCCTCATCCAAAAAATTATAAAGGTTACTTTGATTATTATACACGAAATCTAAAGTACAGTTGTCACAAAAGCCGTTTACCCTAAAAAAGTACTAACGATACGTGCCTGTTTTTGAGGTATTCTATATGACATGTTAGCTTTTCCTCCAATGGGCCGTTAGAAGTAAACCAGGAGAATAATTAACTGTCAGAATCTGATCATCTTGTTTATTGGATGTGCGTGCATACACTGTAGTATCATCTGCGTATACAGTACTGTCCAAAACTATTAGGACAAGAACTAATTTATCTTTTATGAGGCATCAAAATAAAGTTTAAAATCACCCCTGTCCTAACACCTTTGCACACTACCAGTAGTGTGCAAAAGTAATAGGACAGGGATAATTTTTCTAAAAAACTCACTGAAATTCAAATACAGGATGAAAAGCCAAACCTTTCTAAGAATTATTTCACTAAAAAGGAAGAGGAAGGAAGGCTTCGGAATTTAAATTGGCCCCCCACAAAGCCCTGATCTCGATCCTGTTGAACATCTATGGGATATTTTGGATTAAAAAAATGATAAATCTAATGTTACTTCGCAAGACACACTTTGGGAACATGATTAGGAATGATTTAGTGAGTTGTAGAAAAGGCCTGGTGAGACTGGGGAATTTGATTTGGAGTTTGAGTTTTGTTTAACGGCATATCAACACCTCTGTGAGTTATTTAGTGCCAAAAGATGGGGTTTAAACTATTGTTTTAATGTTCAGTTATAGTGAGAAGGTTGATTTAGTCAGATTTTGATGAAAAAGAATTTAATATTTTTTTATTTTAGAAAACTCAAAATGTCTAGTTTTGTATTCAAAAATGTATTACTGGTAATATTTTTTTCCTTCAAAAAATGTATATATTTCTATAAAAGTCTATTTTTATACTTTCATATTGTTTGTTACCCCAATTTGGAGTGGGGTTAATTATTTGCCCATAGCTGGGATCCTAACAGGTGCTACTACTCCGGGTCAAGGTGGACCTTGGTACAACAGCAATTAAGAAGTGATTCCATGCTCCTCACAACATCCCAATTAGAGGCCTTGCTGCCGGATGCAGTTTACACCTTTATGACACCTAGGACCAGAGACACGGGAAACTCTGGGTTAACTGATAAATCTGTTAAAATGTTACAATTTTGGTGCATTAATTTATCCTTACGGCATATCCCGTTGAATACACCGGGTCTCGTTCGATCACCGAAGTTAAGCAACGTTGAGCCTGGTTAATACTTAGATGGGTGACCACTTGGAAATACCTGGCGCTTTAAGCGTTCAGTAACGGATGTGCGTTGTGGGGCAGTGGATATCGGCTTGGTAAGAGAAATCGTTGAGCCGAGTTCGAAATTCAATTGAGTACCCTGCATTCAGTCATTTAATTGCCATACATGATACACGCTTGGGCGATCATGTCTCGAAAGAGACATGACTGACTGGGCAGATGATTATCCCGCAGTAGGTTGCCATTGCTTTCTGCGGTAGACTGGTTGCCGACCAAGGCTATAGAACCCAATCTGTCCTGTTATTTAACCCATAACTGGAAGGAATAGACGGATTAAAATACCTTTCCCAAGGGTATTTGCGCGTAAGTGAATGCAAGGAATTCAACTGGAATTCGAACTCGGCTCTCCGATTTCTCGTTCCAAGTCGATATCCACTGCGCAACAACGAGGATGTGCGTTGTGGTACAGTGGATATCGGCTCGGAACGAGAAGCCGGGGAGCCGAGTTCGAATTCCAGTTGACTCCATTGTATTCACTTACGCGCAAATACCCTTGGGAAAGGTATTAATCCGTCTATTCCTTCCAGTTATGGGTTAAATAGCAGGACAGATTGGGTTCTATAGCATTGGTCGGCAACCAGTCTACCGTAGAAAGCAATGGCAATCTACTGCGGGATAATCTTCTGCCCAGTCAGTCATGTCTCTTTCGAGACATGATCGCCCAAGCATGTATCACGTATGGCAATTAAATGACTGACCCTACATTCACTTCAGCACTGTTACCCTTGGGGAAAGTTATTAATCCATCACTTCCCTCCAGTTATGGGTTAAATAACAAAATGGGGCCTGGAGGCAACTCATCTAGTGTTGGTGTCAAAAAAAACACCTTGGTAGCCCTGGCAAAACGTCCTGGCGAAGCATCAAGTATTCAGCTATTTGACGATATTATGAATTTCGCTGCCAAACTCCGCCAGGGTTCCAAATGCAAGGGGATACTGGAGGGGTGTAGTGAGTTCTATCTCGGCCAAGGCCGCAAGACGACGACGAATTTATCCTTGAATTTCTGAAAAAATTGCATTGGAATCAAGAAAAGTGAACTGAGCGAAAGAAAGAAAAAAGAAAACGAAAAGAAAGACAGAGAGAGAAAGAGAGAGAGAGAGAGAATGACTAAGAATGATAAAGAGGGAAGAATTAAGAGAGGGAAAAACAATGGTAGATAATTGGAAAAACAAAAAATAAGAGAAAGATATCGAAATAAATAAATGAGAGAGAAAGAGAAAAGGATAGAGGTAAAGGTAGAAGGGAGATATAGAGAGAATGTGAAAGGAAGAGAAAGAGAGAGAGAGAGAGAGTAATGAAAAAAGAGAAAAGAAGTGTAAAAAGAAGAAAAGTTACAAGAGAAAAAGATAAGAAAGAACGGAGAGAGAGAGAGAGAGAGAGAGAGAGGGGAAAAGAGAATTCAGATAAAGAAGAAAAGAAGAAAGAGAAGAAAAAAGAAAGGATATAAAAAGAGAAGTATATATATATATATATATATATATATATATATATATAAGGAAAAATTAAGGCAGATACGTTATTTAATGGTAAATCGGAAGTATAAGCCTATTTCAGGCGAACCCTAATCAGCTTCCGTCTTTATTGTACAAAGAATTTTACACGAATGAAATTCACAAAGACCCCCAAAAAACATGAATAAAAATAAAAATCGCTCCCTTAAAAGAGAAAATTTAAGAAAAATGATGGTACGCCTGAAATAGGCCTATACCTCCGATTTACCATGAAATAACGTGCCTGCCTTAATTTTTCTTGTGTTTGCTCTATATGTATTTATATACATATATATTTAGAGCTCTCTTAGAAAATTATCCTACCACTGTCTGTACAGGATACTGCTTTGGATTCTTCTATATCGACACCGCATACTGATATATATATATATATATATATATATATATACGTGTTCCATAACTTTCTTACAATATATATATATATATATATATATATATATATGTGTGTGTGTGTGTGTGTGTGTGTGTGTGTGACGTTTTGTTCATGCATACGCATTTGATTAGTGTATAGTGTATTTTCCGAGTTTGATGCCAGAGTTTCTGTGCATTTTCATCGATATGGTTACATATTTTTTTTTTTTTTTTTGGTGGAGTTTTTGGTCGTATACATTTTTATTTTTAGCGTGTGTATTTGCGTAAATATATATCTAATTATGTTTATATGTTCATGCACTGTAATATTCAAGGCTAGTCATGTTACGAATTCACCCTGACTGTGTCCAAAATGTGGCAATTCAGTATGTGTCCGAATAGAGCTTTAAAATTTAACAGACAAATTGACAAGTCGATAAAAACAAATTTTTGAAATTTGTGCATGTATATATCCGTGCAACATTAATCTTTATATGTGTCTGTTTGCCAGTGTATGTGAATATACTCGTCTATTTTTCCATGTGTGGATGCTTGCAGGTTTATTTATGTGTGCGTTCTTTCTCTTCCTCGTTTAATATGAGAATAACTTTCTAAATCTAATAAATTGTTAAACTTAAAATTTTTTTTTAAATTTCGCAATAATAAAAAGTAGATCTAATAGTCAATTAATTATGTTGATCTCCATTTAATCAAATATTAATACTAATGCCCGCCCCCCAAAATTATTTTTAAGTCTGATCACGTACTCTCCAAATTAGAAGTTGCTTTGTTTTGATTGGCCCACATTGTACATATAACAATACCTCCCCGATGAAAGGGGTTTTGTTTGTTTTTAACCTTTTAAAACCCTTCAACTTAAAATAAACTTCAACATCTCATCACTTGATAAGACACAAGTGTCGAAACAAAATAGCTACTTTAGTAGTGATATTATAACATATTCATGTTATAATTTCTGAATATATATATATATATATATATATATATATATATATGCAATTTGTTATATATATTATTATTTTTATATTATATATGCGCGGTACTTATGTGTTTGTGTGAGTTTGTGCCCCTGGTTTTGTCTCACGATCGCAGAATCTTGAAACCCAGGGTCACAATCTCACATCAATCCAACTGAATATATATATATGTGTGAAATGTGTATATATATATATATATATATATACATATATATATATATATGCAATTTATTATATATATTATATTATTTATATATTACATATGTGTGGTACTTATTTGAAAGCGCTCAATATCAGTGATAGAGCTGACATATTCATATAGATAGATGTGAGTTTGTGACCCTATGTTTCACACTCTTGCGATCGTCAGACAAGGAAAAATATCAATTTAGAATCTGACTTCAATTTTAATAATCATTACGGAGTTGGGTGTGGGGATAAATTTGAAGCCGGCCTGACGAAAGATCTACGTCTCAACCACCGATCCAGACGTGCAAGCTCTTACCTGTTAAAAAAAAAAATGACGACGAACAAGAAAATACTGGGTCGTATATTCGTCTGAACGGTAAAAATTGCCAACCGGTAGTTTGGCTGGAATTCCTGGAAGCCGACCAAGAACTGGTATGAACTGATGTCTGCCAGCAGACAATAAAAAAAGGAACCAAATAAGTGACTGGCGGGTTAAAAGTAAAGAGGTGGAGGCCAGTTGGAATAGAGGTGGATAGGGGGTGGGTACGGTTCACTGTTGGGAATACCATAGTGGCAGAATTACCAAACATTTAATGTATTCGTTGCTTTTAGAATCTCGGCAAGAAATCACGAAATTACGCCATAGCTCCTTTCGTAAACAGAAAAATAAAGAATAGCTTGGTTTAAACATTGTTGGCTTGAGATGGAATGAAGTGGAAATCTATTGGTAACAGTAATGGAAATATTAGCCTTTTCCTAATAAGGAAACATTCGACATTGGTTGTGAGGATCAGTCAGTGCTACTCTAGTTACGCTATTCTTCACTCTCGGATCATGAGGTTATGATTAAAGTGTAGTCCCTGTTCTCTTTGTCTCTAATGGTAATGTTAATATTAGCTGTTTCCTTATAAAGAATCATTCAATATTCATTAATGGAGGAGATAGTGCCGACCAGAGTTAGGCTTTTATTTAATCTCTGATAAACGGGTCGGGATCAAAGTGGAGTATCTGTTATCCTAAATGGTAATGGAATGATAGTATTAACCGTCTCCTTTCAGCATTCATTGATCTGACAGAATCCAATCATTCTTTTTAAAAAAGTTTTTCAGGAAAACAGGTTCCCACCTGTTCTGGGCGCTTCCGTCCTAAACTGATTCGATGTGGAATATTAACAACTTGATTTCGTTATTATTTTCCTTCCGAGTTAAAATTGCTATCCATTTTAATTGTTACTGCTGTTATCAGTTCTCGAAGGATGTGTCAAGCAGTTTGATGTATTTAAGAAACTGGATGATATTATATGAATTAATGTCATCAATGTGTTCTTTCATGTTGATTGATCTTGTTTAGTAGCATATCAACATCTCTATGGGTTATTTAATGCCGAAATCTAAATATTTTGAACCCAATTTTATGGTTTTAACTACAGAATATGTATTGTTGGTCATTTTGCATTAAAATGCATTGTTGATAATTCAAGCATAAAATGTATTTGTATATTTTCATTGTATTTACTTTTGCTTTGTGGGGGTTCACTATTTGTCCATAGATCAGCCAGTTAAGTGCCATACGTGAAACACGCTTGGGCGATCATGTCTCATTCGAGACATGACTGACTGGGCAGATGATTATCCCGCAGTAGGTTGCCATTGCTTTCTGCAGTAGAGTGGTTGCCAGCCAAGGCTATAGAACCCAATCTGTCCTGCTATTTAACCCATAACTGGAGGGAAGAGACGGATTAAAGTGTTAAATTCATTTATTTCATTTAACAGAGTAATATTTTATAAAGGATTTTCGATTATTACCATGGATAATACATATTTGACGAGCCGCCTTAAGAACATCAAAGCGGTGAAATATGTATTATCCATGGTAATAATCGAAATTCCTTTATAATATATATATATATATATATATATATATATATATATATATATATATATATAGTCATATTATTACATCATTATTATATATTATATATTATTATATCATTATTATTATTATATTTAGAGTCATGTTATATTTTTGTATTGTTTTTTATAATATTTTAGATTGCAATATAGTATGTATATGTACATATGAATATGTGGATATCCATGTGTATATATGCGTGTATGTGTGTACGTGTGTATGTATTTGTGCGTATATATATATATGTTTGTTTATATATGTGTTGGCATGTGTGGTGTATGTATATACGTGTGTGCATGTGGATGTATGTATGTGTGTGCATATATATATATATTTATTTATTTAAAGAAAACATATATGTAGGATATATATACTTTTGTGCTTAGATGTTTTTTATGTATGCGTATATATCTATATATATGTATATGTATGTATTTATGTGTATGTATGTGTATTTATGTGTATGGGTATATATATATATATATATGTGTGTGTGTGTGTGTGTGTGTGTGTGTGTGTGTGTGTGTGTGTGTGTGTGTGTAAGTTTTGTTACGTTTATAATTATTATTTTATTATAATTATTATTGAGGATGTATTTTCTTTTTCAATAATATTAATAATAATATTATTATTATTTGTGTTAATATTTTGTTATATATATATATTTTGTATTTTTATTTTTATTATTATTATTATTTTCATAATATTATTTTATTACTATTATTTAGGATATTTTCTAATAATAAAATTATCATTATTTTTTATTATTAGTGTTAAATTTGTTATATATGTACTTATTATTTTTATTATTATTAATTTTACTAGTAATATTATTCTATTATTCTATATATTATTCTATTATTATTATTATTATTTAAGATCCTTTTTTCTTTTTTAATACCATTATTATTATTATTATTATTATTATTAGTGTTTTTAAAAAGTTTTTGATATATACATATATTATTTTTATCATTTATTATTATTATCTATTATTATTTAAGATATTTTTTAAGATTGTAGTTTAATATTGTATTTATCTTCTTCTTAGTAAGTCTTATTATTTTAACTATATTTATAATATATTACTGCTTGGTTATATTGTAATTTGTATTAGGAAGCATGATTTAAAATTTATTTTTTACCATAAATTTATCTATTGTAGTTATAATTTAATTTAATATTAAATTTCCTGTCATCTTTTTCTAAGAATGCATATAATTGTAATAGAAGTTGGTGTCGATCTAAGACGTTTATTTAAAATTATTTTAAATTCTATTCTATCTATATACTATTTGCTCTCATTCTATTTATTTACATTCTCTCTTTCATTTTTACGTTTATTTTTCTCATTTTTCCTTTTTTCCTATATTTAATTATAATTTTTGTTTTCTTTTACAAGTTTTAATTATTTTAAATGAATTTTTAAAATAATGTTGATAGTAGTTATTTTTTAATTTGTATTAAAATTATGATTTACAATTTATTTTTTACCGTAAATATATCACATTATGTTTGAAATTAAATTTCAATGTTAAATTTTCTACGTCATGTCTTTCTAAGAAAGCAGACGAGTCGCTATAGACGCTTTGTCGATACATGATGTTAACATTTATTTCTCTGTATACTGTTTGTTTTCTTTTTCTTTCTATTTCTTTTCTTTTTTCTCTTCTTTCCATTTATCAATTGTCTACTTTTTTCTTTTTTTCTTTTTTTCTTTTTTCTCTCTTTGGGGTTTTCTTTGAATGAGTGAGGACTTTTTTTGTAAATTACCGTTACAAATGTCTATTCTAAATATGTGTTGTGAGCGTCTGTATATAATATTTTGGGGAGATATTTTGAAGATTAACTGTTATATAATTTGGGTCTGACGATCCGCAAGGTCATCATCTGCGGCGAAATATGTATTACCCATGAAATTGTAGAATATCAACATTTTTTTCTAAATTATATATATATATATATATTTTTCGTTAGAATTTAATTAACCAAAAAATACCTCATTCACATAAAATAATCTCCTCCAAAAAGGTAATTAATACCCATGTTTAATCCTAAAAATAAAAAAAGCGATCATCGTATAAATAAAAGAAAATAAACTCACACAACATTAAAAACAACTTTATTCCATCCACTCACAGATAGTAGTAACATAAAAAGTATCTACACTTTCTTAAAAAATCTTACATCCCAATATAAGAATTACCCAGACAAAACTAAAAAGTGACCTATCCAAAACTAAGCTACTCCGCACCCCTCTTCTAACCCAAGGCTGTATCACTATGGCTAAAAACTGCCGGCTAAATCGTACTAAACTCCCACCATATTTACTTACATGTCATATTACCAAAAATAAATCGTTTTCACCATTTATTTTTCATTTCAACTTATCACCAGATGAGGAGCAAACGTAGTTCCGAAACGCAAAGATTTTTGTGTCGTGATACTATGCTTTTATAAACCATTGTAACAACCATTACAATGTAAAGCTCTACGTTGTTTCGAGCACTCTTATAAAAGTAAATGCATGAACAGTGGGTTTAAAACCTACGTGTTCCACTGTTATATATCGCCGTACGACGACAAACAACGAGAACACGCATATATAAAAATATAAGGTTATATTTTTATTCCTGACGACGAACCCGTGTGGAACAGAGAATGGAAGAGTGAGAGCGCACATAGAATGGGTCGACGGGAGTGTAGTCTTGCCTGTGGTGTCTCTCTGCTTCCACTGGCCGTTCTCTGCTGGCGAATCCGTGTGTCGAGGTCTTTTTATAGTCTTCTAGAACCGGGACTTTTCCTTCCGGTTTTGCCTCGCCCACGCAACGCCCACGTAATTCCAAGAGACACCTGTTCTGTTTGCCTCCGTAGTCATTTCCGCCGCTGTCGGAAATAAGGTCAAACGAGCCCGACTCATAACCCTGCGACATCCGCTCCAGGCCCCGACAGGATGTATTTCTCAAACACCTGTCTTGTCGTTCGCCGACCCCTTCACCGACGGGAAACACCATCGATTGCATCATCCTTCCTCGGGTGGGGCCAGATTGCTATATTACACTACAACTTTCTTACAATACACTATATATATATATATATATATATATATATATATATATATATATATATATATATATTCTTTACTACTCAACGTCATAATTAATTTTTAAAAAATAAGGTACTGTTAAAGAGAAAACAAGCAGCAAGAGCTTTCGTAATTTGTAGAAAAGTTTAATAACTGTTAATAAAGAGAATAAACTGAACGGAGCTTGTGTGAATGGATGCAAGCTAGTGTGATAGGAGATGTATATTGACCTTACATTTAAATTTCTGGAGCTTGTAACTGTCGGGGAAGTAAGTATATGGAAGGGAATTCCACAGGTGGGAAGTGAGTGAAAAGAAGCTGTTAGAGTAGAAATTGCGGTTACATTTTATCGGTTTCACTGTACAAGCATTTATAAACAAAACTAAAAATGTCACTAGTTTTTCAATTTTTTTAAATTTAAGAGACGCTCATAAATATTCATCAGCTTAAGTAAAATGTCTTTGTCTAAATCCAAATCAGTGTAACGGCACATCAACATTCATATGGTTTATTTAATGTCGAAATATAATTTTTTAAAGAGTTTTGAACGAATAAAAATATATGTTATTCTGCTTTTATAATTGAAAACATGCTAGATGATTCTCAGCTTTTGTGGATATACACTACCGGCCATAATTATTAGGCCACCCCAGTTTTTTTTTAAAGAAATGATGTATTTCATACTATTTTTAGTATTTATTACCAAGTCGATAATTGCAGATAAAAATAGAATTTTTTTTAATAGTGCATAATAATATGCGCATCAAATGAACTGTTCTGGTGTCCAGTTTTTGTGCTCTCTTCCCCATGCCAGTCTCTTGTTCTTATTGGCTGGTCAAAGAAAAGGCTTCCTGGCTGCCTTGTAAAATTCTGCAAAGTAATAATAACAAAAGAACCATTCTATTTTCATTTAAAATTATTCACTTGGCAATAAGTACTAAAAATAGTATTAAATACATCATTTTTTAAAAACTGGGGTGACCTAGTAATTATGGCTGGTAGTGTACATGTTTGTGTGGACATGATTACTAGAGACAGTGATATGCGTGTTTAATTTGGTAGTTTTGCTGAAGTTATATTTTGGAATAGAGTTTGATTTCTATAAGAAATCATATGATATTATATGGATTAATGTCATGAAAGAGTTCTTTCAGGTTGGTTATTTGGTTCATTTTTTAGCAACATATTAACCTCTATGGCTTATTTAATGCCGAAATCTAATTATGTCTTCGAATAAATATATTATGGATATCTATATCTGTCTATAGAAAAAGATATTCTTAAAAGATAACTTAATTTCTTAAATTTTCAAGATCTCAGATAATTACAGTTTAGAGACAAATGCACAAGGAGACAGTGATATTATTAATTTTTGAAATAGCTGCTTTAGTTCATATATATCTAACTATATCTCCTGATGAGCTGTGATACAGCGAAACAGATCTGTCTGTGGATGACTATTTACGCTCTCACTCCCTGATTGAGCACTCTGGAAGAAAGGTAGACTTTGAAAAACAGTAGCTACTCTGGCATCTACGCATCATTCATTCAGCAATGAATTAGAACACTCTCAGCTGTTTAGCGTTTATAACGATAATATACACGCTAAAAAGTCTGCCTCATTCAACCGAGCGCCCATAGCTCAGAGGTAGAATCGCCGACTGACTCCAATTCAGTCGGGTTTCAATCCTGGGTAAAAAGCAGTTGGCTGTCTAACCGTACTGATGAGCTGTGATACAGCGAAACAGATCTGTCCGCGGATGACTATTTACGCTCTCACACCCTGATTGAGCACTCTGGAAGAATGGTAGACTTTGAAAAACAGTAGCTACTCTGGCATGTATGCATCGCACATTCAGTGATGAATTAGAACACTCTGGCTACTGGGCGTGTATAATGATAATATACACGCTAAAAAGTCTGCCTCCCTTCACCGAGCGCCCGTAGCTCAGAGGTAAAATCGCCGACTGACGCCAATTCAGTCGGGTTTCAATCCTGGGTAAAAAGCAATTAGCTGTCTACTGATGAGCTCTGATACAGCGAAACAGATCTGTCTGCAGATGACTATATATATATATATATATATTCTTTGTAAAAATTTCTATCGCAACGTTTGAAAGAAATACATATTTATTGCTGTTTTTTCTGAACAAATCCGTCTGTTAGTCCGTCTTGCAAATCCCTGTCACAAAAATCTACTCAGGCACATTGGTGTTTGTTCACACCTTCAGAGCAAACCTGTGGTTTATATCTTAACCATGGTGCGCTGACCTGAATTGCAGTTTCTGAGAGAGAAAGAGAGGGAGAGAGCGCAAATAATTTGTTATAATCAGCAGTAGGTTCAAAACATCGGTCATGATGACTTGTGACTTCTTGATAGGACAATCATGAAAAACTTCTCAGCCGTTCCCTCTACCCAGATTTAATCCCAAGGTTTGACGCAATCCGTGGTAGTTTCTAAAGATACCTCAGTATTATTTAATATTTATTCAATTAGTGTCATTAAGAGTGGCTACGTTCGCCCATCGCCCAGTTCATACTCCTCCCCTGTCTTTGAAACAAGTGCATAGATATAACCATTGTTTCCTGTTTAGGATTAGTTTTCTGGGTCATTCTAAAGACTTGTCATTCTACTTCACTCCAAGTAGCCCTTGCGTCTTAATGACATTTTCATTTTGCTTGGGGTGAAGTAATCAATGGAAATAACAATTAAATATATATACTTCTGAAATTAGGCAGTATTTCTATCGCAACGTTCAGAATAAACTAGCAGTATAGCCTGGCGTTGCTCGGTTGTAATGAATGCTTTAAAACTAATCCATGGTCCTGAAGCTCAGACTCAGCCTAAAGAATATTTGTGTGAAGTTTGGTGAGAATCGGATAAAAATTGTTGATTTCTATAAAGGACATACAGACAGATAAACCAACACACACAAACATCTTGCCTAATATATATATATATATATTATCGATTTTCAGCACTATTGTAAGAACTGCAACCTTGAAACTTCTGAATATCGTTTCTTATGTCTTTGTCTATGAGTGCATAAATTTTGATTAAAGTCGGACCACTCCTTCTATAACCCGATTTTTTCGATTATCGATTTTCGATATTTATCGAGGGCTCAACACAAAACATAGCTAAGAACACTCGCATACGCTTACAGTACAACTGTGTAAATTTTCAAGAAAATCGGTTCAGCCGTTTCGGAGTCTATAGGTAACGGACACACACACACACACACACACACACAAAGTTCCATTTATAAATAAGTTTAGGTAGATACTTATTTGTTTTTCTGATTTCACAGTGATCGAAATGAACTTAGCTCACAGGTACCCACTATATATGAATTTTCGTCGAGCCACAAAATTAGCAGATAGGTCCCAACATTTTACTGTGAAACCATTAAATTGTAAACGCGAATTCTACTCCATCAGCTTCTTTTCTCGCACTTTCCGCCTGTGGAATTCCCTTCCGCTTACTTGCTTTCCCGACAGCTGCAATCGTCAAGAATTCAAATGTAAAGTCAATAGTCATCTCTTCTCTCATTAACTTGCATCCTCTCTCTCTCTCTCTCTCTCTCCTCTCTCTCTCTCTATCTCTCATGCTCCTTTCTCCGTCCACCCCGCTCTCATCCTTCTCTTACCCTCTTCCTGACACCCCTGAAACTTGTCACTCTTTTTCATAATATTCTTCCTATGTAAGCCCCTGCACAACAGTGGCAGTAAAATGCCTTACTTGGGGCAACACAATTATAAAAAATAAATTTTAAAAAAATAAAAGGTTCGGTTTGAAATTCCTAGCACCTGAAGAAAGCCGGAGCGTACAACGCCTGAAACGTCGTAAATATGGTAAGATGAGGACAACAGTCTGGACAGTGTAAATAATGTAATACAATTTCTTGATGTTTTATTAGACGATTTTACCAAATCCCTGTAGAAAGAAATAGCTAACATTCTTGTTTTCTTAATTACGAAGGGGAATGTCCTCACGGATATAAAATAGCTGTTATAAAAACATAATTAACCAAGCAAAATTAATTTCTTCACACATATTATTTCATAAAGAATTAAGCAACATTAAAAGAGAAGCGGTGATTTTTCCCAACCACGTCGTCGACGAGCAAATAAATTTAGCATTAAAGAATTTTGAAAAAAAGAAATAGTCCAAGTTGTACTCATAACAACAAAAAGAAACCCATAATAAATACGCACGCCAACTTCAAACAGGACGGAAAAAAGCCATTAGAAATATAATTCACCGGTACATTTCACTTTATGATTGCTGCAAATACCGTGGATTTATAATTTATTATATATATATATAAACTTATTTATAAATGGAACTTTATCTGTATGTGTGTGTCTGTGTGTGTGTGTGTGTCTGTGTGTGTGTCCGTTACCCATAGACTCCGAAACGGCTGAACCGATTTTCTTGAAAATTTACACAGTTGTACTATAAGTATCTGCGAGTGTTCTTAAGCTAGGTTTTGTGTCGAGGTACCCCCGATAAATATCGATAATCGATAATATCGGGTTATAGAAGGAGTTGTCCGATTTTAATCAAATTTGATACACTCATAGACAATGACATAAAAAACGATATTCAGAAGTTTCAAGGTTGCAGTTCTTGCAATAGTGCAGAAAGTCGACAATATACATCTATATAAAATATATATGTGTGTGTCTGCTTATCTGCCTGTATATCTGTATTTTTTTCCAGCCCTTTTATTTTAGTTTTTGCTTCAGGTTTGGCTCTAAGTAGGTGTAATTGTAGTTCTTAGTTTCAGCCATGATACCATTTACTCAGAGGACTTATTTAGCCTTCAAAATTCAGTTAACGACCAAAACAACTTATTTGATATCGATGCCAGGAAATCAAAATTTGACTTACATTCAATGATTTTTCTTTCAGTCTACGGTTTCGCTTTAACTGGAAACAGCTATTACTTTTTAGTCTTTCGTGCCAAATTCCAACGAGTTTGAACTCCAGGACCATGGATTAGTTTAAAGCTTTCATTACACCCGAGCAACGCCGGGCTATACTGCTAGTTTATTATATATATATATATACATAAAGGTTTAAAACATCTAATAACAAGTAACATGGGACCTCAAAATACCCCTATCTAAAAAGGATGTCTATTAATTCTCTTTTTCTGTGGGAGATAGCATCTGTAATATCAATAATAATGATAATTCTTGCAAGACTCATATTATCTCCTATTTTCACTTGCCAGATATCGAAAGTTTGTGCAATTTGTGCACATATCATCAGATCAAAGACAACAAAATGCTCCTCTTAATATACGACAAACATCAGTCGATAATGACAAAGCACAATAGAGCTTTACATGTTCTAAGCGATTATTATATAAAACAAACTCGTGACATTAAATATATCGTTAACCCACTGGGGAAAAAGAAATATGGTAATAAAACAACCTCTTAAAATAGATTTTTTTTTTTATCTTTCTCAAATTCAGAACACTTGTTCCGGTTTCTAGGGAGAATTTGAACTTAAAATAGCCAGTGCCTTCAAAACATTTTCACCTGTCATAAAGCATTTTCGAAAAGTTTCCTCTCTGTCTGTCTGTCTGTGTGTGTGTGTGTGTGTGTGTGTGTGTGTGTGTGTGTGTGTGTGTGTGTGTATTTATGTTTGCATTTATAGGCGTGTGGATGTGTGCGTTCGTGTGTGTTTATGCGTATATGTATTTGTGTGCATTTTTGTTTTTGCGTGTTTTTCATTGTGCGTAGATTTGTGTTATGTTAGCGTGTTTATGTGGATGTGTTTGTACTGTGTTAGTGTAATTTTGCGTTTCTATTTATCTATTAGTGTGTGTTTGTGTGTTTGCGTGTGTTTGTATTTGCCTTTGTTTGTGTGTGCGCTTACGAGTTCGATTTTATTTTTGTGTGTATGTATCTGTGTGCGTGTTTGTATCTCTTTTGTGTTTCTGTTTGTGTGCAAATTTCTGTGTGTGTTTGTGTGTTATGTTAGTGTGTTTGTGCGTATGTGTTTGTTGTGTATTAATGTTTGTCGGTAAGCGCTTGTGCATATATATTTGTGTGCGCTTGTGTGTCTTTGTATTAGTGTATTCGTGTGGATTTGTGTGCGCATGTGTGTGTGTTTGTTTTTGCCTCTTTGAAATTGTGAGTCTGCGTGTGCGTTTGTGCGTGTATCTGTGATTGTATTTGCGTGTGTGTGTGTGTGTGTTTATGATTATCTGTGTGTGTGTGTGTGTGTGTGTTTGTGTGTATGTGTGTGCGTAATTGTTGATAATGTTAAAGGCATACATTGTATTTCTTAGGCTGTTCTCGTGAGTTGCGCCATCAAGACACAAAGTCACGTCACAAATTGACAACAGGACACACACACCGGAGCGAGAAGACGGAAACACAATTCGCATCTGTAAACAAAATCCTATCACCAAGCAAAAAGACCCTTAGATAATGGCATTTTATCATTTTAAAAGCTATTTTTAGCGGATACCCATATTTGAGTAGACGACCTGTTATTTTAAAACATCATTTTATTTCGTGCACCGGGCTGGATATTCGAGACATCTTATTTAAGCAAATGCGCCCCATAGGCATATTTTAAAAAAGATTTCCCGAATATTCAGGCGGGTAGACGAAAATAAAATACTGTTTAAAGATAAACGTTAACCAATGCACTTATAATGCTGGTGGCTGATGGGGACAATTCTTCTACGACTAAAAGGTGGGGGATAAGAAAAAACATGAGTTTATCTGAGCCAGTCAGTTAAATGCCATACGTGATACACGTTTGGGCGATCATGTCTCAAGAGAGACATGACTGACTGTGCAGAAGATTATCCCGCAGTAGGTTGCCATTGCTTTCTGAGGAAGACTGGTTGCCAGCCAAGGCTATAGAACCCAATCTGCCTTGTTATTTAATCCATAACTGGAAGGATTAGACGGATTAATACCTTTCCCAAGGGTATTTGCGCGTAAGTGAATGCAAGGAATTCAACTGGAATTCGAACTCGGCTCCCCGAGTTGTCGTTCTGAGCGGATATCCACTGCACCACAACGCACATATCTGGGTAAATTTCTTAAAAAAAAAAAAACAAGAAATAACGAAAGAGTATGATAGGATCTCTCATCGTTTTCAATGTAAGAGTGTCCAATAATTCACCTCAGTGTGAGGAGTAAGTGCCACTCGAACACTTTTTTCCCATGAACCATTGCTCTGTAGAACCAACTCCCCAGAGGATGTTTCCCCGATCCCTAAAATCTTAATCTACTCAAATCCAAAAAGGGTCGTTCAAAAATGTTTAAACCTCACCCAGAAAGAAGAGCCATTTTAATTGTGACAACACGTTTCTTCTTCGATGTGCCATGTTTCTTCAGGATGTAGGCGATCATGGAACTTCCACATCTCTCTATAACTTGCAGCTCTTAACAATCCTTCTCCTGTTACCCCTCCCAAAATGTGCTCCACCATCCATCAACTCAAACCCATCAAGTATGTCACGTATTGCTTTTCCCTATCTCTTCTTTCTTCTATCCACCCCCGTGAGTATCAGATTCTTCAAGCCATCCTTCCTCATTACGTGTTCCATAAATTTCAGCTGGTTTTCCTGATGTAAAGTAGCAGTTTCCTTTTCGTTTCCATCCTATTCAAAACCTCGTCGTTGATAGCATATTCTGACCATGCCATACTCACCATCCTTCTGTATAACCAGTCTTTTTAGTCTTTGTTTAATCTTTGATGAGATTGTCTAGCATTTACTGCCATATTAAAGGAAAGGCAGCACGCAACAATCCAGTACTTTCTTCTTTAATTTCAGCAAACTTTTCCTTTCTCTTAATACTCTGCTCAGCTTTTAGAATGCATCCTTGGCCATACCAATGCATCTTCGGATCTCAGTGTCACACTTTCGGTCCTCTGTTAGAATACTTCCCAGACTTTTGTCAAAATTTGTACCTGTTTGATTTTAGTATCCCCAATTTGTAATTGGCATTTTGGGCTCCTCTTTTTACTGATGACCATGCATTCAGTTTTCTTGTAGTTTATATATAGTCTTTTCTTTCCACTTTCTCTAACTACTTCCTGTAGGTCTTGTAGTTTCCTTTCCGTATCTGCTATCAGTAATTATCATCTGTGTATCTTATATTGTTCAGGCACTACCCCTTCTAATAAAACTATAAAAAAACTCATTCAGATTTCTGTCGTGATTTCTGTAAAGGTGAGGTCCATACAAATGTGAGATGTGTGCGGCAAATCTGAAAATGAACAAAACAGGGGCCTAAACATTTATAGAATATCTGCAAAAGAATGGTACGGTAGCCAAGTAAATCCATGAGAACATGGTATTAACAACTGCTGAGGACTCTCCTTTCTATTGAAATATGAAGACATGGGTTGTGCAATATAAGCTGGGCAGGGAGAGCACATATGATGACACTTGGTCAAGTCTTCCTAAAATCTCAACCGCTGATGAACAAGTTGATGCCGTTCACCGTATGGTTTAAGATGACAGACGTCTTACTCTCCTTCACATAGATGAGTCCATAGGCATTAGTTCTGGTTTGGTCCATACTGTTGACATTTACAGGACAATTTAGACTAACTTCCAGGCGGAGCCAGAAAATTTTCACCACAGATTGTAACTCAATATGAAACCTGTGCTCACCACTTCGAAAGCAAATAGTGAAAATATTCTGACTCTTCATCCCCGAAGAAATTCAAGCAGTTTGGGGGGGGGGGTCTGAAGGCGTAATCATGATAGACTAAGTGTAAAGGGGTAAAACAATTAATAAACAATATTACGGATCAGAATTAAGCAAACTGAAGGAAGCAATCAAGTTCAAGTTTTAATCAGGTTGCAGTAGCTGAAACAGCCCAATGTGATTTTGAATTTCTACTTCATCTCTCTTACTCACTAGACTTGGTACCATCTGACTTCATCCAGTTTCCTAAACTCAAATAAAAACAATGATGATAGTAAATATGCTGTGAAGGAGTTTTTGGAAGACCAGGACACCAGATTGAGATTGCAGTGTTTCAGCATCGTTGGATTAAGTGCATTGATGTCAATGGAGACTATAATAAAATGCAATAAGATCATCTGTACTGTAGAGGAGGTTTTGAAGGAGCAGGACGCCACCTTCTTCTGTAATGGAATTGCAATGCCTCAGCATCTTTATACCGTGTGCGATGATGTCAATGGGGACTATAATGAAAAATAGTGAAAAACTGTCTTGTTTTTCAAACTCCTTCTGGGAAAGGCTTAACATTTTTTGAAAGATCCTTGTAAGCATCGTTGGACAAAATGCATTGATGTCAAGTAGAGCTATAATGAAAAATAGTGAGAAAATTGTCTTGTTTTCAAACTCCTTTTGAGTGAGGCCTAGAACTTTTTGAACGGCCTTCATAAACATCGTTGAACCAAGTGCATTGAGGTCAAGCCAGACTCTAGTGGAAAACTGACTAGTTTTCCCAACTCTTTCTGTGTAAGGCTTAGAATCTTTTGAACAATCTTCGCGAGATTAACCCCGAACTTTCTCTACTCTTCACGTAAACTGCCTCTTAATTTAACTCTCGAATTTAAGAGGCTTTGTGTAATGTCCAACGGTGAACTTCACCGTTAAAAACAAAAACATAAAAAACGTTCTAGATCTGAACAGTTATACAGTTATACTAATCGCACATGTGATTTGATTATCGTGGTAAAGGTTTATGGTTAACTTTCCACAATTTTTCAAATAACCGAAAAAGAAAACTGGTGTATTTAGTGTATTACAAGGTCCACAGAATAGACCCTCCTCAAGTCCAAAGTTCAGGCTAGACTGATTGTTAAAAAAGCCTAACGAACCATGTCTACCCTATTAAACATATAGCTGGTGAAATGAGAACGCGGCTTTGAATTACATTAACCGTTATTCATATATATATATATATATATATATATATATATATATATATATATCAGGCGTGACCAAACTTGCTTAATGTAAGAGTCAAATAAAATAAAGTTGAGATACTTGAGACCAGGAAGATAAACAAAATTTACGCATACGTTTTTGTTACATAAACATTTTGTTCTAAAATGTTTAAATATATATAAGAAATGCATGTAAACAATAATATTGATGTATGCAGTTTTTGAAACAGTTAATTTATTTTGGTTTCTGTCATGGACCTGTTTAAGAAGTCCCGCAAGAAAATAATACAACAGCCAAAATAGAAAATAACGAATATATATTAACACAGCAAAATCCAAATACTTGGAACTCTGTTAGTAGAACGAATCAATACGGATTAGGAAGTATTACTATAACTGGGACTCGCAATAGCCGTACGGTAGCAGTCTTGCCTATCTCTGCCTATCGCTCTCCGCTGATCTGCTTATGCTGATCTCCTGCGGATCTCTCACTCTAATATCTGCCCTCCTCTTGTGAGGGAAAGTATATGTAGTTGTAGGAAGAGTTTAATCTGTTGAATGGCTGATGCCACCATGACAGTTTTAGTCCCAAACTAGACGCAAAAAGTGCGAAGTGTGAAACTTACTTTGAATTTGTTTGTATTTTCGGACTTTGAGGCTAAAATATGAAACTAATTATACTTACTCTTAGAAAAACCACGCCCCCATAATTACCGACAATGAAAAGAAATACACAAAAAAATTATATAGAAAGCAATGCTTATTTTGACAATAGTTAATGCTCATATTATATATATATATATATATACACATCCAAATGAATAAGGAACTAAGAAAATAAATGCAACGTTCAAAACATAAATATAAAACAGTGTTCAATATAAAAATAGAGCAATGAATATTTATTATAAGTTATACTTTAGAACATGTACAAACGGATCTCTCACTCTGATATCTGCCCTCCTCTTGTGAGGGGAAGTATATGTAGTTGTAGGAAAAGTTCAATTCGTTGAATGAGTGATGCCACCATGACAGTTTTAGTAGTCCCAAACTAGTATGAATTGTCGTCTGAATACCAAAAAGATGAAAGTAACACTGACAACTCATTTTAACAGAAGCATTTACCAAAGCTACAAAAAGTATCTTGAAATACTAAAGAGTAAATTTATTCAATAAAATTGGCTTCAATTCACGGTCTTTAGACGACCTTGGAACCTCCTACATCTCTTCTGGACGGTTTCCTTGCTTAATTTGGTGAATGCTGCCATAATCCTTGCCTTTTGTTCATCTTTGGTATTACAAGGAATTTTGTTGGTCTCTCGCTCAAATGCGCCCCATATATAATACCCGGGGGGGGGGGGGGGGTTCAGTCTTAAAGGTAGGTGCCCAGGTGTAAGGGAGAAATTGTCTAACAATGACTGCTTTATCCTGCTTGTAAAGCAAGGTGAGGAATTCTGTTGCTAGACATAAGGTCTTCCAGAAAACATTTTCTTGACCCAGGGCCTTACTACCGCCTCAAAGAACTTGATGTAGGCATCTGTGCTGAATGTAAGTCCCTCACCAATAAATTCGGAAGTTCTTTTTTATCACAACCCTTTCCCACTCCTCTGTATTGACATCCGAACACTCTGAAATATTCGTATTGGAACTTCGGGCGCGACTGCCAAGCAGTCCAGCATGCCGTTTCCAAATTGCTGGCGGAATTAATTTCCCAACTGACCCTACTATACTGTTCAGTGAACAAAATCGCAAACATGAAAAATGAAACTCTGCATATATACTAGTCAGTTATATGGGATACACGCTGGGGCGATCATGTCTCGAAAGAGACATGACTGGCTGGGCGGAAGATTATCCCGTAGTAGGTTGCCATTAATTTCTGCGGTAGACTGGTTGCCAGCCAAGGCTATAGAACCCAATCTGTCTATTATTTAACCCATAACTAGAAGGAGAAGAGATAGATTATATTACATTATTATACTAAATATAATTAGTGGGTGATCAGTTTATTACTTCATAACAATAGAAAACCGATCCCCCACTTTTCCAAGTATTATATTCAGTCAGTCAGTTAAGTGCCATACGTGATATACGATGGGGCGATCATGTCTCTTTCATAAATGACTGACTGGGAAGAAAATTATCCAGCAGTAGGTTGCCATCACTTTCTGCAGCAGGCTGGTTCCAGCCAAGGCTATAGAACCCAATCTGTCCTGTTATCTAACCCATAACTGGAGGGAAGAGATGAATTAATACTTTTCCCAAGGTTATTTGCGAGTAAGTGAATGCAAGGAATTCAACTGGAATTTGAACTCGGCTCTCCGATTTCTCGTTCCGAGCCGATATCCATTGCACAACAACGCACATCCTGGAAATCTACCAACTGTTTTTAAAATATTGTCTGATGATTGTTTTAATTATATGGAGCATATTTTATGCGGTAGTGAAGTACGGGAATTCATCTTTAATATTAACTGGGGTGAAAAATGGATCCCAGTCAACATATTTCCACGAACCGCATATTAAAGTTGAAAGAGCATAACGTGTGTGTGTGTGTGTGTGTGTGTGTGTGTGTGTGTGTGTGTGTGTGTGTGTGTGTTTATTAAATGTGTATTGTGGCGTAAGGAATACATTCTTGGTAATACAAATGAACTCGGCCATACGCGCTTTAAATAAAGACCTCCAAGTAATTCTAAAAAAAAAAGAAAAGACCGTTGGAGTCAGTCAATAGTACTTCTAACAGACGTTACGGCGAGTAGCATAAGAAAGACTTAATATTACAACCACTAGACAGCGAGTTATAACAGTGGCGATGAGAATATCGAAACTCATTCTGCGTTATAACAAGGATGAAAAAATACCTTTTTTCTTCGACGCACAGGATAACAGTGACAACTAGAATTTTAGCCACTGTTTTTAGTGTGCAAAAAAAAGAGAGAGAAAAAACATATTCTTTAAATATGAAAGAAATATTAACCTATGTGGTAAAAATACAACAACAACAATATCAACAGTGGTTGGAACTCCAGAATCAACAACAAAAGTTAACTTAAGTAATTCAGAAGAAAACAGAAAATTCCCCAATTTTTCACTTCCGACACGGTGGCAAATGCCATATTTGAATTCACGTACAATTCTAATGATGGGATTACATTTTCTGCTTATTTTTCAAGATACAAGCAAATTTTCAGAGAAGAAGGCATTGACTGGAAAGACGAAAGAAAAAAAAACTATTGTTGAGAAAGTTAGCACAGAAGAAAACAGGAGAAATTTGTTTTTAAGAAACAGTGAAATTTTTGACTAAACTTTTTAGCGAGAAGAAATTGTTATTCAATACTTGTTGAAAATGTATGAATCTGAAGAAAAAAGAAGACGAAAATTTTGTCACATATGTTGTATCATTAACAAGGTGTGTGAAAGTTTCAGATGAACGAACTGACTCCGGATGTGTTAAAAGTGTTAATTTTCGTTCAAGGGTTAACAGCTAAAATGTCGCAGAAATACTGGCGAGAATTCTAATGCAACTTGAATAGGATAATGAACTTACACTGCAGGAAATATTGGAATAAACTTAGAGAATTCTAAATCTGAGACGCGATGCAGAAGAAGTTGAGGAAAAAAAAAGAGAAAACACGTGAAAGAAAAATGTGGAAAAAATGAATCCATGTTTCAAATACGGAATGTTCCATGTCGGAGGCATATGTTCTTATGAGCTTTCGAAATGCTACAAATGTGGTGAAGTATGACATAATTTTACAAACATATGCGCGGAAAGCGTCTTCGGTTCGAAGAAAGGAATTTCTACAAATACAGGGTATAGATTACAGTGCTGGGGTAGATTCTTATTAAATTACGATTTTAGGATCGAATACAAATTAGGACATGCGGATGGGTAAACAAGATTGATACTAAAATATAGCAAAGCATTATGTATGTGTTTGTGTTTGTGTGTATTATTTAAGGGATATCTCTCTTCCTCTTCATCTTTCTCTCTGTCTGTCTGTCTGTCTGTCTGTCTCTCTCTCTCTCTCTCTCTCTCTCTATATATATATATATATATATTCTTAATTTATAAACGATTTATTACGCGACCTAGGGTTCTACCATGTGCTGTCTTCAGGCAATTTGCAATAACTGATCTTACCGTTTACATTTTTTCTTTAAGAACGCTCACGTAACGGTGACATTTTTGAACACCCACGTAACTGTGAATTTTTGAACGCGCAATTTTTAAAATTACAAGAAATTATATCGTTTTATAATAATAATAATAATAATAATAATAATAATAATAATAATAATAATAATAATACAAGAATCAATACAAAAATACAATAAACATCCTCACTTAGCTTAGACCCTGCTGTAACAATAAAAGAATTGAAACCAGAAGCTTATAAATACCTAGGTGTAAATGAGAGTGAAAACATTCACCATAAAAAAAATGAAAGAAATAGTGCGTAAAGAGTACTATAGAAGGCTACGAATGATATTAAAAACTGAATTGAATTCTCAGAACAGGGTTATGGCCATTAATAGCCTTGCAATTCCAGTTGTCCAATATAGCTTCAACATCTTAAACTGGACTCTAAACGACATCAGGCGAATGGATTCTAAAACAAGAAAGCTTCTTTCTAAGCATAAGATGCATCATCCAAAGGCTGATGTAGACCGTCTATACATACCCCGTAAAGGAGGTGGAAGAGGTTTTATTCAGCTGGAATTTTCATACAAGACAACAACTATTGGCTTGCTAACATACATAGAAACAACAAAGGATTGATGATACAAATAGTGAGGCAACATGAAGAAAGAAAGAAAAAATATTCAATAATAAAAGAAGGCAGTAAATACAAACAAGATTTACAGTTAATAGATTCTGTAGAAAACCAAAACAGAAGCCAAGAACCAACTATTGCGGCAAAAAATATGAAAATGAAAGTCAAAGATAAAGCTCTTGAACAGATGAAACAGCGCTGGCAAGACAAACCTCTGCATGGCCAATGTAGACAAAGTTAATACTCATTGATGGTTACGTGCATCTGGATTAAAGTCTGAAACTGAAGGTTTTATTCTTGCAGCACAAGACCAAAGTATTTTCACTAGAAACTCTCAAGCAAATATTATGCATAATAATATGGATCCAAATTGCAGGTTTTGTGATAAACACCAACAAACAATAGACCACCCAATCTCAGGCTGTTCTGTGCTTGTCCCAAATGAATATAAAAATCGCCACGATAGAGTTGGGCAATATTTACATTGAACAATGTGCAAACATTATGGAAAATCTGTAAACAAACACTGGTATGAACATCACCCAGCACCGGTTACAGAAATAGAAGATGTAACCATTCTATGGGATTACACCATCTACACAGACAGAAAAACAGGCCAGACATTATTGTTAAAAACCAGAAGGAGAAAACTTGTCTATTAATTGATATGGCTTGTCCAGCGGATTGTAACATAGCAATCAAGGAATTTGAAAACTGTCAAAATATAAAGACCTGGAAATTGAAATAGAAAAAATGTGGAAATTGAAAACAAGAGTTGTGCCAGTGATAGTAGGTGCACTTGGAATGATAAAAAATGGAACAAAACAACACATTGAAAGAATCCCTGGAAACCCCAGCTTAAGAGATATACAAAAAATTGTCTTATTAAGTACAGCCCACACACTAAGGAAAACTTTATCTATGTAATGCTAGGGATGATAGGGAAGTTAGAAAAACATGAAATGGAGCCATAACAACACGCCACGACCTGCCTTAGGTTTCCCCGCAGACTTGGTTGGTAGTGAGACCAAAGCAGAAATCGAAATATGATGAAAAATGACATAATAATAATAAAACCTGTCTGAACCTAAAAGGTATTTTTTGGTATGGTTACACTTAATCATAATTTCTGTTTTTTCGTTCGATAGTTCATTTTTGTTTCGGAATAGCATAATCTTTAACTTTTCTTCCTGACACTGTCTACATATTTTACCACCGTTGTAAGGTTTGGCTGTTTTCACTGTATTCCACGTTATGTCTGGGTATTTTCCATATTTTAATTTCAATTTCCACACGTGGCTAGCCAATTTTGTACAGTTTTTTAAGTTTTCTATTTTAAATGTATACCTGTGATTGAACCACCTGGTCTTAAAGGTGCCTTTGCTTGACCCCAACTATATTTTGTTTTGTCCATTTAAATCATGAACTTTTGCTTTGTAAATTACTTCATTTGTATTACAAAGTCCTTGAAGTGGGCATTTTTTTTTTTTTGTCCTTATAATCAAACATAGGGAACAGACGGAGATAGATAGATAGATAGATAGATAGATAGATAGATAGATAGATAGATAGATAGATGTGAACAGACTGAGATAGATAGATAGATAGATAGATAGATAGATAGATAGATAGATATGAACAGACTTAGATAGATAGATAGATAGATAGATAGATAGATATAAAGGGAGAATGAGATAGAGATAGATAGATAGATAGATAGATAGATAGATAGATAGATAGATAGATATAAATAAAGGGAGAATGAGATAGATAGATAGATAGATAGATAGATAGATAGATAGATAGATAGATAGATAGATAGATCTTCCGTTTGAAATCAATAGTGATGTTTCCGAAGGAATATCTAATGTTTCTTATTCATGACTAGATTATTAAGAAATATTTAGTCCAAAGATTCATTGTTGGGATTTCTTTCTAGCATAAATTGGAATTGTATTCAGATTCTATTCCCTTTTATACAAAGTTTAAACAATATTCTAAATATGTCATGTTGCTTGATTATTTATTAGGTTATTCGGAAAAAAATGTCGGATTTTACACTCAACATTTATGTTGTACTAGCAGTATAGCCCGGCGTTGCTCGGGTGTAATAAAAGCTTTAAAACTAATCCATCGTCCTGGAGCTCAGACTCTTTCGGCGTTGGCACGAAAAACTAAAAAGCAATAGTTGTTTCCAGTCAAAGCGAAACTGTAGATTGAAAGAAAAATGAATGGATGTAAGTATTTTTTTTCTTTTGTCTTTCCAGTCAATGCCTTCTTCTCTTATGTAAAAACTGTCAAATTTTGATTTCGGGTATCGATGTCAAATAAGTTTTCCGTCGCAAACTGAATTTTGAAGGCTAAATAAGTCCTCTGAGTAAATAGTATTATGGCTGAAACTAAGAACTACAATTATACCTACGTAGAGCAAAACCCGAAGCGAAAACCAAAATAAAAGGGCTGAAAACCTGATATTGATCAGACCCGATAGGATATCGGGGTATCGATTTCCGATATCGAGGGGAACTCGGAAAAAATAAGTAGCTCCTGACTCTACTGGAAGCCTATAGAATATTTGTGTGAAGTTTGGTGAGAATCGGATAATAATTGTGGATTTGTATGAAGGACATACATACATACAGACAAACAGACACACAAACATTTTGCCTTTTATATATAGATAGATAGATAAATAGATAGAGATTGCGTTGTTCTACGACACGTGTCCAGAAGACAAATTCTGTCTTGTTTCTTATTTAACTACACACTTTATTTCGCTTCCCCGTAACATCTGAAAATAGGTACAATCCTTACATCTCCTTGAACTGAAACGTCCTTGGCATGACGATAAAGTACATCCGACAGCAAGGCCTCTCATCGGGATGTTTTGAGCGGAGAACAACCTCTTAATTCCTGTTGTTCCTAGGTCCACCAGACTCCAAAGTGCTAGCACCTTTAAAGATCCCAGCTATGAGAAAATATTTTAACCCTCAAACTATGGAACTCAAGCACTAGGAAAGTATAAAGATAGATTTTTATAATATTTCCAGCAATATATTTTTAAAAAATAAGAGCAATACCTTTTTGAAAAAATATTATCAATCATGCATAAAAAATGTTGCCAGCAATACATTAAAAGTATTACCACCAAACATTTAAAAGGAAAATTTTTTATAGCAATTCATTATCGAAAAATAAATATTAGCAGCAATACATTTGAATCTTAACAAAAATTCTTTTTAGAAAAATACGCCAAAGGAAACTTATCTACAAACTGATTTCTTAAAACGAATGCACATTCTGTTCATACGAATCTATCCCAAAAATCTGACCGGCAATAAATAAGCTATTGAGGTGTCGGAAGTCAGGAGCAAGGCGGTTTACTCACTATATGACAGCAGTGATGTTTGTACAAAGATTAGTTATACCTATTATATTACAAAAGCAGATCTGAAATTAATTTTATAGTTGACATCTGATAATTTCAAGGATGAAATCTCTTATGAGAAGCTATGTGTACTAGACATTGAAAAAGTAGGAAAAGCCTGCAGAGGTTGTGCTCTGATAGCAAAATCACTTACCACGAAATTACAACCTTGGCCAAGATACTCCGTGGTCAAGACTGCACATAGATTTCACAGGTCTAATAAACGAATCACATGTCTTGTGTTAATGGATAGCTTTATTAAGTGGCCTGAGGCGAATTGGCATGGCAAAGAACGCGTTCCAGAAGCTGAGTAAAGTATTAAGAGACAGAAAAATTTCACTAGAAACAAAGAAGAGAGAGACATCAAGTTACAAGTACGTATGTCTTATAGGCTTGATTTGACTTCGTCTGAACTGTCGGCCATTCGTGGTCGAGAGGTCTAAGACGCGCCAGATCAATTGGTGGCTTTCCTTATGTAGACAAAGGTCACAGGTTCGAATCCTGCCGAATGAGACACATTTTCGTAACAAAAATTTATCGTAAATAATCAGGCCGGTACAAATAAATATATAATACTGTTTGATTATAAACAGAATATCTACTTAAATACGAGTATCGATCAAAAATAATGTTCAAACAAATCATTTCAAATTGTCGGTTGTTTATAACCAGTTTCGTTAATCTTCGTTAATTTACAAGTATGTGTATTAATTTAACTGCATTAAAAAGTGAAATAGTAATTTAAAATATATTAGGCAATATCGTACCCGAATTACCAGCTACCCAGGAAGAAATAAAAGTAAAAGAAGAACAAAAATTGTTTACTCTGTAAATAAAGAAAAAACATCTAAAAGAAGGTAAGAAGGATAGACAATTTTTAGAACGTAATTCAAACTTGAACGCTTACTCACTATGTGAAGGAGCAGTGATGTTTTTACAAAGATTAGTTATACCTATTATATTACAAAAGCAGATATTAAATGAATTTTATCGTTGACATCTGATAATTTCAAGGATGAAATCTCTTATGAGAAGGTATGTGTACTAGTCATTGAAAATGTAGGAAAAGAGTGCAGACGTTGTGCTCTGATAGCAAAATCACTTACCAATTATTTAAAAATGTCTAGTCGAAATATATATTGTATAGATATTTATTCTAGCACTAATTGGAATGTTGCACAAATTTGCCTCCTTATTATAAGAACCTTAGACAATATTACAACTCTAAAGGATTTTGCATGACTACCTATTAGATTATTTGGAAAATAATCTCGCATTTTTAATCAACATTTACTCCTGAATTAATGTAATTTAAACAGTGTTTAAATCCGTCAAAAAAAAAAAATAACTGTGCGTAACATAATACCGCTGGATCATTACAAACAAGGAATACGTATATATAAAAACATAATCTTTTATTTTTATTCTTCATCGGAGACGCTTGTGCAGAGCAGAAGAGCAGTCGGAGAGAGAATCGCGCACACGAAGGAGGTCTCGGAAGTCAGAAGCCAGGGGGCTTACTCACTATGTGACAGAGCAGTAATGTTTGTACAAAGATTAGTTATACCTATTATATTACAAAAGCAGATATGAAATTAATTTTATAGTTGACATCTCAGAATGTCATGGACGAAATCTATTATGAGAAGCTATGTGTACTAGACATTGAAAAAGTAGGAAAAGCCTGCAGAGGTTGTGCTCTGATAGCAAAATCACTTACCACGAAATTACAACCTTGGCCAAGATACTCCGTGGTCAAGACTGCACATAGATTTCACAGGTCTAATAAACGAATCGCATGTCTTGTGTTAATGGATAGCTTTATTAAGTGGCCTGAGGCGAATTGGCATGGCAAAGAACGCGTTCCAGAAGCTGAGTAAAGTATTAAGAGACAGGAAAATTTCAATAAAAACAAATAAGAGAGTACTAGATTTGTATGTGATGTCAGTTCTTCAATATGGCAGTGAATGCTGGACAATATTATCAAAGATGAAGGAAAAACTTGAAGCAACTGAAATGTGGTTATACAGAAGGATGCTGTGGATATCATGGACCGAGCATGTGAGCAATGATGAGGTGTTGGAAAGAATGGAAACGAAAAGGAAATTAATATTGGGCATCAGGAAGAAACAGCTTAAGTTCCTAGGAAATGCAATGAGGAAGGAGGGCTTGGAGAACCTGATACTAACAGGCCAGATAGAGGGGAAAAAGAGACAAAAGAAAGCAGAGGATAACATATTTCCAGGGCCTGAGCAGGTAGATGATTGAATGGGGGTTGCGTAGTATAACTGGAGAAAGCGTGCTAAGAGCCACCAGGGATAGGGAGACGTGGAAAGCCATGATCGCCTACGTCCTTAAAGAACAAGGCACATAGAAAAGAAGAAATTTTCACGTGTAAAAAAACTTCTACGGTTACAGTGAATTTTTACATAGACTGTTTGCAACTTATGGCATCCCGAATACCATCGCCTCACAACGTTACACAATTCATTGCTTACGAGTATAAAGATTTCGGTGAAATGTTCTCGATTAAATCTATTACTACTCCTGCGTGTCACCCAAGGTCAAACAGACAAACTGAAAGGTTTCTGAGTATTTTCAAGAGAGCTTTGAAAAAAATCAAGTAAGGAAAAAGTGAGCGAAAAACCACTACAAAACTTCTAGAGATTATACCGGATAATACCAAATCCCATTACAACGTTAAGTATGTCGCCGACAGAATTAATATTCTCAAGAAAAATTAAATAGATGTTCGTGTGGTTGTTACCAGGCTAAAAAAAAGAATACAAAATACAGGTAACAAAAAAGACACTGAATTTTTCAAAATTGGGGAAAAGGTGTTTTCAGTGTATATAAAAAAGGAAAGGAAATGTTGAAAGATGGCGTAATAATGCCACGAATTAGAAATATAATATATATGGTAAGAAAAAAAAGGAACACAAAAGATATTGCGATCAATTAAAAAAAGTCTTACTGAAGAAACTCTTGTAAGGAATGAGGAACCTATGCAAGTACTCTATGATACTTTTGATGTGCTAACATTTCAAGAATTCGTTGAACGTACAAGCACAATTACCAAAGGAAACGTCCGGAAAAACTAAAGGTTGATTCAAAACGTAAAAAAAAGACACAAAGTTCAGAACGTTGGCAAACTCACCATAAAGAGGAGGTGGGAAATTCTAATGAATAAAAAAAATATTTAATAAGAAAAAGAAATGGGGGATGTTGCCGATTAAAAAAAACACCATCAGTCAAACAAATGGACTGGGTCAGACGCTTTAAATAAAGAACTCCAAGTAAGTCAGTAAGAGTATTTATAACAGACTTCATGGTGAGTAGCCTAAGCAAGACTTAATAGTATAACTGCTAAAAAGCGAGTTATATCAGGATGACAAATTTGTTTATATTTCTGATATGAGGTAGTATTTACAGTATTTACATCATTTGGACTATTGTCCTCGTCTTTGTTGGCATTTGTACGATGTTTAATAATAGATCATTCTATTTGTCTATATTTCTGAGATGAGGAAGTATTTACAGTATTTACATTATTCAGACTATTGTTGCCATTTGTAAAACATTTCAGCCTTTGTACGCTCCAGCCTTCTTCAGGTGCTAGGAATTTCGAACAGAACCCTTTATTACAATCACTGGGATATATCATTCTCATTCCTTGCGTAATAATGACTCTTTTGGTCGTCATGACTCATCTGTCATAATTTATCTGGGCCATGTGTCCTTAAGGAAGGAACCCTAACCCTAACTCTAACCGAAACCCTAACCCTAACCCGAGGACACATGGCTCAGATAACTCATCACTTCCCATCCAGGAATTACTACGCAAGGAATAAGAATGATATACTTTGTATCATGATATACTTGTTGTTTAGTGTGAATTAAATTTTACAATCGAATCTTTTGCTCAGCTGGACAAGGTCAGAGGTCAGATGAGGTGGAATGTTCTGGTCATCCTGATTTTGGCAGATGCGCATACAAATTGTATTGTTGTATCATCCATATACTCACAGATCGGTCGAGTTTCGATTCCGGCCAGAAACAAATAGGTGTCTAGCCATATTGATGAGCTGTGAAAAAGCGAAACAGGCTTGTATGTGGACGACAAATATATTATGCTTTCATTACGATTGAGCTCTCTGAAGAGAAAAGTTTTTAAAAAGTTACCACTTCTGAGATTTACGCGTTACTCTACATAACGAATTGAGTTTTTCCGGTGACTGGCGTCTGTATACACCGCTTATATATAACACGCTGAAATGATGAGCTCTGATAAGGCGAAACAGGCATGTATGTGAATGATAAAAATATATTGTATACTTGGGCAGCAACCTTTCTTTTAAACATCTTTCATTAAATATGGCCGACAAGGAAGATTTAATTAAATTTTTATTAAGTTTTTCCAACATCCAAACATTTTGGAGGAAGGAATATAAAAATTCTTCATAATTTTTATCGGCCTAAGCGCTTTCAGACGCTTCTATAGCCATTTTAAAGTGTGTTTATGCCTCTGCTACTGTTATTTTTATCTGGTGTTTTGACTGTTACGTAGTAATATATTTTAGTTCGTTTTTGAAAAAGGAATCTTCGTGTAAAATCTTCTGTACAATAAAGACGGAAGCTGATGATGGTTCACGTGAAAGAGTCTATACCTTGGAATAACGTGTTTGTCTTAATATTTACACACACACACACACACACACACACACACACACACACACATATATATATATATATATATATATATATATATTTTCTGAAGTAGGTAGAACTATGTTTGTTTCTAGATCTTGGTTTTCTTTTTCATTTATGGGCAATAGACTGTGTACTGGTGTAATCTGTCCTCCCTTTCCTTTTAGGGGGCAAACTGCAAAGAGGTGCTCTTTTTTACCCCATTGACAGCAAGCGCGATTCCGTTCTGAGACAATGAGTGTTTAAAAGCATCCAGTTTGGAACTGCATGAAATGATTTGTGGCCCATCATTAGGTAATAGAGCCACTGGCCTATTTTCTTTTCTGGTATCACTTCCACTTCCTCCCCGTATTGCATTAAAATTCTCCTACTCGATGACCAGTAATGAAACAAGGCACTACATAAGCCGTAATACGAGTTCTTCTTCGTCCTAAATATTCAAATCTAAAGATCGACCTTATTCTGGAGATCTTTCCCGGTCAAAGCAACGCATCCTTCCATGCTTGACAATAATAATTCCCACATCGAAAAATCCTTCCTTTTCGCTATTAGCTGTATTTTTATACCGAAATCTGTGAAAGGTTTCATGATATATTCCTTTTTGGACTTGATTATATTGTTTAGTTTTCTGTCGATGACAAAACAGAAATTATTCTTTTCTCGGCAACTTTTAAGTCTGGGCGTAATTAGGTGGGTATATTGCCTAGTTTATGATAAAAAATCGTCAATATCTGCTACACAGTGAGGAGGTGACTTTCATGGGGAAGGGAGGGCAGGGGTTGTAGTTTCCTTGGCGTTGCGATTTTCCACTTCCTTTTCAAAGGTTGTGGTTGTTTATCGAGTTTCGTCTCTTTTTCTGGGGTAGCAAAAATGCTTTCACAGCCCAAGCTATGTCCTCCTCATATCTTGTGAATGAGGTTGGATTAGAAAAAAGCTACAAAGAGGCTATTAGTTTCAGTGGAGGTGCAAAATTCCCAAAAGTGAAAAAAAAAAAAATACAACACGGTAGAATACAAATTAAGTAAACACAATGTCGGACGGATAAAAAAGTAATCCTCAGTAAGCAAAAGCTTTGTCAGAACAAACACGCTGAGTAAATATATTTAATACTGAAAATACAGTAAATGTGGCACAAGGTCAAAAAGGGGAGTGAGTTGAGGCTGATACTCTCTTACTATCCTATACTTAATCGGATTTACGACCCAATCACTCATTACAATTTCTTCATTCACCACAAGAATCCATCTATCACCTCCCAATACTTCACGCACCACAATACCACATATTTACAAGGGACACCTAAGAAAGGGGAAACAAAACTTTGCTTTTATGTACAATAATACAAAAACCTATATAAAAGATTTAATGATATCAAAATGAAAAGGAGAGGGGATGAAATACCCAAAACAAACTAAAATATAACGAAATCTTCAAATAAAACAAATAAATGTTAGTAAGACTCGTCCACTCCACAAAATCAGAATGACTGCTGTATTGCGTCTACCCCACAAGTATGTCAAGTTCTTTTTTCAATTGACTTCTATACTTCTATACGTCGTATATTATGAGCCAGAGAGAGTGAGAGAAAGAAGAAGAGAGAGGGAAAGAGAGTGAGAGGGAGAGAGAAAGAAGGAGAGAGAGGGGTAGGCAGAGGGAGAGAGGCAGAGGGAGAGAAAGAGAGAGAGTGAGAGGGATAGGGAAAGAAGGAGAGAGAGGGAGAGAGGGAGTGAGAGTGAGAGAGAAAGAGAGAGAAAGAGAGAGAGAGAGAGGGAGAGAGTGAGAGGGAGAGAGACAGAAGGAGAGAGAAGGAGAGAAAGAGAGAGGGAGAGGGAGAGGAGGGAAAGAAAGAGAGGTAGAGTAAGAATGAAGTAAAAAAGGAAAGTGAGTGAGAAAGAGGGAGAGTGACATTTACATCAATTTCTCTGCCACCGTCTATCTTTGAAAATAAAAAAAGGATTGAGTGGTAGCGGGAGGAGAGAAATTGAGAGAAACGGTGAGAAAGAAGAGAAAGTGTTGAAGAAAAGAGAAACTTAAATGAGGGAAGCATTAAAAAAATTAGAAATCTCCAAACTAAAACAAACAAATGAGGGTAACACCCATCCACCCCATAAAAATTCAGGGTGGCTGCTGTTTTCCGCAAAGCAGCAAAACCAAGTAGCAGACTCGCTAAGGTTGTTGGTTGGTTGTTTTGTTTTTATGGCATGTCAACATCGGATGGTCATTTATTGCCAACTAAATTTTATTTATTTATTGCAGGTAATACCTTTTTCTTTCAACAACTTATTGCTGTTTTTATATAAGTTTTTGTGTCTAGTAATACTTTTTTCTTTTAGAGTATCAAGATTCTCTTGGGATTTGTTTTTAAGGGCAGGGTCCCCGAGTCCTACCCTTGTTATTTAACCCATAACTGGAGGGAAGGGACGGATTAATAACTTTCCCAAGGGTACTAGTGCTTAAGAGTATTCAACTGGAATTCGAACTCGGCTCTCCGATTTCTCTTTCCGAGCCGATATCCACTCAACCACAACGTTCAAATCGCAAGATTCCCTCCATACATTCCTGCATTAGCGTTTGCGTTTGGTGTGATACGGTAGACAGTTAAGAAATTCTGCAGCTCTTCATTTCTTGTTTCTATTCATTTCGCCTTTTTATTGTCCTTTTAAAAACGTCTATAAATCGTTCTATCAACCAGTTGGATCTTGGATGGTACGGCGCGGATGTCACATGAGTCAGTGTTTGCATTTTGCAAAAATTTGCGAATTTTCTTTTTGAGAATTGCGACCCGTATCCGATACGATCGTACTGAGTACACCAAATCTTGCAAACAATTCGTTTAGAAATTCTATTGTCATTGTTTGTTTAAAGCGATTTGTATCTAAACACTTCTGGCCATTTCGACCTATCCCCCGGCTTTCTTCAGGTGGTTATATTCAATCCATGTGTTGGAGTAGATTGTTCTGATTCCGATTTCGACACTGAAAGGATATTTCGAGAACCCCGAAGGAAAAACGGAGGGAAACCCCTAATGGTAGGATTCATTTGAGATTAATTAATTATCACCGTCTGTTTGTGCAAGTGTCTCCTTAATAAAGCTAAATCACGTAAAAGAAAAGACATAAAGTGCAGATAACTCTGGAAAACGTAAAGGGTCGATTTGACACTGTATTTATATTACGAACAGAACTCTATTTCGAAAATGAGGAAAAAGTCAATATCTTTTGATTCTCGAAGCTCATTCATGTTAAGAATGTAGTTACTATAGTAGTTAATCCTAAGAATGCTTGCAAGGATGCAATATTTGTAGATACTGGCATATTTTATAGCACTTGTTCTGTAGGATCTGACCTTCTACGTTTGTCATCAATAATTTGACCTTAATACTTAATTTTTGATGGAAAGAACTGACACTTGTATATAGTGAGCTTAAAACCGTAATCTTCTATTCTTTTAAACACCACTTTCACGTGCTTCACATTTTCATTACGGTCGATGATTTTAATTAATACATCGTCAAGATATGCCATAGCGTAATTCAAACCACTTTAGATTATATCCATTCCTTGTTGAAAAAATGCGGGTGCTTTTTTACTCCGAACGGTAATTTGTTAAACAGACCCTTGTGCGTATTTATAGTTAATATATTTGCATACTCCACGTCCATCGGAATTTGTAAATATTCTTCTGACAAGTCTAATCTAGAAAATATCTTTTCTCTATTCAGCTGTACAAATATACCTTCTACTGAAGGTAAAGGGTAATTATACTGTTTCAGGCATTGGCCTCACACTCTCAGCGGACCTCAAGTGGAATGACTATATCGAATCCATTGTTAATCCGCTGCTATGAAAGTCGGCTCTCTGTGCAGGGCCCGGAAGTTTTTCCCGTCTGAATCTATCCTGCACATTTATAAATCTACCATCCTAAAAAGGTAAATACAGTGTTTCGACCTAAGCTACTGGTACCATTCACCGTACTAGAAGACATAGACAAAGATTTGGAACGTCTAGAAATTTAGGCGTGATTGAAAAAGAAATATTACCGTCAATAAGCGAGTTCAAATGTATACATAAGGAAAATAATAATAATAAAATCAGAGTCTGCGCTGACTACTCTACAGGATTAAGTGGATTTTTTTTTAATTATTTCACTTCAAGCAAGGCATTCCACTGCCACTATTGCGCAAGCGGTTACATATGGGAAAGTGATGAGAAAGAGTGGTTAGGGGGTTACATAGGGAAAAGTGATGAGAAAGATTGGTTAGGGGTTTACACAGGGGAAAGTGATGTGAAAGAGTGGTTAGATATTGGAAATGCCAGAAGGAGGGTGATAGACGGGTAAGGATACCGAGGATAAGGGTTGGGTAGATGGGAAGAGTGTTTGTGGTAAGGTTAATCCTCGCACAAAAAGTAAACACTTGAACATATCCGTGTTTAATTCATTCAGTCGGAACTTTTCGCACTTCTTATTTACTATAGTTGCGAACGTTGTGTAGTCTTCATCGTTTTTGATAAATTTAAGCAACACTATCCAGTGCTGAATAAAGAACTACGTTCTCCAAAGATTTTAGACAATATATCGACAGTTTCTTCAAACGTAATTTCTCCAGTTTTTTTTCTTTGGTTGAATATAGTTTCTGTATTTTTCGTGTTCCGAGTTACCAAACTTAATAATAAACGAATTTTCTTATCGTCTGTCTAGTTCGAGCAAATATCTTCCTGAAACCAGCGATAATAAGCATCAAATGTAACCCCTCTTCAGGTTTATGTGTAAAACTTTCAATTGATTTAAACACAACATCCTGCGAAAATGTATCTGGTTTATCTAATCTTGTTTCTCTTTTGGAGAAAATTTCCATCAGTATAGCAAGTTGCTTTTCTTGCTGTTTTTGAGCTAATTCTTGTTGTTTAAAAAATTCAAGGAAGCATTTCTGGAAGTCCTCCATTTTTAAATTTGTTATTATTCTTGTTTATTTTGAAATTCTCGTCAAACTGTTCGTTTTCGTCGGTAATTCTGTACGAATGGTTTTTGGGCAAACATGCTGTCCGAGTTTTAGACGCCAAATCTGTTATCATAGATTTGCTTGTTTGAAATCAACGTAGCCAAATCTGTTGTATATAGATCTTGTTTGTTGATATTTTCGTCTTCAGTATATTGTTTCCGGTATAAGTTGGTTTTTTTTTCAACTTACTGGTTTCGCCAGTCAAACAAATCTTTGTCCACCACTATTATAATAAATAATGATTTTTCTTCATTGCCAATCTGTTGTATCGCCGAGGTGGCAGGACGATATCCGGAACATGTGTGCTGAGAATCTACAGCAAAATATCCGAGGTAAGAGTTATTAAAAGATTAGACAAACACCAGAAGACATAACAACAAATAGTGGAAGAGAGACGGGATTAAGTTGTTAGAGTCGCAGAGAGCACAGTTCGATTGTAATAGTCAATGACACTTCGAAGGTATCAACCACTTCCCCTCATAAGCGGAAACCAGAAGTAGATGCTGCACAAAGTCATTTGAGAGGGATCACCGAGCTCGTAAACTCGAACAAAATTCTTTTCCCCGGACGAGACGTCGGGGCCTCGTCTGGGTTCCTATCCGCCAGAAGGCAGAGTCCGACAAAGTGAACGACTCACGTACATAGTCGTTCTATTCAGACTGTCAGTGACAGTCCGATATCCAAAACTGCTATTTGTCTTTATTGTTATAGCTACCTCGATCCACAGACCATTCCATTTATTGAAAGAGCAAGAGGGTTGTTAGCTGTTCTACAACAATATTATTTTACAATCGTCTGTTACATGGGAACCTTTTATTCTGAAGACAAATCTCTGTTACCAGTATACTGATTAGGATGCATTGTATGACTTTCTTCGTGACGTTTCTTAGATTGATATTCTTAAGCTTCCTATTCTGGAATGTGTCACAGTTGTTTTTTCTTGAATCAATGCCAGTATCGAAGCTTTTGTCCGTTCTCGGAAATCACAATCCAGGTAAAATCAAAATCTTCTTCGTTATGATTCACATCGGTCTGTTCAACCGCTATAGCCGAATGGAATACTTTTTCCGGCGATACCAGCGTGACAGTTCCGCTCACAACAGACACCAATTTATGTCTGCGGGTAATAATTGTAAACGTGTCCTAGAAGAGGATAACTCTTTCTTTGCTGATAAAATAGGGCATTAAATAGACCCTAACAATTTTGGCTCTAGTAATTACTGGCGGCTGTTTAATAGTATGTTAAATATGAGTAAGATTTCTACCCCTCCTTTTCTTTGTTCAGTTTGAATTACTGACATCTTCTGTTGACAAAATAGAATATTTGATTCGTAAATTCTCTTAAAATTCGATTCATCCGGGTTATCTTTGCCTGATTTCATCTTAGAACTGAAGTTTCAGCTGTCATATCTACACTGGACCCTTCTCAAAGTAGATCTTTGTGTAGAGCTGATGGTATCCCCGCAATAGTCCTTAAAAGATGTGCTACTGAACTATCCCCTGTTCTCTCTGAACGTTACTATAAATGCTTTGTTGCTTCTTGTTTTCTATCCTACTGGAAATTCTTTTCCGTTGTTCCAACTATTAAGAATTTAGGTAAATTGTCTGATCCTTCGAAATATCGGCTTATTAGTCATTTGTTTCTTTCTGACAAAGAACTAATAGCCTTAATTAACTCTGAATTGGTCAAGAATCTCACATCGCAGGGTCTTCTTTGAAATAAGCAATACAGCTTTCGTTAGATAATAGAACCCTCATTGTCTTGGTGGAGTTAGCCCTGGGTTTCTCAAAATTTCGAGTATCTCTCACCACCCACCCAAATGATAAGGTTGAACACACCACACCAGTTTTGGGCCAGAATGGTTATAAGCAAAGAGCTTTTGGAACTCAGAGACTTGCGCAACGACTTCCCGTATTGATGCCTCTAGTCTTCACGTCGATCATCACCAAAACACCTGAGACTGAAGAACTTTGAACCCAACTCCAGGATTTTGAACAAGATCTAGTGTCACTATTGAGAAGGGTTAATTCTTGTTGTACCATGAACTGCACAAACTAAATAAAAATTAACCTAACAATCACTTCGTTTATTTATTTAATTATTTATTTATTTATTCATTTACTGTGCGTGTGAAGATATTCATTCCATTAAGATATCTTCCACTCCGGCCCAATCCAGCGACATTCGAACTTTCAGTGCTCTGAGATTGGCAAAGTGGTGCGGTCAGCGATCAAAAAATAGTCTGGATTGGCGTCAGTATTGACCAGTTCAGGTTTCGCCCTGTCATCAACACGTCGCCCTTAAACCCGGAACACTAAGCTTGGTTACACAATCAGATGTAGGTGGCATCATGAGGGATTATATATATATATATATATATATATATATATATATATATACTGCTAAAAAAAATTAGAGGAACACTTTTTTAATCAGAGTATAGAACCTATCTGTCAAACCCTTGGGATATTGATCTGGTCAGTTAAGTAGCAGAGGGGGTTGTTAATCAGTTTCAGCTGCTTTATTGTTAATGAAATCAACAGCAGGTGCTTCAGAGGGGCAACAATGAGACACTCCCAAAAACAGGAATGGTTGAGGACACTGATACTTATTTTCCCTTCTCATCACTTTTGGCTGATTTTTTTACTGACTGACTTTCTGCTGCTGTAGTTTTTCATTTGTCTTGGATCATCATCATCTCTGTTGATAGCATGGTGCGGTACCTGGATGCTACAAAGGTTGCACAAGTAGTGCAACTCCTTCCAGGATGGCACATCAATACGTGCCGTTGCAAGAAGGTTTGCTGTGTCTCCCAGCACAGTCTCAAGAGCATGGAGGAGACAGGTAGTTATTCCAGGAGAGCTGGACAGGGCCGCAGAAGATCCTTAAACTCGCAGCAGCATCAGTACCTGCGCCTTTGTGCAAGGAGGAACAGGATGAGCACTGCTAGAGCCCTACAAAAGGAACTCCAGCAGGCCACTGATGTTACTGTTTCTGATCAAACATTCAGAAACAGGCTCCATGAGGGTCGCCTGAGGGCCCGATGTCCTTTAGGGGGCCCTGTGCTCACTGCCCAGCACCGTGGAACTCGATTGGCATTTACCATAGATCACCAGAATTGGCAACTACGCCACTGGCGTCCTGTGCTCTTTACCGATGAGAGCAGGTTCAATCTGAGCACATGCGACAGACGTGAAAGGGTCTGGAGATGCCGTAGAGAACGTTATGCTGCCTGCAACATCATTCAGAATGACCGGTTTGGTGGTGGGTTCGTGATGGTCTGAGGAAGCATATCACTGGATGGACGCACAGACCTCTACAGGTTAGATGATGGAATACTGACTGCTATTAGGTACCGGGATGAAATCCTTGAACCAATTGTCAGAACCTATGCTGTTGCAGTGGGACCTGAGTTCCTCCTACTCCACGACAATGCCCCACCTCATGTGGCTAGAGTATGCAAGCAAGTCCTGGAGGATGAAGGAATTCATACCATTGACTGGCCCCCACGTTCACCTGACCTAAACCCAATAGAAAACCTCTGGGACATTATGTTTATCCGGTACCGCTAGGTTGCCCTCAGACTGTCCAGGAGCTTAGTGATGGCCTGTTTTAGATCTGAGAGGAGATCCCCCAGGACAACATTCGTCGTCACATTAGGAGCATGCCTCGACGTTGTCAGTCATGCGTACAAGCATGTGGAGGCCAGACAAACAACTGAGAATCATTTTGCGTTTCTAAATGACATTTGGCAAAATGGACCAGTTTGCTGCATCACCTTTTCACTTTTATTTTTGGGGTGTCTTAGATCCCCCCGCTCTATAGGGTGATCATTTTTATTTCTATCAAATTATGTGGCATCATTTTGTTACTCATACATCACCTATTTATTATCAGGAAAGATATTCAAGATCATTTTTCCCCTGTTTAGATCTGATGTGTTTTCGAAGGTGTTCCTCTAATTTTTTTGAGCAGTGTATATATAAAACAAAAGAAAACTAACAAAAGAAATGAATTAATGATTACATGCAAACATAGAAATATATATTTGCCCAAATACGTAGACCCGGATTAACATAGACATTTTTATGTAGACTTTTTATATTTTTTCTCCTAAAATAAAAACAAGTAATACCTCTTGATCCATAGGCATAGAAATTATAACTTACAACGTAAAAATATTCTACCTATCAATTTAAATTTTAATTTAACTTATAAATTTTTAGTTAAAATCAAATTAAATTATTCTATTAAAAATTAAAATAGCATCCCATCATTATAATTTATATTTGACATTAACAACGTGAAAAGCAAATATTCAGATACCAGTAGAGTCAGTTCATGATAAACATCTGATCAGGAATTTTATGCACTATGTAGGATAATATATATATATATATATATATATATATATATATATATAAACTTATTTAGAAATGGAACTTTGTCTGTGTGTGTGTGTGTGTGTGTGTGTCCGTTACCTATAGACTCCGAAACAGCTGAACCGATTTTCTTGAAAATTTACACAGTTGTACTATAAGCGTCTGCGAGTATTCTTAGATAGGTTTTGTGTCGAGGTACCCCCGATAAATATCGAATATCGATAATCGAAAAAATCAGGTTATAGAAGGATTGGTCCGATTTTAATCAAATTTCATACGCTCATAGACAAAGACATAAGAAACGATATTCAGAAGTTTCAATGTTGCAGTTCTTACAATAGTGCAGAAAATTGATAATATATATATATATAAGGCAAGATTTTCGTGTGTGTGACTGTTTATCTACCTGTATGTCTGTATTTTTCAGCCCTTTTATTTTAGTTTTTGCTTGGGGTTTGGCTATAAGTCCAAAGAGTCTGAGCTCCAGGACCATGGATTAGTTTTAAAGCTTTCATTACACCCGGGCAAAGCCGGGCTATACTGCTAGTAAAATAATAAGAGCTAAACACGCGACAATAGGTTTCATAACTTGTAGTAAAATTTAATAACTGGTAGTAAAGAGAATGAACTGAGCCGACGCTGCCTCGCTATTATCTCTTTCTCCATGATCCTGACAAGAATAGGAATCAATATAAAATGGATTAATCCGTCCCTTGATCTCAGATGAGTGCTTACTTAACTTTTTACAACAGAACTTTGTGTACAAGTTCAGGCATAAAACCAATGAAAATCGTTAAATCTTTCCAAAAAAAAAAAAAAGAAGAGAAAAACAATAGTAAACATAACATATAAACGTGGCTTCCCTCTGCCTTTTCTACAAGTATTTTCATGGCAACTGCTCTGATGAGCCTTTATCCCTGGTACCCGGTTCACATGCATTTATTCGTGCTACTAGAATGGCATTAAGGTCCCACCCTTTTAACGTCGAAATAGTTCATTATAACCTCCTCTTCTACTCTAATAGTTTATTTTCTCACCCTTCCCATTTGTGGAACTCTCTTCTGTTTGCTTGCTACCTTTATAGCTACAATCTCCAAAAGTTTAAATGTAACATCAATAGACATTTTCTATCTTTTTCATTCCTATCCATCACTTATCCTTTCTTCGACATCCCCTGCACCTTTTTATTCTCTCACCTGTGGCATTTCTGCTTTACTTGTAGTGAAATGATTATAAAAAAATAAAAAATAAAAACGAATACTTAATTTAATTTTACCATACGGAGGACAGTTTATGGCATAACTGGAAGAGGTGACGGGAAGAGGGAAGATATTATTTTTGGAAAGGATGTCCTCTGCCATAAAAACCTCAGGTAATTGTTTTTGTGCCAACTAGCCTTTCTTTACTTTCTTCTTTCTTTCTTAACTTGAAGGTCGTTCCTGAATGAGTAGGCCTCCACATTCTACTGCACAAAAACGCTGGTGTCTCTCAGGGGTCTATCCTCGGCCCGACGTTCTTCCTTATTTTTATAAATGATCTCCCAGAAGTTATCAAGTGCAAAGTAGGCATCTACGCAGATGACACCACAATTTACTCCCGCATTGGTAAGAAATGAGGCGAGGCGGACAAACATAACCTCGCTGCTGATCTTGAAAAGGATCTACACTCAGTGGTTGAATGGGGAAAGAAATGGCTTGTAAATTTCAATGCGTTTAAGATGAAGCTGCTGCCTGTCAGTCATCACAGGACACGCCTCTTGCATCCCATAAGCATGAACCAAGCGAGTCTCCCTGAGAGCAATACACTGTGCCTCATCGTCCTTACCCTATCTTCCGATTTCAAGTGGAACCATTACATTGATAATAGCCAAATCCGTTGGAGAATTTAATACTCACAGGTCGGATAAATGGAAGGAGAGACAGGGGAAAGAAGTGCGAGACGTATTTGTTAGGACTGAGCAAATGGTAGGCGGAGCAGGGTTTTAGGAGAGATACCAAGAGAAAAAACTATTGAAAGTGACAAGAGACAGATCCAAGTGGAGGTTCATGAAAGGACACGGCACATGAAAAAGAAGATATTTTAACAACACTTTCTTTTTTCTTTTATACTTCAATGCCCCCTTCTTTCTTTGATTTTTCATTCTTTTATGTATTAATATCTTCTTTCTTCTTTCTTTTACACTTCTGTTGTTACATCTCCCCTTTTTCTATGATAATGGACTCGACTGGAGTATACATATACTCTTGGCATAATGAGATCCGGGAGTTATAGTACGAGTACCGTAAAGGTCCGTAAGTTACCGAGAGATACCGAAGTTACACAGAGAATACCGCGTCAGTAATCATAGTAGCTCTGGGCTCCACTCAGCCAGAATAGTATTACACGGACATACTAATTCCAGCACGGCTTCACTTCAAAGACTTATATATATATATATATATATATATATATATATATATATATATATATATATATTCCTTACTAATCATATTCCTGGATTACTAACCTGCGTTCCAGTTTGTATATAGACGTTCAATATAACTTATCTTTATATCTCAAATATATGTTTTGTTGTTTATTATTTTGTGTGGTTACTCACGTGGAATCAACAACTTCATTATTCGTTTCTTTCTTTCTTTCTTTCTTTCTTCTTTCTTTCTTCAATATATCTTTATTTCTTTCTGTCTTTCTTTCTTTCTTTCTTTATTTATTTATTTACTTCAATGCTTCTTTCTTTCTTACTTTTTTTTCAATGCTTCTTTCGTTCATTCTTTTTCCTTCTTTTTTCTTTTTATTCTTCAATGCTTCTTTCTTTCTTTCTTTTATTCTTCAATGCTTCTTTCTTTCTTTCTTTTATTCTTCAATGGTTCTTTCTTTCTTTCTTTCTTTTATTCTTCAATGCTTCTTTCTTTCTTTCTTTCTTTCTTTTATTCTTCAATGCATTTTTCTTTTTTCTTTCTGACATTAATTATTCTTTCTTTCTTTCTTTTTTATTCTTCTATGATTCATTGTTTCTTTCTTTCTTTCTTTCTTTTATTCTTCAATGCTTCGTTCTTTCTTTCTTTATTTATTTCTTTGTTATATTCTTCAATGCTTCTTTCTTTCTTTCTTTTATTGTTCAATACTTTTTTCTTTTTTTCTTTCTGTTATTCTTAAATGCTTCTTTCTTTCATTCTTTCTTTTATGCTTCAATGCTTCTTTCTTTCATTTTTCTTTTATTTTTCAATACTTTTTCTTTCTTTCTTTCTTTTATTCGTCAATGCTTTTTGTTTGTTTCTTTCTTTTTTATTCTTCAATGTTTCTTTATTTATTTCTTTTATTCTTCAATGCTTCTTTCTTTCTATCTTTCATGCTTTCTTTCTTTTATTTTTAGTGCTTTTTCCTTTCTTTCTTGCTTTTATTCTTCAATGCTTTTTATTTCTTTCTTTCTTTTATTCTTTAATGCGCTTTCTTTCTTTCTTTATTTATTTTATTCTTCAATTATTCTTTCTTTCTTTCTTTCTTTTATTCTTCAGTGCTTCTTTCTTTCTTTCTTTCTTTTATTCTTCAATGCTTTTTTCTTTCTTTCATTCTTTCTTTTTTTCTTTCATTTTTTTCATTTTTAATTGCTCTTCGCTTTCATTTATTTCTTGTTTCTTTTTCTCATTGTTTTCTTTAGTCAGTTCGTTTCTCTTGTTTACTTTTTTTTTTGTCTTTCGTCTTCTTTCGGTTTTGGCACTTCCGTTTTATTTACGAACTGCGCAGTATCGTTTCATTTTTTTCTTTCTCTGAGCAAACGTTTGTATCTTCGCCAACTGGAACTCAGCATCACTCAGCACTTAAAAATACATTTCATTCTCTGTATTTCCAAATACGAGCGCGTCAACTATCAAATCTTTGATATGAAACATCAGCGTGGAAATCTTGCTTTTGAACTTCGGAATGAGGATCAAAAAAAGCTGTATGACGATCATATCTATCCACAACTTTATCTCTAAGCAAAGATCTCCGTCTTGCTAACCGTCACAAAACTTGTGCTACCATTCTTTTACTCAAACTCGTTAAATCGGTTACTCGATGTTTCATCTTGTTTCTTTTGCTTTCAATATATCCTGTGCGTGTCCAATTTTCTTAGCCTTCTTTCCTCATAGAAAAGTTAACTGCCTTTTTCTGCTTCTCATTATATGTGTTCTTTTTCTTATCAATGGTGTTAAATGCTGGCATGCGGCGCTAACCAATGAAATACACCAACATTATCTTCACCTTCAGTTTTGTCTGACTGATTGTTCTGGCACATAATCAAGCTAAAAACTCATGATCGATATGTTATTAAGGTCCTGGGTATGACGATAAACTGCATCCAGCAGCAATGCCTCAGATTGTGAGGTTGTGAGGAGCATGGAACCATCACTTAATTGCTGTTTTCCCAGGTCCACCCTGACCCGGAATGGTAGCATCTGTTAGGGTCCAAGCTATGGGCAAAGAGTTAACCCTCAAACTGGGGTCAGCTATGGGCAAAGAGTTAACCCTCAAACTGGGGTTAAAACACTATAAAAGTATAAAAATACACTTTTATGGAAATATATACGTAAAAATAAACTTTTATAGAAAGATATACATATTTAAGGAAAAAAAAATTATTGCCATAATGCATTTTTGAAGGAAAAAATTATTACCAGCAATACATTTTTAATACGAAACTCGAAGACATTTTCAGTTTTCTAAACTAAAAAATTTTTTTTATCAAAATTTGACTAAATCAACCTTCTCACTATAACCAAACATTAAAAATATACCTTTTGAAACCCTACCTTTTAACCCACAGAGGTTGATATGCCATTAAACAAAACTCAAACATTAAAGAGTTATTAATTGTCTAACACAGGGAGAAGATATGAAGTGAATCTAATGAAAGCTCTTACCTGCAGACTACCTTTCGAACAATATTCGGAGACAATCAACACATACGGCCCGTCAACAGAAGCCCCGATAAAAGAATTAATGTTCGGGTGTCGCAATTCTCGCATCTGTAAAATATAAATGGATTGAAGAGAAATGCAAAGTAAAAATAAATGAATGGAATATAACAAAAAATAATTTGAATTTATAAAGTTAAATTAGATAAAAAGAAGGTATGCTTGTCAGCAAAGGAAAACGTTTTCGCTTCAAGCTACGCATTGGGAATATCAAAATCAAGAAAGTACGAAAATTTAAATACCAAAATGTGAGACTGAAATCTGAAGGCACATTACATCAGCAGAATATGCTTTCGAAAACTTAAGCAAAATAAGAAGAAACAAAAACAAAAATCGTTAGAAACGGAAAAAAATAATGTTAATGATTTAAACAGAGGACGGAAAATATGAAATCAACATCCGAATGTGTATTTATACAGCGAAAAAAGCCTTCCAAAAGCTACGTAAAGTATAAGGAAAAAAGAAAAGTTAAACTACTATTTAGTATCAGTTCTCCTATACGGTTTGGTTTACGGCCTATCACGTTGAATACACCGGTTCTCGCTCGATCACCGAAGTTAAGCAACGTTGAGCCTGGTTAGTACTTAAATGGGTGACCGCTTGGGAATACCAGGTGCTGTAAGCGTATAGTGACGGATGTGCGTTGTGGTGCAGTGGATATCGGCTCGGAAAGAGAAATCGGTGAGCCGAGTTCGAATTCCAGTTGAATACCCTGCATTCACTTAAAGCACTGGTACTCTTAGGAAAGGTATTAATCCGTCCCTTCCCTCCAGCTATGGGTTAAATGACAGGGTAGGACTTGGGGGACCCTGCCCTTAAAAACATATCCCAATGAATCTTGATACTCGAAAAGAAAAAAGTATTACTAGACACAAAACTTGTATAAAAACAACAATAAATTGTTGAAAGAAAAAAGGTATTACCAGCAATAAATAAAGTTTAGTTGGCAATAAATGACTCGCCGAGGTTGATTTACCACAAAACAAAATAACCAGCCTATATGGTCGTGAAGGCTTAACAATTTCTTCACAGACGTAGAAGAGACTTAAGCTCTCAGAAATATGGCTCTAGATGAGAATGCATTGATGGGCGATGTGGGCAAAGAGAAACTTTTAAGGAAAATAAAAAGAGTAGTTATTAGAATCGAAAAGGAAAAGTTGAAATTTCTATGACACATAATGAGGAAAGGTTTGGAGAATTTGACACTTACAGGACATACTAATGTCAAACGTAAAAAAGGGAAATAGCGAATAACCTACATAACCAACTTCTTTTAAATAGAGAGTTAGCTAGTAAAATAGAAATATTGCAAAGAACTACAAAGCAGAGGAAGGCATGAAACCCCTGAAGAGTCAGAACACAAAGAAGAACAAGAACAATAAGAAATAAGAAACTAGAGCTTAATCAAGCAGACGTATTTATAGAAAAAAGTTTGATCATTGATTTATTGTCTCCTTTTCATGATTGTTTTTACGGCTTATCAACCTTTTGCAGCTTAATTAAAGCTAGAAAATTATTTTAGATTGTAAGAATGTAATCAACAATGGCCATTTGAATATGAACTGGCAAGGCTTTGGAAGATGAAGTAGGAAACAATCATACCAGTTGCCAGTTGTTACTTTGTTACTATGGCGGAAAGGAATGAGACATGGACAAAAGAAAGCCGCTTAGAAAGGTCAAGAATAATTCGAAAAAGGATGAATGCTTGGAGTCAAGGGCAAAACTGCCTGATATCTAAGGTTGCTGGTTGTGGCCCGCTATTCATGCATTAACCATCAATTATTAAGATCTTATCTAAAGAACACTGCTGCTATTGAAGGCTGAAAATGATGATGCAAATAATGATAATAAATAAAAAAAACACCAGAGTAGAGACTAACCAAACAAAGGAGAAAATAATAAAATAATACAGACGTGTGCGTTTGGTAGTGTATCTCAAGTTTGCGGTCATATAACGTTAAATACACCGGTTCTCGTCCGATCACCGACGTTAAGTAACGTTGAGCCTGGTCAGTATTTAGATGGATGACCACTTGGAAATACCAGGTGCTGTAAGCGTTTCTTGACGGATGTGCATTTTGGTGCAGTAGATATCGGCTCGAAAAGAGAAATCGGTGAGTTGAAATCGGTCCAGTTGAATGCTTTTGCATTTACTTTCGTGCTAATGCCCTTTGAAAAGGTATTAATCCGCCCCTTCCTTCAAGTTATGGGTTAAATAAAAAAACAGGTTGGGTTCTAAAGCCTTGGTTGGCAACTAGTCTACCGCGGCAGATATGGGCAGCCTGTTGCGAAATAATTAAAATGCCTGAGGTTTATACAGGGTAGGACTTGGGACCCTGCCCTTAAACAAATCCCAACAAATCTTTCTTCATCTTTTAGGGGGAGCCGGCTCAACCCGACCAGAGTGAATGCCGAAACAAGTACAGGTAGGTTTCTAATAATTGCGAGCATTTTGATTAATATATTTTTTCTCATGACATGACAACAAAAAGGTTAAATTTTTTTCTTCATTATTTTTTATAATATTTTATATGATAACAATTACATGGTAGTTAGTGCCCATATTTTGATAATCTTGTCAATATCAAATTATTCTTATCTATATATAAAATTCTGAGGCCTCCGTCTGTCCATTGGTCACATCCTCTAAGATAGCAATACATTGACCGAACGAAACCGAACTTTGGGTTGACAAATTCAAATAGGGAACGGTGTTCAAAGCCCAGTTGGTTTTACTAGGGTGTGTACAATAAGTTTTATTATTTAACATACAAAATAAAATCCCGAGGTCATTATTCTCCTTTCTGACAATACTAGATGGGGTGGTAATTAAATAACTGCAGCCGCGAACATTAGTTAGAACCCCTCTCAGCATCTTTTAACAAAATGAGATTGAGTCTCATAAAACATTGCCTAAGAAACTTTTATTTAACATTCAGCAATAAAATTAACAAGATCAAACTCTTCAAAAAGTTTGAATTTGGCTCCAGAAATGAATTTTTACGTATGATCAGTTTTGTGTTGCATGCTCAAGAGTAAGAAATCCTAAGAATTTTTTTTCACTGTTAAAAATGAAAACAAATTAAAATTTTAAGAAGTGAAGGCAGGTAAGTGAGACATTACTTTTGGAAAAATTAGTTTTTTTTAATTTAATATACAAAATACTCCCACTATTTTAAAAACAATTTAATGATGAAAATAAATAGTACTTATTTAATAAAAATGAAATATCTTTTTTTATATACATATCTTTTCTTTAAATTTTTATATACAAGAATCCGGTTTCCAGTTCACCGTACATATGCGAAGACTTTAAACAAATCACAAAGCCAAACGCTTCAAAAAATTGGAATTTGGCTCCGGAGACGAATATCTACGGGCGGTTAGTTGTATGTTTCATGCTCAAGAGTAAGCCTAATAATTTGTTTTTCGCTGTCCAAAAAGAAAAAGCAAATAAAGAAATTTTCTTTAAAAAATTATTGTTTACCCTGAAGTCCTATAATATTAGACTAAAAAAATTATTAAACCGCGAAGTAGGGTTTATGTAAAAGTATTCTTCCAAACAAATCAGCTTATTGAAATTTCATCGATTGGTTTGTTAAATTGAACGAAACCTACAGTTTGTAAATCTCGACGTAAATGTTAGCGATATCTTCAGCAATACTAAATACTGTGAGTATTTCAACACGCATCAGAACGTTGCAAAACAATTCTTCTTAAAGTATTTAATTCTTTAGTCATTTCTTGGAATAAGAAAGAACGCATAAATCCATTTTTATTGTTTGTTTTTTTTTTATTCTGAAAATATATTTTTAAACTAATAATTATCGGAGATGAATCCGGTAATAACGCTGACAAGAGAAAAAACATTCCTTTGACTCAGTGATTTTTGCTATACAAATGGTAAACTTTGCCTAAATCTCTTACCAAAATCTCAAAAACTTTTCCTAGTAGAACATGCCTGAATGAAATACAAAATATTGTTCTCACACGTACAGCCCACGCCTTACGAAAGACTTTATCTATATAAAATGTGTGTGGCCTTGGGATTTTGTTTTCAAAAACTGCTAATGGGAAAATGTTATGGAGCCATTTCTGACCTTAGGTCACTGGTTCAAATCCGGAAAGAAATGTGTATACAACAGAAATCCAAGGAATAACAATAAAAACAACACTGTGAAAAGAATAAACAAAAGTCCACAACCAGCAACTGCAGTTTACAAAAAAAAAAAAAAAAAAAAAAAAAAAAAAGATATAACAGTTCAAGAAATAAAGAAAAAAACACCCTGAAACAAAAACATTTACATGGTAAATATGCACGAATTAAAGATTCCGGAAAAAACAGACATTGGTAACTTAATGTCAGACACATAAATTCTAAAACACTAGACATTGAAATTAAACTTTACATACAACTTGTTTGATTTATTTGACCCGAAGAAAGACATTAGTGGCAGTGAGACGCAAGGGATTACTGAGAGTTGTAGAGAACTTTAGTGAGAAGAATGGACAATAAAGGAACATAATTCAGAAAGACTGGAAATGCAATTGATGTTGCATTTAATTTTTTGAAGACTGCAGGTGGCACAGGTAAGCAAGAAACCGGAAGTGAACTCCACGGGTGAGAGGAAACCACGAATATGTTTGTATCAAATTCTTAAATTTAAGCCACAAAAGAAGCAAACAAATTTATGGCAGCCACTAAAATTAGTGGATTTATTTCTATATTTTTATTTTCTCACAATTACATTTTTTCTTATTCTATGGTAGCTTTTCTGACTGCATCCCCTGGGGTGGGGAATTCCCTCTGAAAGTCTTTGATTGACATTAGAGTGAAGAAGAAGAAGAAGAAGAAGAAGAAGAAGAAGAAGAAGAAGAAGGAGGAGGGAGATGAAGAGGAAAATAGATAGAAAGAAGAGGAGATGATGAAAGAGGAGGAGGACGACGACGAAAGAAAAGAGGAGAAAAAAATTAGATTGATTGGTTTGTTTTACGGCAAATCAACCCTTTATGTGTCATTTAATACCGAAACATTAGTTTTTGTAGTATGATGGGTGGAAATTAAATGTTACTTATGATTCAGTGGAACTTTTTGACTATATCTTGTATAGTTTCGTCACTCTTAGGAATCTGAGAATATTTTATCAACCTTGTTGAAAATATCCCTTAGATTATTTTCTTGATAGTGTTTTAGTCGGATCTGTTCAAGGTCTATGCAGTTTGTCAGCATATGGTGTACTGTGTAGGGTTCTAGGAAGGGTATGCAGATTAGTACTTCTTCTCCTTTCAGTAAACATGAGTGGGTGATATAGAAATCTAGCCATTATCACTTCTTCTCTTCTTGACATCCTTTTATTGGTTTCTTTTTTTCCGATAGTTTGTGTCACTTGGTGTACTTTATTGTCTGTACAGGAGTTCCATGACTCCTGCCAATTTTTGAGGGTATATGTATTTATTTTTGGTTTTAAATCCGTATAAGGGATTTTTCTGTTGTGGGGTTTAGTTATATTGACTCTTTTACTGCTTTACCGGCTTTTTCGTTCATGTGGATACCGATATGGCCTGGGATCCAACAGAAGATCATGTCTTTATTCTTTGTTAGATTGTTTATCCTATTTAGTAGTTTTGTAATCAAGGGATCTGTCATTTTTTTTTCTTTCCGTGATATAAGCACTGATAAAGAGTCTGTGAGTATGAGATATATTTTATGTTCATTGGACGCTTTAATATTTAGTGCCAAGTCAATGGCGAAAAAAAGTAGATGTAGGAGAAGGGGGAGTAAAATAAGAAAAACGAGGAGAGATTAAGAGGAGAAGAAGGAGGAGGGGAAAAGAGAAGTAGAAGAAGAAGAATGAAGGAGAGAGAAAAGAAAAAGAATGGAAAGTAGAAGAAGAAGAAGAGAATAAATAGATGGTGGGAGGTTAAGAAGAAGATCTACACCGTTGTCAGTATGGTGACAAGGAATTATTTATAAACAGGGTAAATCGACTGTCGACTCGAATAAGATACGATCTTGAGAAACAGATTCGAAATACCGATTTTGGAAGCTTTTCTCTCCTTGGAACCCATGCAGAAAATCAAGCGTAATTTACGCGCCAATTTTACTTGCCAAAAAAAGAAAAAGAAACAGCAAGGAAATTTGCCCCAAGTCGCATATATAGCAGGGAGGGGGGTTTGAGACATCGGATTGGTCAATACGCAGAGAATTTCATGTTTCAAATCAGTTTTACTGCAGAAACAGAAATATCAAAGAATTTGAGAATCAAACAAGGGCATATGGGAGTTTCTCATATTTTATTAGTTCTTAGGGGTGCTATGCAGAGCAGTTCTTTCTTATGACATATTTCAGAGAAAGAGAGGTGATGTTGCAGCGCCATCTATCACAATCATTTGCGGCTGGTGCTGTATTGTACAAGAAACTCAGAACTCGCCTAACTTGATCTACTCTCAAACGCCAGAGATGTATTGCCATCTAAAATTTAATTTTTCCAGAAGGCGTATATTACCAATAGCTGGAATGTGCGAATGGTGTCATGGATAGCGATTTGTAATGAGAAATCGTAGAGCACAGTTCAAATTCTGGTTGAGTTCGTTACATTATCTCATACATGAATTATCTTTGGAAAGTATCAATTCATCCGGTCACCGAGATATTGGTTAAATGTTGGGATTGTATCTGGAAAAATTGTTATCGCCCCAAAAATTGTTAATGCAATATTCACTCTCAAAAGGGGAAAAATTATCTTACAATACAGATTATGTTTCATCTTAGAAAATCCATAAAGGGTTGATAAACTGTAAAAAACAAAAGAATCAATACCCATAGCAGGTGCGAAAAAAGTGATATATTTGCCTTAACTAAGAAATTTAATTAAAACTGAACACCTGCTATCCACCTACGGGTCCTTGACAAAATCCAACGAAGAATCTGTACTGTCATCGATCCCGACTTGGAAGCTTAGATACAGTCACTTTCTCACCGGTGCAATGTGGCTTCCCTGTGTCTCTTCTACTCCATCAGCTTCTTTTCTCGCACTTCCCGCCTGTGGAATTCCCTTCCGTTTACTTGCTTCCTCGACAGCTACAATCTCCAAGAATTTAAATGTAAACTCAAAAGTCATCTCCTATCTCACTAACCTGCATCCACTCTCTCATGCTCCTTTCTCCGTTCTCTCTCATCAATATTCTCATCCTTCTCTTACCCACTTCCTGACACCCCCTATAACCTGGCACTCATTCTCATAACTTTCCTCCTATGTAATCCCCTGCAAAACAGTGGCAGTAAAATGCCTAGCTTGGGGCGATATGATTATAAAAAAAATCATCAGTATTCTCATCTTTCTCTTACCCACTTCCTGACACCCCCTATAACCTGTCACTCTCTCTCATAATTTTTGTTCTATGTAACGCCCTGCAAAACAGTGACAGTAAAATGCCTTGCTTAGGGCGATATGATTATAAAAAAAACTGCCCCAACCGGAATTAGAAATTGTTTCGCCGGTTTCATTTTGGTGCCGCTGAACGTCTCACCATCCACTCACTCACATGTCAAAGCTGGTCCATCAATATTGCAAAGTGATTGGCGAAAAATAAATATCTGTATATAAAAGAATTTGGATGAATTGCAACCGTTTTTCAATCCAGAATATTGTTTGGTCGTTTTTGTTCAGTGGTACATCAACACCTTTTTGGGAAATCCTTTTAAACTTTCAACGCAAACGTATGTTTTTAAACAGATAGTTTGCAAATTATGAAGTGTATTGTTGATAATTTTTTTAAAAATGTATTATTGATAATTTCTCTACAAACATGTATTATTGGTTATGTTTATAAAAATGTACTGATGATAATTTTACTATAAAGATGTATTTTATACGTTTTTAGTCTTGTACTCATGTGCGTGGGTGGTGCAGTGGATATCTGCTCGGAACTAGAAATCGGAAAGCCGAGTTCGAATTTCAGTTGAATTACTTGCATTCACTTACGCACAAATACCCTTGGGAAAGGTATTAATCCGTCTCTTCCCTCCAGCTATTGGTTAAATAACAGGACAGACTGGTTTCTAGAGTCTTGTCCAGCAACCAGTCTACCGCAGAAAGCAACGGCAACCTACTGCGGGATAATCTTTTGCCCAGTCAGTCATGTCTCTTTTGAGACATGATCGCATAAAGTGTCTATTACGTATGGTATTTAACTGACTGACTGAATATAATAGTTGGAAACATAATTAAAACTTCTACTGGGCATAAATTGGGGGATTGGTTTTCTATCGTTTGAAGTAATAATGTATTATAATCTCTTCTCCTCCCAGTTATGGGTTAAATAATAGTACAGATTGGGTTCTATAGTCTTGGCAACCTGTCTACCGCAGAAAGCAATGGTAACCTACTGCGGGAGAATCTTCTGCCCAGTCAGTCATGTCTCGAAAGAGACATGATCGCCCAAAGCGTGTATCACGTATGGTATTTAACTGACTGAATGATTGTCATAAAAATGTATTGCTGGCTATAAATATGAACATTTGATTTGGGTTTTGGCGGGGGCTCAGTATTTTCCCATAGCTGGGACCCTAACAAGCGCTACTACCTCGAGCCAGGATAAACGGGATGACAACAGCGATTAAGAGGTGATTCCACGCTCCTCAAAATCTCTAATCTCCCGCTCAGAGGCTTTGTCGCCGTCGCTTACCATCATACGGTCAATCCAGAATAAAACTGACAATAATTTGTCAGAATCTGGTCGAATCTGAAAATTTGGGTTCAAGACAGTCAGTATAGGATTAACTGATTCTAAAAATTTAGAATTGCATGAAGAATGGATTTTATAAATTATTTTAGCAAAAGCACGGCAATAAAGCCACTAAGACGCAAGATGGGTACTTATTAAGAAGAAAGAATAATAAGAGAACAGGAAGACGGTGACTGACATTGCATTTCAATATATTCACCTATCGCTTGGTTCATACTCTTCCCAACTCTTTTCGACAGGAGTTTAAGTTGATCCCTTGTTTCCTGCTTAGAATTGCCTTACCGGTTTATTTTAAAGTCGTTTGATCTTTTTTCACTTCCAGTTGTCCACTGCGGCTTAGTAACATTATCGCTTTGCTTGTTGACTAAAAATTTAATTTTTGAAACTGAAAGTTGACTGAAAGAGAGTTCCATGAACGCGAAATGCGATAAAAGAAACCCTCTGTATAGAACTTACGGTTTATGTCTAGCATATTACGCCATAAAATTATGAAACCGCCAATCTAGTACTGAGCTTAACTTCATAAAGTCTAGGTACAGATGAGAAAGGTTTACCAGAACAATTACCATGAAAATATGTAAAGAATATTTTACTTTCAGAATCGACGAAGGAAAATCATAAGTAGATAATGAAAAATAAAAAAATAAAAAGAATCCAATGAAAAAGATGGAAAAAATTAAAAATTGAAAGAACGAACTAAAGACCCATAACTTTCCTACATTTGATGTGAATTCACCTAAATGAACTAATAGAAAAACAAACTTTTTTGAAATCAGAAGTTTTAGCAAAATTGAAAGGATGTAGAAGAGTCCCCAACAGTTGAAATGTCTTTATATCAACCAGATTTTGTGAAGGTGGTGAAACTGAAAGTCATAACCGCAAATTAATTAGCAAAAACGTAAAAAAAAGAAAATTTTACATGTCTATATATATAAAAATATACTCAGTTATGATCTGAGATTAAAGACGGGATCGTTAAATAAAAAGAAGACAAGAGGAAAATTGTATTTTACACGCCTACGCGTTTCGTCCTGTGATGGAACTTTATCAAGGCAAAAGACGAAATGAGCTTTATTCCAAATTACGTATCTATAAACAAAGTGTTGGCAAATATTAAAAAAAAAAAACGCTCACTAATCATTCAAAAAGATTAACAGAAAATTTTTAGTTTCAGAATTCCTTCATGTGTAGTGCAATGTCCCGAGATGTTAAAATGAAGGCAATTCAACCGTTTTCTTTGGACTTTTTAGTATGTATGTTAGTCTGTTTCAGTATCATTTCCATAAGCAAAGGTGAGATTGGAAAAAAAGGGGGCAAATTGATATTTTTGTAGTACGGGATGGCGGCGCTCTCGAGAAATTTCCTTCTGAATAAATTGCTTACTGCTTTTTTTTATTAGTGTGGCATTTTTAAATCGAAATTGTGGTCGAATTTATTTCTGTGAATCACTAATGCATTCGTTAGATTATTATTAGTGATGTTTATTCTGTGTTCATGTATACGTTTTTTAGATTTCTACTTGGTTTCTCCGATGCACATTGAGGAACAATTTTGGTACTACACATGAAGGAGTTCTAACAATAGAATTTTCTGTTAATCTTTTTTAATGATTTGTGAGTTTTTTTTATAGTTGCCAACACTTTTTGTTTATAGATAAGTAATTGGGAATAAAGCTCATTTCGTCTTTTGCCTTGATAAAGTCCATCACAAGATGAAACGCGTAGGCGAGTTAAATACAGTTTTCCTCTTGTCTTCTTTTTATTTAACCATATATATATATATATATGTATATATATATATATATATATATTGTGTGTATTTTGGCAGCATTTTTCATTAATGCAGGTTTCATTGAATAATATAGACAAGCAAGTTTTGTCTATTAATTTTGTGTAATATCTACATTGGCCACACCACAAATTCGCTCTCACGGCGTCTGACGTTGCACTTAAATGAAAATTCAAATATATTCCGTCATTTAGAACAACACGGTTATCAACGCACACTTCTGAGAAAAACGCTTGTTGATAACACGTACATACTTAAACAAGAAAATAATAAGCAGAAACTAAAAATCCTCGAAGCACTCTACATTAAACAATTTAAACCTGGTTTGAATACAATCAATTTCGATATTTCCAACAACGTACTCAAATGTCTGTAATCAGACCAGGGACCATAACACCACTATTTTGTCACTGTCTTCGGCCATCCGCCACGGTAGGGATGGACTTATATTTTCAATTCAATTCTCTTTATTGTTAATAGCTTAAATGTTCTATGTTTACTGTGTGTTAATATTTACTCTTTGATAATGGCTTATGTGAGCCGAAAGCTTAGACCCGATAAAAAATTCAACAAATACTGTGATTTTTTGTTGTCTTTCAACGACATCACCATCAAGTATATCAGACGGTATGAACGGATCCTACACAAAATTAATAGACAAAACTTGTCTATATTATTCAATGAAACCTGCATTAATATATATATATATATATATATATATATATATGTGTGTGTGTATGTGTGTGTGTGTGTGTGTGTGTGTGTGTGTGTGTGTGTGTGTGTGTATATCTATTATCTCAGTCTGTTCATATCTATATATCTCTATCTATCTATCCGTCTCAGACTGTTATCACACTCGGTTAATATCTATCTATCTATCTATCTATCTATCTATCTATCTATATACACATATTTATTTAACCATATATATATATATATGAAGGACGGAAAAATTGCAACCATTTACTCTAAATATAAGCATCACAGAAATAAATAAAGGAATATGGGAACCTGAAAAGTTTTTTTCAAGAAACTCACGATAGAATAGGCTGACACCAAAAATTCAGAATTTAAGAAAGAGTAACTCCAAGAATGGATGACACCCCTGACCAATCTTATAAAGATTATGCCGATAGAAAAAAATCTAAAGTACGAACTCCAAGCTTATCACGTATGTACATTTGATATAGATTATGTTGCCCGGACGAATAGTAAAATAAACGTTGAAATCAGACGGCATTTTACCAAAATTGACAGGATGCAGTCAAGAAGGAAATGATCTTTTATGGAGCAGATGTCTTTAAAGAAAATGAAATAGAAGCAAAGAAATAAAAGAAATTTAATTGGGAGAAAACGGTCCACCAAACTTGGATCTTTGAATGTCTTCAGATGTTCATAATTACAAGAACAGGGCTGGACAAAGATATCATGGTTGACTGCATTAACGGCAAGCGAAAGGATTTGAGCGCTGAAAGAAAATCCAGGGCTGGAATAATTCACACAAGTAAATCCCATCCTTGAAGAATTATCGAAATTAAAAGGGGTTATTGATTCAAGAACACGACGAGAAATCTGATCATCCGAATGGGGCATTTCGTCGAGGTGTAATGGTTAACGAGCTTGTCATGCTAGAACAATTATGAATGAGTAGTGAGTTCGGTTTTCACTGAGTGCCCCACACTTTCGGCCTTGTGCCACATCTAAGCTACGCTTCAGTATCTATGATGACGAATGGATTTGCAAGTAGCGAAAATGTTGTTGCCACAGAAAGTGGAATGAGTGATCCGAGTTCAAAACCCGAACTAGTCGGTTGCATTCACTTTCGAACCATTAGAGAATACATGAATCCATTTCCTCCCAACTATGGGTAAAATAACAGGATAGACTCAGCTCTCAAGCCATGAGTTATCGCCAGTCTAAGAGAAAGAAAACTGTGAATTCAAAATCGTAGAGAAAATGTATGCATGTTTGGCCACCCGTATCCAAGGATCTCTGTCTACAGAGAGGCTAACTAATCCCTATTGTAGACTCCTGCTCAGGCACACTTGTGTTTGTTAAACACACGCAGAGCCCACAAGTAGTTTATACTGCAACTATGCTGAGCAGACCTTAGTTAGAGTATTAGCGTGTGAGCGTGTAATCCAGCGTGGACAACAATCTGAACATGGACAGGATGTCCAAATCCTCGGTCACAATGACCTGTGACTTCGAGCTAGCATAATCATAGACGGCACTTTCAATTTCAATTACAAGGTTTAGGTCAACTCGTGCTATAGTTTTCAGGCACTTTCCAAAGGTGTTGCATGCTGGAATCACTTCCTCCAGACCGATAACATCAAGAAGTCACCTTCCTGACAAAATCGACCATGGTGAGATTCAAACTCGAGTTTCAAAGTAAAAAAGCCGACGCGTAGAGAAAATAATTATATGGACATTCTTATATATTAAAAACAGAGTCTGAACTTCCTTCTCGATCTGGCTTTAGTTTTTCACAGCAGTTATTATCGACTAATAGAAACATACCCAATGGATTAGTTGTTCCCTCGTCATATTTATGTAATATTACTACTCCTATTCCTGAATCAATTGCATCTGATGCAACGACAATATTAAATTTGAGGTCAGAATGCATCAGTAATACGTCAGATATTAGGAATTTTGATCTTTTCAAACACACTTTGACATTTCTCTGTGCAAATTCATTTAGTGGCTTTTTTTCACAAAACATTTAAATGTGCTGTTAACTCATGCATATATGATACTAGCAGTATAGCCCGGCGTTGCTCGAGTGTCATGAAAGCTTTAAAACTAATCCATGGTCCTGGAGCTCAGACTCTTTGGACGTTGGCACGAAAGACTAAAAAGCAATAGTTGTTTCCAGTTAAAGCGAAACCGTACACTGAAGGAAAAATGAATGGATGTAAGTCAAATTTTGATTTCCTGATATCAATATCAAATAAGTTTTTTTCGTCGTAAACTGAATTTTGAAGGCTAAATAAGTCCTCTGAGTAAATGGTATCATGGCTGAGACTAAGAACTACAATTATACCTACTTAGAGCCAAACCCGAAGCAAAAACTAAAATAAAAGGACTGAAAAAATATACAGACATACAGGCAGATAAACAGACACACACACAAACATCTTGCCTTATATATATATATATATATATATATATATATATATATATATATATATTATCGATTTTTCTCCACTACTGTAAGAACTGAAACGTTGAAACTTCTGAATATCGTTTCTTATGTCTTTGTCTATTAGTGTATTAAATTTGATTAAAATCTGACCCCTCCTTCTATAACCAGATTTTTTTCGATTATCGATTTTCAATATTTATCGGGGGTACCTTGACACAAAACCTAGCTAAGAACACTCGCAGACACTTAAAGTACAGCTGTGCAAATTTTCAAGAAAATCGGTTCAGCCGTTTCGGAGTCTATAGGTAACACACACACACACACACACACACAGAGACAAAGTTCCATTTCTAAATACGTTTAGATATACACATTGTAGTTGTTTGCAAAGCCTAAAAATGCTTGCAGTTTCGCCAATTGGCCGAGGCGGGCATGTCATTAACTGCGCTTAATCGGGCAGGATCTGGTCATCGACCCTTTTCGTCAATAATTTGTCCCGGATATTTTATTTTGGACATAAATAGCTCACATTTTGTTTCTCTATATTTTAATACGTTTTCTTTTATTCTTTCGAACATTATTTTTCCGCTTTCCACATGTTGGTGTTGGTTTTGCTTTTAATAAATATGTCGTCTAGATATACTTGCGCGCATTCTAACCCCAGCGGCCCAAACAGCATACGGAACGATCTCACATTGGGTCTTCAACAACAACAGCCTCACCATTAAAAACCAATATTTCAAAAGACAAGCTTGTATCATTTCACAATCACTAATCCAACCTGATGTTTTTTCTCCAGTCATGAGCAATGGTTGCCTTCTTAACGAGAAACCAGGCTTTGGATGTCGACTGGGTCTGAAGTTCACACCAGACCTGGCGTGGAACTTATATACATTTTTTTAATCATATAACCCCGAGCAAGGCGGTAACGCTACTGATGTGCAGGGGGCTACATAAGAGAAAAAGATTAGAGGAGAGTGAAGAGAAGAAAGAACCAGTTAGAAAGGAGCAAGAGAAGGATGGGAATACAGGTGTGATGACAGTTGCAAAGGTGGATAGAAAGGAAAAAATATACATGGTGTGGAAAGAACTAGGGTCAAGTAGTTAAAAGATGAGTATTGACCTTGCGTTTAAATTCCTGAAGGTTATCCATTGCTAAAAAAGCTGGGAAAACGGTCTTCTCATTCTATCGCCCGAGAAAGTACTTGACACATTCTGCCCGGCTTTATCTTGCAAAGAATAATATTAACTCGAAAATGGAGTATTGCTGTCCTATGCTGGTCCACAACTGATCAATCCTCAATTCTAGTTTGGTAGGGAAAGGCTTATGTTCCATTCTACAATCTCTTTCCCTATAGTCAGAACATCTTAAACCTGTCACCACTGTCACTAATTTAGTTACAACTGTTCAAATGAGATTCATTCTTTACTTCCGCTAATTCAGATTTTTATATATTGGATACGGCATACCACTTTCAAGGAATCGACTCATCGTCATTTCCCCCGTGTTCCAAACGTAAAAACGATGTTCATCTCAAAGAGACCCAAACTGGGATACACATTCCATTGCTTTCTTGAACAATATTAACCTCTTCAAATTAGTGAGCGGTTGTTATCGTCTATCCTTATTCTCATCATCTTCAGATAACGACCACCGTTTCTTTCGGCCATAAAACACAGCTCGTTCGACATGATCGGCTTAACTCTCACAACAGACCTCAAGTGAAATGACTATATCGAATCCATAGCTAAACCCGCTGCTAAGAAACTCCATTCTCTGTGTAAGGTTAGGAAGTTTTTTCCGCCTAAAACAATCCTGCACGTATATAAATCTACCATCCACCCGTGCATTGAATACTGCTGCTATATCTGGTCGGATACTCCTACTATCTACCTAGGGGTCCTTGACAAATTCCAACGGAGAATCTGTAATGTGGTAGATCTCGACTTGGCTGCTCAGATACAGTCACTCTTTCACCGGCGCAGTATGGTTTCTACA